>JARBWK010000014.1:29661882-30201111 GCA_030556195.1 Anolis apletophallus | reverse complement strand
CACATAGAATAAAGTTGGGGAGAACTGACAGGAAGGAGAGAAGACGATAGGACAGAAAGTGATAGCGTAGCAAGGAAGGAAGGAAGGAAGGAAGGAAGGAAGGAAGGAAGGAAGAAAGGAGACAAAGGAAAAGTAGAGAAAGGGGGAGGGAAGGAAGGAAAGCGAAAAGAAGGGATGTGGAACCAAAGAGCAAAGGAAGGAATGAAAGAGGAGGGTAGAGAGAAGGTCACACGTGTACTGAGAGCTCGTAGCTAGCTCTTATAATTATGTTAGTCATCTACAGTTGAAGGGGATGTTCCCCCATTGATTTTTGCCTGTTTTTCACTTTAGAACCAATTTAGAATTTCGTTAGTAATTAAGTTACATTTTAGCACTTTTTGCAAATTTTTTTGTAAGTATTTGATATACTAATAAAAAAAAAATCCCCCCCCCATTTGATTTTAGAATTGCGATTTTAGGATTCTAAACCAAGCCTACTGACTAGATCAAACATCAAGCTTTGCTTCAGGTGACTTCACATTGACATGAAAAATAAATTGTTATAGCACCCAAAATATGTTTTAAGTTAGGCTTGAATCATGAAATGTTACTTTTTAAATAAAGATACCTTTTTTGGAGTATCCAGGGATGACCTGGCCACGGTAATCCAGGCAACGGTCATCTCGAGGTTCGGATACTGTAACGGCCTCTACATTGGCCTTCCCTTGTTGACAATCTGGAAACTCAAGCTGGTACAAAATGCTGCCACTCGATTGCTGGTGGGAGCACCGGTAAGAGAGCATATTACTCCCATCTTGCAGCAATTGCACTGGCTACCATTCGAGTACCGGATTGTTTTCAAGGTGCTGGTTCTGACCTTTAAGGCCTTGCATGGTCTAGGGCCAGTGTACCTGAGGGACCGCCTTACCCCGTAAGTTCCCCTGAGATCACTTCACTCAGAAGAACAAAATCTCCTGACAGTTCCATCAGTCCGTTCCTGTCATTTTTCTACAAGACAACGAGCTTTCTCCGCAGTGGCCCCGGCACTATGGAATGCATTGCCGGATGAGGCCTGTGCCACCAGGGAGTTAGTTCCCTTTCCGGGGGGCATGTAAAACAACTCTGTTTAAACTTGCCTTCAATTAAGCCTCCAGATACCGTGATCATGTCCTTATGTGATCAAATGTTTTAACTGCATTTCTATGTAATTTTGTGCATTTTAATATGCTTTTATGTGTATTTTAACCAATTGTTGTATAAACCGCCCCGAGCCTGCAGGGAGGAGCGGTATACAAGATCGAATAAATAAATAAATAAATAAATTTGGAACTGGTAGTCTATGCAGTGGGCTAACTTTAAATTTTGGACAGATGCCATGAAAACAGGGGAGGACAGAAATACTTATTCAACACTCCTTTAATTTGATATTCTGTAGGTTTGCTGACCAACTCATGTTGGAAGCTAACCCTCTATTAGAATGCCATTCTCTATTTCTGCTGGGAAGATAGTTGCTGTTGAAATGTCCTTCTGGGCTGTGAATTAAGCATTCAACGTTCTCTCTACATAAGGCAGCAGAAGCTATGGGAGTGCCAGATAACTTATTATCTCTTATAATGGTTTGTGTTCCTTAGGTTATTATCTGGAACTTTGTGATTCAAAGTCATATAAAAGATGTAGGCTACCAAGCTGTCTCTGGAGACTTCGTGCAGGTCTCTGTGGTTAATCATTTTCACAAGCTTTAAAAGCTACACAACCCACTAGAGGATTATATTGTTTTCTATTTTTAAAATATGTAACCTTTATCATCCTAAGAGTATGACGGTTTAATACTTTTAATTATTTTAAGTAACCCAAGTCTTGTAATGCTGGTGATTAACATTCCTTTGTATGGGTGGAATTTCTAACAATTAAGAGTTTTAAATCTCAACATATTTCTATCTCAACTGTAAAGAAATGGGCAAATTCTTGTATTTTTCAAATGAATGGAAGCAAATATATCTCCCATAATCACTGAGCCAAATTCAGTAGGTACAAATATTCCTGTGCTGGTCAGGATCCTATTGAAAATAGTGATGAGAGATATTTGACAGTGGAATATGCAGCCTTTGAGTCCAGTGGAGTCTTCTGCTCTGGAGGCTTTCAAACAGAGATTGGATGGTGATTTGTCCGGAGTAGTCTGTGCATTCCTGCATGGCAGGGGTTTGAACTGGGTAGTCACTTCCAATTCTGTCATTCTAAGGATGCTTCTACACAGACATTTAAACCTGGTCAGGATGTTGTTTATAGAAACTCAGTTCCCTGCAGAGTACTTACATGGGCGTTCCAGGAACCAGCTAGAAGTTTTGATCTGCTGGTTGTGGATCAATTTAATACAATGGTTACCCCACCACCACCACCTCATTCAGTGTTGTGTGCTGAAAAGAAGCTGCCTATCCTATGAGGATGCTGTGGTTTCCTCACAGGGAGGTATCTGTTTACTTTCCAGCTGAGCTACTGTATGTATCTGATTTCCTCTCCCGAAAGCTTCAGCACTAGCCCTGTCCTCACAACTGCTCTGTGTCTTGGTCTTGGCTTCCTGCTCTGCATAGGAAAATCACTGATTGCCTAAAACAACCAAGTCAAAATGATCTACCTACCCACTACAAAAATGTGAAACATATAACACAATATCTGCTTTGAACTGGGTTTTCTGAGTCCACACTGCCATATAATCTGATTCAAACCAGATAACATGGAATTTTATTCAATTGTGTGGAAAGGACCTCAGATAACCCAGGGCCAGCAGCACTTGGGCGGCATCGGGAGCCTGCGGGGCGGGACTGAGCCTTCCTCCCGCCCTGCCTGCAATCTACCAGGACGCCCTACGTGATCTACCAGTAGATCGTGATCTACCTAATGAGCACCCCTGCACTACAAGGGATTTTATGGCTTGATCCAGAATTTCTGGAGAGTGTTTAACATATTGTTTCCAGTTGGATGTGCATTGCAGCATGTATTGCGGTGTACATTTTGTGGACACCCTAACCTCAAGTCAGCTTGAAACTGGATTTTAATGCTTGTATAGAAGGGCCCTAAGATTCCTTCTTTGTCAGTTTTTAAACAAAAGCTGGTTGGCTATCTGTCAGAAGTGTTTTAATTGTGAATTCCTGCATGGTAGAATCAGGTTGGACTGGATGGCCAGTATGGGCTCTTTTAACTCTTTATTTTACATGCTATAACATGATACACTTCCTAGTACTTGTTTCTTACAAGTAGATTTGGAGTAGTAAGTAGAAAGTTTTGACATTCTTTGTCACTTTCTCTCATATGACAAGCCATTCCTTCATGTTACTCATTTTGAACAAAGGAAGGTAAAGAAGGATATTAGAGACAAATATAAACTAATTTGGCTACAAAATGAGAAGACAGGAAAGCTTAGAGAAGACAATGATGCTGGGGAAAATGGAAGGAAAAAGGAAGAGAGGCTGACCAACAGCAAGATGGATGGATGGCATCCTTGAAGTGACTGGCTTGACCTTGAAGGATCTGGAGTGATGATGGCCAACAGGGAGCTCTGGTTGGGCTGGTCCATGAAGTCATGAAGAGTCAGAGCGAATGAATGAACAAACAACAACAAAGGTAAAGAACGAGCACCCAGAATTCCTTTGCTGTAACAGCAGCAGCAGCAGCAGCAGCAGGAACAACAAACTTTATTTATATTCTGCTCTATCTCCCCAAGAATATTCACGACAGATTCCAACAAACAAAAAAGGCAAACATTCAATGTCTCAGTCTAACAACAAATACAAACCCGAAAACCCAAACTAACCCTACGATATAAACCCTATGATATAAAACATAAGCTATCAAAATTATATCTAACATAAAATCTAAACATAAAACATCTGTGTTAATTTACAGAAGCCAATGAATGTTTACTAAGATATGAATTGATAAGATATGAATTGATAGGACACTATCTTTTTTTTTCTGGTAGCTGCTTCCATAAATTGTAACTTCCTATTGCCTAGGACTTCAGGGGAATCTCAAAGTGACAACACTAGCACCAATAATGGGATAATGCTGTAGAATTGCTTGGTCATTTGGTTGATTCTTTGTTATTCTCACCTCAACATGAATGATGAATAGTTACAATTGCATAATGAAAACAAAAGCCATTTATTTATACCCATTCCTCTTGCCTGACCTTTTCTTGATTTGTCATATGGGAAAAAATATTAATTCATGTTGAAATAAATGCACAATCCTAGTTCATACATAGATCTTCTAGCTTGCAGTCCTTCTCTATTATGGGTTTATTTGATGGTATGTTTCACTCACAGTATAGCTGACTATAACAGAAAGACTGTGGAAATGCTTCCGCCTTCAGCAGTGTTATATTGCTAATAAAATAATGTATGAATTTTAAAACTATTACAGATTCATGTATCTTTGTTTCTGATTTGTGTGCAGAGTGGGGAGAGAAAGCTGTGAATTTCAATTACATGTATTTCAAATACCTTTAAATTCTCACATCTTTTAAAAGAGCAATACAAAGCCACTTCATTCTTTAATACTATCATCGGTTCCATTTGAAGGAAGATCTCATTATCCAAAGATGATTCTGTTCCCTGCACGACACTCTGTGAATGGCCAGATACACCTGTGTTATTGTGAACTGCAGAAAGTTCAGGTTGTTAAAATCTTCCTGATCTATTTCACTTACCATTTTGGTTCACAGAGGAATGAAAATTCCAATGAAAAAGGCAAACAAAGGAACATTAAAGAGAAGGAAAGTTTTACTCCTAGGCCATTATATAGATACACTGAGATTTCCATTTATATTTCTGCTACACCTGTCTAAAGGCAAGTAAAAATCAACAAGGAAGGATAACATACTAGAGAATGAGTAGTAAAGGCTATCAAATATCTAACATCCATGGGAAGCACCACTTCAAGATGGAAGTTCTCATTATTCTTCCATCTCAAAGAACTGCTAGCAGAAAAGGGAGGTTTTGATTAACACTACCTGGAGCAAAACAACACAGTTATATCTCATATTCAATGCTACGGAGAATTTGAAGAACAATTTTCCAGATGCCACTTTGGATAATACCATGTAGAAATTGGCGTGAAGGTCATTCTACATTGATGTCGACACTTGGCCAGAGCAAGGCATTGAAAGGCATTGAAATCAAATACCAATGGTAAAACCAAAATGGCCGAAGAGTGGTGTAAAATACCTTCCCATTTACCTAAAAATTAATGAATAGTTAATGATAATGTCTTGTGTATCTGTACCCAAAAATAGGTTTTCTGTATCATATAAGTGCTGTTGAACAGATAACTGTTGAACTGTGCCCTTAACCCACTTGCAGTTTGTAGTTAGATCATACGAGCCAACTAGGGATTTAAAGAATATTTGTTTGATGGGTTATTCTAAGTGATAAATTTTGTGTTTTATGATGGGTGTAAATCTCAGTTTATGTTGTTGTGATGTGCATTTTTTATAAAAAGTATTCACTAGAGCAGGGAATGTTTCCAGACACCCTGAAAGAAGCTATAGTCCGCCCCCTCTTAAAGAAACCCACCTTGACCAACTACCGCCCGGTCTCTAACCTCCAGTTTTTTTTAGTAAGATGATTGAACGTGCAGCAGCGAACCAACTTCAGAAATTCTTAGACCACATGGATGGCCTGGATCCATTTCAATCTGGCTTCCGTCCCGGACACGGGACCGAGACTGTTCTGGTGGCCATCTCTGATGACATCCGTCGCCAGCTAGACAAGGGAGGATCGGTACTGCTGGTGTTGCTCGACCTCACCGCAGCTTTCGATACAGTAGATCATGATCTACTGATCCAACAATTAGCTGCTATTGGAATTCAAGGATCAGCAATAACGTGGTTCAACTCATTCTTGCGAGGGCGTAGCCAACAAGTGGAGTGGCTGGGCCAAGTATCTGAGAAATCCTCTCTCGACTGTGGAGCACCCCAAGGCGCTATTCCATCGCCAATGCTGTTTAACATCTATGTTCGACCTCCCGCCAAGCTAGTCCGGAGATTTGGATTAGAATGTTTCCAATATGCTGATGACACCCAGCTTCTCCTAAAACTAGAACCTGGAACAACTTCAGTACCAGATAATTTCACCCGGTGTCTTAGAGCGGTGACAAGATGGATTTACTTTCAATTTATGAGCGGTGCCCATTAATTGAAAGTAAATCCAGCAAAAACTGAAATCTTGTGGCCTGGCCGCCCATCAGAATTGGTTGGTCTATTACCATCTTTTGAAGGGGAACCGTTAGTTCCATCCCCCACTGTGAAGAGTCTCGGTGTTATCCTGGATTCCAAAATGATGATGGAAGCCCAGATTGCCTCCACTAGTAAAAGGGCCTTCTTTCATCTACGCCAAGTGAGGCAGTTGGTGCCTTATTTACCAACAGAGGCACTGGCTATGGTAATCTATGCCACTGTTACATCGAGGATGTATTACTGCAATGCTTTGTATGTGGGCTTACCTCGAGCAGCAATTCTCAAGATCCAAATTGTGCAAAATGCAGCTGCTAGACTCCTCACAAAAACATCAATGAGGTGCCATATAACACCGTCCCTTCAGCGCTTGCATTGGCTGCCGGTTGAACACAGAGTCCTCTATAAGACCCTGGTCCTAGCATCCAAGACCTTTCGAGGTCAGGTCCCTTCATATATAAGAGACTGTTTAATGCCACTCCACCACCAGAGACTGCCACAGTCAGCTCATGAGAATCTTCTCTATGTCCCTGGTCCTAGAGAGGTTCATTTGGAGTCCACAAGACAGAGATCCTTCTCCATTGTAGCCCCAATCTTGTGGAACTCCCTACCGCCAGACCAAAGAGCCACTCCTGATCTACATACATTTTTAGGGGCACTTAAGACATGGCTCTTCAGAAGAGCCTATGATTGTTAGTAACAAGCGGTGACTATGTAACCTGTTTACTTTAATTGTATAAGTCACCCAGAGCACCTTTGGTGGAGGGCGACTCATAAGAAATAAAGTTAGTTAGTTAGTCAAGAGATCTTGTTTGTTTAGATCATCTACTAGGATATTTAAAAGATTTAAATAAGATATATTTTTTCTGATGGAAATTCCACAAACAGGTGTGTGTGTGTATACACACACACACATATTCATAGTTTGAATCAGTGGGAGCGGGATGAGCTCCCACTGTTAGCCCCAGCTTTTGCCAACCCAGAAGTTCAAAAACATGCAAATGTGAGCAGATTGATAGGTATTGCTCCAGTGGGAAGGTAACAGCACTCCATGCAGTCATGCCAGCCACATGACCTTGGAGGTGTCTACGGACAACACCGGCTCTTTGGCTTATCTGTCATTGGCCAGGAAGATCTTTAAAATAGTATTTAAAGTATCTTTTGGGGGACTCAAATAGAAAAGTTACAGAGGAGATAGCAACAAATTTTGCACATGCCTCAAAGACCCGAAAGAGCATTTTATCTAAAGAAAAGTAACCAAAGAGAAGCTGAGAAATTTAACTACAGTCTTTTTGCGATTATAACTGTTGTATACTAAATAGTAGAAAACTACACAGTCCTAGATACGTCTTATTAGCTTCTAAGAGATGTAAATTTTAAGGCCAGTGATCTTAATGTATGTACATTTGATAACCAGTATTGTGTTTTATATGTGACTTTTATCTGTATTATAGTTTTCTGTATCTGCCTAAGGTTTTTTTAACTGAAATAAAGGCAATTGATTGATTGAGAAATGGAGATCAGCACCAACCCCCAGAGTCGGACACAGGGGAAACCTTAACTGCGTATATGTGTGTGTGTATGTGTGTGTGTGTGTGTGGACACACACAAACATACACAAACCATGTTTGCGAAAAATACATTTTCTTGCACAAATGCTTTTTCTGCTCTTTTATTTTTAAAAGTTGTGTTGAATGTTTGCTTTCCTCTTTGCGATCCTTGCCCGTCTCTACATTTTCCATAGCTGTGTTTTGCTTAATAAAAGAAACATGCAGAAAAGTCTTGTGTAAACTGCAAACATTCTGATGAACACACACACAAGGAAAACACTGACATTTTCAACTCTGATACAGGAGAAAGAAATCTCACAGTAGTTGACAATTTTTTTAATGGCTGTCTCAAAGTATTGAGACATGATATCCTTTCTCATTCTGGGTAAGATAATTTACAAATGACCTTTGTAATCCCTAGTCTTGATGCATCCTGTTGAAAAACTGAGAACATGTAAGAGATTTCTTCAAAAAAAGGTTTAAAAGTCTTATGTGAACTGGGGTTGCAGAGTGTTTAGGATGGCTGCTTTGTATTCATTGTCTCAATTACTACTCTCTAAAACAAAATCAATCTGGATAAAATGTAAACGCTTTGCAAAATATTTATTAGGACAATAGTTCCCTTAACTTTAAACTGTCCAACTTCCGACTTACTGCAATGTGAATTTAATACCAAGAGTCTTTTCTGATGAGGTTCCTCAGCCAAAATCTATGCACTCTGAGTTTATGAATCCTGCTGGAATTGCTATAGAATCACCAGCCTTATCTCATGATGCAGATAAAAGAACTGCCAAACAGCAAATTGTTCCTGGCAACCAGAAAGGTTCATCCCCACCAACACAGATAAATTCACCTATCTCACCTAGGAGCAATCCATTTTGGAAGGATACGGAAATATATCTTCTACAACAGAGAAGTTAAAGAGTGCTTTGCAAAGTGTGCACTCTGTAACAGAACTACTCAATCCCTTTTCTTCCTACAGAAGGTATTCCATAATCTGCATTGCTTAAAAAGTTTTTTTTTAAAGCTATTACTCTGAATTCCAATTACATATCAGGGGATGTTTCAGTGCACCTTTGGTCCCTGACTGTGAACACAAAAATGCCAGATCAGATTGCAACATACTTACTAGGGGTGGGTATCTCCAATTTAAATACTTTGAAATCGATTAATAATTCGTATTTGAAATTATTTTCACCCTATGTCGACCCTTGGTGTCCAACCAGGAAGTGAAGTTTCAAAACCGAACCTGGGATGGCCATTTTTCTAAAAGTCATGTTATTAGGTCATTTTTCCCCTCTTAGTTCTCAACTGGCGAGAGGAGACTGGGGGCAGCAGCACGCTCCCTTCTCCTCTCGCCAGCTGAGAGCTTGAGGTGCGTTCTTATAACAGGAATATCAATCTCCTCAAAAATTGCTTCTCAGGGCCACTTACACACACACACACATCATAATCCTGCAGTTCTGGTTGCTTGAAAACAGGAGCAAAAGTGGGCAAAATCTTGTCCCAAACACAGCCGCAGACCCGACTAATCGATGCCCGAAAAATGGATTTGGTGCTGAATATCACGGTGCACTGGAAAAAAGGCTGTGGAGAAGCGATTCTCTCACCAATATCAAGTGAAGTTAGATATTCGGCACCAGATTCATTTTTCGGGCATCGATTGGTTGGGTCTGCAGCTGTGTTTGGGACAAGATTTTGCCCGCTTTTGCTCCTGTTTTCGAGCAACCAGAACTGCAGGATTATGATGTGTGTGTGTAAGTAGCCCAGAGAAGCAATTTTTGAGGAGATTGATATTCCTGTTATAAGAAGCTCATACTGTATCTGTGAATTTCATTTGCATTAATTGATTATTTGTTGATATAGCTTGCTTCTATCATGTTGTTAGTGGGCTTTAGGACTTATATTCAGGCTGGGTGAGTGCATGCCATGCATACATAACTGTGTGTACCCATGCTGTCATCTACTTACTCAGTAACTTAGTGCATGCTTGGTGCATTGCCTCCTGTGTTTTGTAGGAGTGCATGCGAGCCATCCACCCCTCCTTTCCTTCCCCCGCCAGATCAGATGCCATCCCAGGTTATATCTGCATGCATCTGATCTGGCAGGGGAAGGAACAGAGGGGTGGATGACAAGCCAGCTGGCCTAACAAATAATAACGAATTTTTGTTATTAATTACATTTCAATCACGAACTTTATTTTTAAAAATTTATAATAATTTCTATAATGACCCAGCAATGGAAATCCCCCCCACGAGTTTAGAATCAATTTTTTTTATGGATCAACCATCCCTAATACTTACATGCAAGGATCATTTTGAAAAACAGAGCCTTCACCAAACGGGAAACATGCTGGCAATGGTGATGGCGATTAACCTTTATTTATTTTCCACTTTATCTCCCCAAGGGGACTCGAGGCAGATTCCAACAAACAATGGCAAACATTCAATGCCTCCATAAACAATAAAATACCAATATAATAATCCCAGAGGAACCCCACATATCAAAATGGCATAAGAGCCTAACATCAATAAATTAAACCCAACATAATCAAACAAAAATTGTATAATGGCATAAAATCTGAAAATAAAAACATGTACCTTGACTTAGAAGCCAACTATTGTTTACCAAGTTGTGTGGGTTGGTTGTGTAGTCAGGGATGGTAACTGGGCTAGTATAAACTAAATGGAGTCCAGATATGAAATGGTACTCAACCAGACATCCGGTAGTGATCACTCATTGCCTAATCCTCCTCCTCTCTGTATGCTAAAATGGTTTTAGAGAGTGGTAATTGAGACAATGAATACAAAACAGCTATTTAGTTCTTTATTGAAGGAGAGGAGGGAGGGGGCAGCTTTATTTCTTTAGGGAGGGCATTCCAGAGGTGGGAGTGACCATGGAGAAGGCGCTCTCCCTCATTCCCACCAGCCGTACTTGGGATGGGGGTGGGACTGAGAGCATGGCCTCCTCCACTGGCTACAGTGCTCGATGATGATAATGACAAATATATCTAGCTGAAATGCTGATTTGCTTGGTTCGTGAAATAAAATCCTTAATAATTTAACAGAATTAGAAAGTTCCACTGGTTTTTTCATGACTGTCATGTTGCAACTTTCCTGGAGTTGATAATTTTGTTCTTATTTATTTCCTAACTCTAAAGGCTGGCCTATGATTGTAATAACATTATGCAATACATGTTTTTAAAGGTCCAACCTTTACCATTTCATTTCAAATATGTTGATTTTTTCCTGTGTGTTTTCTTCACTTTCTAACTTTCACATATATACATAAAATTGGAAATATAATGGCATAGGTGGTCACAAGCTCAGTTCTCTGGATTGAATGTACATTGTTCAAATTTTACTCACTTCCTTGCTACCATTCCACACACACAGATACACCGATGATACCAAGAGTTTCCTCTTTGTTACTGAGTATCCCTGCACAGTTTAAATTTCTTTTTGATTTCTCAGCTCTTGTGACAGAGATTGCTTGTTCAACTCTGGGGATGTATATCTTCATCAAAGTTTTTCCATTGATTATTGCAATAGGTTTTCAGTCCTTATCTACAAGTTAATGAACAGTTAGGATTCTGATACTATTCACACCACCTTTTACTTTTGTGCCTTGTCTGTTCTTAACTGTTTGAACATTTTTATTTTTCATTCAATGAAGCATTTTTTTCTTGTTTACAGAGATGTTTTCCCTTTATTTCCTGATGATTTCTCTGATTTTAGCACACAGTTCTTGTCCATAGTCAATAAACAAGAAATAAAATAAAATTTTATTTTCCCAGTGAGAGAAAAAGAGGGAATAGGGGAAGGGAAAAAAAAGGAAAGAAATGGAGGAAGGAAATGTTTAACAGAAAAAATGGTACAGAAAATCAGGTGACACAGCGTACATGATAAATCATATGCCTAAATGATGTATTTTATGTATATATTTTTAGAATTTATTGCAAACATGACAGTTTCTACTGTGGAAAGTTTTTGAAATTAGTTCACATTAAGAAGGCATTCACACAAAGAGTGTTAGAACTTTTTTCCGACTTCCTGTTTGTCAACACAGATTAAAGAAGTGTTTCAGGGAAGGCGGATTATTATGCATTTACCACAGGGCTTCACAGTCCCATTATGGTAGGAATTTCTCAGGTGACATGGTTTTCCTTGGTGAGATGTGTCACACTGTCAAGAAGCAGAAATTTAATGAGGATCCGTTCTTTCTCAATAAATCTTTTTTCAATAATTTATTTCCAGATTCCACTTTTTCTGCTTTTATGAAGGGTCTGACGACACATTAAACTAACCTTTGGGTGTTTACTGATTTTATTTTTTATCTACTTCAGTAGAATATCAGTATACAAAGGCATCTCATAGCTCCAGCTTAAACTTTTGTAGACTTCAGTCTAGTGCAACTGATGAGGTGGACTTAATTAAGTCCATGAAAGTTTATGCTGCCAACTTATTTCTTTCAATTAATCTCAAAGGTGCTGCAAGATCCCTTTCTGTACTTACTATCCAGGGGCGGTCCTACTGGTAGGCCAAGGCCGCCGCCGCGTGGAGCACCATCTGGTAAAGGGCGAATTCCCCCGCCCGCCAGACAGTGTCCGGTCTGACAACAAGCTCTCCTCCTTCTTCCTCCTTCTCCAAGTCCTGGGGCAGCCAGGCTTCGAGGGATGTGGCTCGCGCTCTCTCTCTCTGCCTCGGCCTGGGGCCAGGCTGCCAAGGAGGAGACAGTCTCACTGCGGCTCAGCCAGCCCTCCTCCTCCTCGGGGCACTCCTCCTCGCCCTCGCCAGCATCACTTGCCAATGCCAGGCAGCTCTTCTTGTCCCAAGCAGACCGAGAGTGCCGGGGCCCTGCCAAGGGGGAGGGCGACAAGCGCCACGTGAGGAAGGAAGGAAGGCAGGAGAGGGCGGCGAGGAGGAGGCCCACCAAGGGGCCCCAAAGGGGGTCTCACGACGGACGCACCAGCCCCCGACACAACACAACACAAGCCTCCTTTCCATGATCTACAAGCAGGGCTGCTTCAACTTTTCTCCCCCTCGCTCACCACCCTTTTCCTCCTGGGAGATCTGTGCAGGATCCCAGGTATATAGGCAAATCACCAAACGGTGACTGAGAACAATTCAGCATCTGCAAAGCTTGTGAAACAGGCTGTTTTCCCTTCCCCTGGAAGCATGATTTTCTGCATAGTCCGCTGTCAACACTGCACGTTGTTCCTAGCAGATTCGTGCCATTGGTTGGTATTCAGTCACCTTAATTAATGGGCATTTCATTCCTGACCCCAATGTTGAGCAAAGAGGACCCTACTGTTTAAGAAGTAGTGATGCAGAGTGTCCCTTCCTATATGTCAGGCATGGGCAAACTTTGGACCCAAGCGCCTGAGTCAGTTTGGGGGGGGGGCACCAAAATATTGTTTGCTTACCATTTAAAATTACCTTAGACCGCCCCTGTTACTATCAGTGTTATTAATGCTATAAGTTTTACGGATGAGTTTGTTTTTAGTCATTTTGGCTAGGTTGCTGTGAGTTTTTCCAGGCTGAATGGCCATCTTCCAGTCACATTCAATCCTGACGTTTCACCTGTGTCTGTAACCAGCATCTTCAGATGTCTGTTGGCTAACATCCTATTCATTATTAATGATGTCATAAGTCAGCCTGATTATATCATAATATTGAATTTACATTTGTGGTCATGGCACTGTGAAAACCTTTTGTGACTAGGATAACTACTACTGCTTTACATGCTGCACTTTGCTGGTGTGTGTTTGCAAGGACGAGGACATATCACTGTTCAATGTCATACCCTTCAGTACTCCAGAAATCCTTTATTTGGGCAGGTTCCATTGCTTCTAAAGTGAATTAGACCCGGGAGTGGAATCATCAAAGGGAGCTACAATGATACATCTGTGTTACAGAATCATAGAATCATACAGTTGAAAGAAACCACAAGGGCCACCCAGTCCAACACCCTGTCATGCAGGGAAATAAAACCATAGTATCATTGACAGAAAGCCCGACTGCTCTTTTGAGGAAAAAATATTAGAGGCAAAGATGAAGTACTTTGGCTACATAATGAGTGATGCTGGGGGAAATGGAAGGGAAAAGGAAGAGGGGCCAACCAAGGGCAAGTCCTACCATCTGTCCGCAACCCGCCGCCGGGCTTTCTCTGTTGCAGCCCCTACCATGTGGAACGCACTGCCCGCCGGCATCCGTGCCACCCAGGGCCTCCTCCTGTTCAGGAGAGCAGTTAAGACATTGCTGTTCCAACAAGCCTTCGGAGTTAGCTAAACTTTAGCTCACACCGCCTAGCTGTCAGCCCACTGCGACTCCATTTGTTCCTTCAACTGTTCTAATTGTAATTCCATCTTAATGGTATTACTGTGGTTTATGAGTTATCTGACAATTGTATTTTACAAACTGTTGTAAGTCGCCCCGAGCCGTGGGGGGGGGGGGGGCGACAGACAAATGCGAAATAATAAATAAATAATAAATAATAAATAATAAGATGGATGGATGGAATCCTTGAAGTGACTGGCTTAACTCTGTAGGATCTAGGGGTGGTGATGGCTGACAGAGAGCTCTGCCATGGGCTGGTCCATGAGTTCACAAAGAGTCAGAAGTGACTGAACGAATAAACATCACTGACAGATGGTCATCCAACCTCTGCTTAAAAACCTCCCGAGGAAATTCAATCAGAGTCCAAAGCAGCATATTCCTCAGTAAATCAGCAACCACAATCAAGAAATTCTTTGTTCAGGTGGAATATTTTTTTCTTGCAGTTTGAATCCATTGCTCTGTGCCCTAATCTTCAGAGTAACAGAAAACAAGATTGCCTCTCTTCAATGTGACCTTCTTTCAACTGTTTAAACATGCTGTTATGTTCCCTCTTGATCTTCTTTCCTCAAGTTAAACATACTGAGCTCCCTATGTTGTCATAGCTACATCTGTTGATGCAGGACATCTATTATTTCTAGCCACCTTGAACACATAATTTTATATATATATAAAATTGATTACTGTTCCAGAGCTGAAATAATATCTTGTATTCTTCCCTCCAACAGCTTTATAACTGAGATCTGCCATTACAGGTCTGCTGTATCCATGGCCCATGAGGTGAAATGAAAGGTTTAGAGATGCCTGGAAGGTCTCTGGGGGCTTGGATTAAACATACATGAGAGAATGAAGTTGTCCAAAACATTGCAGATCACAATACATTCATTTTTTAAATAATGGATTCATCAAGAGCATCGGGAATGTGGCACAGCTGGCTGGGTGTCAGCTGCATAAGATCTCTACTGACCCGAATGTCATGAGTTTGAGACCTGCCTGGGTCGAGGTGGGCTCTCAACCTATTGTGTAGCCTGTTGTTGACCTTTGCAATCCAAAAGACAGTTGCATCTGTCAAGTAGGAAATTAAGGTACCACTTACTGGGGAGGCTAAATTTAACTGATTTACGAGACCATAAAAAGATCTCCAGGAATGAAGGAGTGTGACAGCTCTCCCTGGTGGCAGATGTTGAATTGCCTCTGTCTGTCTTGTGTGTTTGGGTGTCTAAATGTAATGTGTACATTGTAATCCACCCTGAGTCCCCTGCGGGGTGAGAAAGGCGGAATACAAATGAAGTAAATATAAATAAATAAATAATAAATAAATAAATAAATAAAAAGAGCAGGTAACATCAGCCTATAATTTCAAACTTAAACTGTAGGGCAATGGTTCTCAACCTGTTGACCATGGCCCAGCAGTGGGACATTAGAATGAAAATCCAGTCCGTGAACCTCCTTCCTCTTTTTAATTTAATTTAATTTACATTCCTTTCCACAGAGCTGACCAGCCCCTTTTGATACTAATGTTAGATAGTGGTTTCTGTCAAAGTGGTCGCTGGTCAAGTGGGCTCTGATCAAAATGATCCCCAGTCAAGTGGGCCCTGGTTAAAGTGGGCCCTCGCCAAAAAAAAGGTTGGGAACCACTGCTGTAGGGTACCTTCACAGTTGTCTCAACTCTCAGCTGATGAGAAGCTGCTTTGTATTAAGGCACACTGGTCCATGTTGCTCTCTAATGTCTGCACTTCCATCTAGTCAGCAGTTCTTCGGGATTCCAAGCAGCCTTATTTGGAGGTTATAAGAATTTAAACTGGTATTTTTTTGCTTGCCAAAGAAGTACTCCATCTCTAAGTAAGAACCCTTCATATAGTGCAAGGCAAAATTGCATTATATATGGAAGAACCACTTGAAATCTATTGAACTCACTGATATAAGTATGAACCAGCCAAAGAAAGATTACTGTATAAATAATCAGACAATGAATAACATGCGGATTTTTTTTTTAAAAAATTGATTTCGACTAATAACTGGTCCCAGCATATCCATTCCTCCTAAATGAAAATTACACTCAGCTCTGGATATACTACTCACTCAAAGAGAAAAGGAAGAGACTAGAATTCCCACAGATATTAACCAGCAATCAACTAGAGAGGAATAGACAGGGAGCTTGATCACTGCCGTCTTTGCGGTGGTTGTCCTTTCAATGAGGACACTCCAGTGGGAACTGGTGAATTCTCAAACCCAAGACGATGATCATAAATACAATAAGCTTCAAGTTGTCTGTCGAATACTCGAGAGAGAGATTTGACTCATCATTGTTAACAGAGTGAAAAAATTAAGAAAGCCCCAAGAGGGAAATTTTCTCATTTTATTCAAATGAAGCCTCCATCTGAAGGCACATATGCTACCATATGGGATCCATTTCAAGCATTCATTAGCAGAAGAATAATTAGACTTGTATCACACAAAGCAGAAAATAACAGGCCCAGGATAATTGCTTTAGAAATAGAAAGAAAAGACCTTGAAACCAAATTTATTGGTGAAAAGCCCATGGAAAGAAGAAATGCAACAAAACGTGTTTGCTGGAATCTTTAGTTCAGCTTTCTAGTTGAAGGGATCTGTATATGTTAAAGATGCCCTGGCATTTGAACAGGAGAATGATATGCTTATTTGTGTTTACAGCCAGGAAAAACACTCTCCCCGTGCTTGATATTTTAGCAATCCAACTCACAGATATTAATCACTTTCAAAATGTATGGTCAACAATATTTTTATTTATATTTATTTATTTACTTTATTTATATTCCGCTCTTCTCACCCCGAAGGGGACTCAGAGCGGATTACAGGTACACATACTTAGCAGACAATCCCTGCCATTTCCACATACACAATATATAGACGAATAGAGGCAAACTCTAGCCACCAGGGGGAGCTGACACACTCCTCATCTCTCAGAGTTCCCAGCGTCCCTTGTTGTTCTGCATTCCTCAGAGTTCCTGGAGTTCTTTAATGGCCTCATAATTCAGTCAAAATTTGCCTCCCCACTTAATGTGGTACGTTTATCTCCTACTTGACAGATGCAACTGTCTTTCGGGCTGCAAAGGTTGACAGCAGGCTACACTTAAAGGTCGAGCACCCACCTCCACCCAGGCAGGCCTTGAACTCATGACCTATTGGTCGGAGAGATCTTATGCAGCTGACACTTGGCCAGCTGCGCCACATTCCTGGTGAAATATGGTGAAAATCCTCATACAGATAGTCCAAAAGACAGAGTTAGATGGTGTACATCAACAAATATAATTGATTTGTAGATTTCGATGATAAATTAAAACTTTAGCTAGTCAGAACCTTCTATGAAATTAATGGGTGGCAAGAGACTTAATAGAAAGGAGTTGGTCTTCACTCAACCTTTCTAGAGATTTCACTATAAGTTTCCAATGATATTCATTCCAGCAGATAGCATTCATTTTCTGTGACACTCGACCCCTGCATCTGTGGCTGGTGTGCGAAACCCTCCAATGGCTGTAGAATAGATTGAAACCCAATGGATATTTTTAGAGGAACAAAGATATAAAAGAAGTTAAAGCTTACATGTTCTGATCTGTTCGCATGGGCCATGGACTTGAACCTGTTTACACTGAGTGCAAAAAAATATTCCAGAGTCATCTCAAATAGAAGGGTGGTTGTCTCCATGACACACAGCTACTAGGTATGTGTGATCCATAAACAAAATGGTTCAAAGGTCATTATAAAACTGGGGGTTGCTGGCGCTTTGTTTCTAATTTTTTTCTAAAATATTGTTAGTGAAAAATTTGTTTTTATAATGGAAATAATGACATTTCATTACTATTTTATTATAGAAATTGTTCATAATTAAATTACTATATTTGGGAGAAAATTCAGGGGCTCCGATCTCCCTCATTTTTAAAGCTATTGAAAAGAACCTTGCTACAATGGTAGAACACATTTACTCCTGTTAGCCCATCAAATTTCAGAATGTTTCATTTATCTACGGATTTTTGGTGAATTTTCAGAGTTTTAATAAAAAAACTTTTTATCAATCAATCAATTTCAGTTAACAAACTTTAGGCAGATACAGAAAAATACAATACAGATAAAAGTCACATATAAAACACAATATAGGTTATCAAATGTACAAATATTAAAATCACTGGCCTTAAAATGTATATCTCTTAGAAGCTAATAATAAGTATCTAGGGCTGTGTAGTTTTCTACTATTTAGTGTACTACAGTTATAATCGCAAAAAGACTGTAGTTAAAGTTTTCAGTTTCTCTGTGATTACTTTTCTTTAGATAAAATGCTCTTTCGAGTCTTTGAGGCATGAGCAAAAAAATTTGCTATCTCCTCTGTAACTTTTTTATTTGAGTCCCCCAAAATATACCTTGAATCCCATTGTAAAGATCTTCCTGGCCAATGACAGATAAGAGGCATTATTACCTTCCTTCTTTCATCCCTATAAAAGGAACATTCAAACATGACATGCAGTAGAGACTCTACTACGCCCGCCACACACGGGCAAAGCCGATCACTCTAATCTTTATGTTGAAAACGTCCTTCTAGGATAGCTGAGGGAATAACGTTGAATTGCCTGTCGATATTTAGGGATATTTAAGATTTCTAGGTATTTAGCTCCATTTAGTAGTCTAAACTCCAGGCCCAGGTTTATAGGGGAACAAGTACTACATGCTGCAGTTGTAAAATTTTGCATATCTATGTCAATTATTCATTGATTCAGAATTTGTATTCCTCTACTTGGGTCTAGGGAGAGTAATAGGTCTTGTGAGAGCCCCAGATTGAGTAGTTTCTCTTTTAACATCTTCGTTTGAGAAATGAAGAAGTCTTTCTGTAGCAAGTGTACATAGTCATCCTCCTCACCCCTAGACATGTGTTTTATCCAGTATCCTAGCGCCCATTTCCATGCTATACATTCTACATATGGAGTACAGATAGGTTACTTTGAAAGCATTATTTCCTGTTTAATTGTGTAGGCTTTACTTGGAAAGTAGTTGTACTACTCCATAAACATTGCTTTTGTGGCAGAAACATTTTTAAATTGATGGAGACTCAACAAAGCAAAATGCACTAAATTACTCCTACTTTAGAAGGAATATCAGTTATAAAAACTGATCAGTGGCTCTCAACATGTGGGTCTACCGGTGTTTTGGCCTACAACAAGAATGGTATAAGGAAAAAAATGATTGTAGAATTAAAAACAGTAGTTTATTTCATTGTGATTGCTTTTTCAGATTCAGAAAAATATCTAAAATTATCTTAATTCAGTATAGAAAGCTAACAAAAATAAGAAAAATCAAGTATCTGCATGTTTTCATGCCACAAAGTGTGATGACTTGAAGAACTCCAGTCAAGGGATGCATTCTGGACAGGTTCACACATCATACATTGATGACTAAAGCAGCAACAGACACTTTCCCTTGTGAATTTCCCCCCCTAAGAGACAGCAAGGAAAATAGCCATATTCAAATATACATCAGGGATTTCTTTGGAGATCTCTCTGTCAGAAATCAAGAACTGGACATGAATGTGAATCTATGTCAGTAAGGTACACACTAGGAAGAAAGAGATTGGCTGAATTAGAGCAACAATACTCATAATTCTTACCCACCAAGAATGATTTGGTTAGAGATGTAAAAACTAGTTATTACGTATTATTCCTATCTTGACTGAGAAGGGAGTTTCCTAATGCTTGGAACACTCTTCTAATGTTGTTATGTACCTCCAGGTTATGTTTCATCTATGGAGATCCTAAAGCAAACCTATTATAGGATTTCCCAAGCAAAATTTGTCTTCTGCAGAGGATGAGAGAACATGACGTGATTAGCAAGGTTTGGAGCCCGGATCAGTGTACCATAAACATTTAATGAAATAGTTGTATCTCATCCAATTCACTGGCATTTGAGAACATATATTTTATCTGGGCCATGCTCAGTATCATGTTATATCAATCAATGTTATACAAATTTGCAATTCAGATAAAATGTCATATAGGCAAAAAGGATAATCAGGATAACATATTATTTGGTCCATTAGTCTGTGCGTGATGTAAATTGCTTTGAAATTGAAGTTTTTGACATCTTAGTAAAAAACAGGGAAAGTAGATCAAATTAAATGTTTTCTAATATAAATGCCTGAAGCTTTGACATAACAGCAACTATGTTTATGTTGTAATTACAGGCAGTTCCAGAGTTACAAACATCTGACTTGTAAACAACTCATGGTTAATAATTGGCAGAGGGGGCAACGAGAAGTGAGAGGAATCTACTCCTTGGAAGGGAAATTCACTCCTGGAAAAGTTATCATGTGGAAAAGGGGTCTCAACTGAAGCTTTATCGCCCATCCTTATTTCTACAATAATCCACATTTTTCAAAATCTAATTGTCACAGGGACAGAAAGTGAGGTGAAATCTTCTGAACAGGGACACAAGCAGCAAAGGAAACACCACAGGGGCGTTAACCCCTCCATATGCTACCCAAAACTAAACAAATCCACATGGCTGGAGTTATACTTAAAAATGTACCTGTTCTGACTTACAAACAAATTCAACTTAAGAACAAATCGACAGAACCTACCTTGTGAATACCTTGGGGATTTCCTGTACATGAAATTGTGTTAATAATAATAATAATAATAATACAAACACTTTATTTATATTCTGCTCTTCTCACCCCGAAGGGGACTCAGAGCGGATTACATTACACATATGGCAGACAGCCCCTGCCGACTGACATACAATTACAATACATTGTACAGACAAACATGTGCAATTAGAAGGATTTTTTTCTCTTCTGGGTGCTGTTGCTCCATTACGTCACAAGGGGGTGCTGTTGCTTCATCCCCAGACGATAGTCTCTGGTTCCGCATTCCACCTCCGGCAGCTGATCTTCCTTATTTTTATTCAGGTGTTGTAAAGTCCTTATAAAAATCCTTCCCCGCTGAGCGGTCCCTAGTTCATCTACTCACAGCTGGCTTGTTTTCGATCTGTTAGGTGGACAGTGGACAGGGCTCACAGCTGGGTGTCCAGAGCAGCCCAGGAATCGAACATGCAACCTTATGATTGCAATCACAGCTGTTGTTATCGCTGTGCTATCTCTGTGCTATAACAACAACAACAACAACTTTTTTTTGCACTCCACCTCCATCTCTCTGAAGGAACTTGGGGTGGTTTTCAAAGGGCCAAGCCCGATCAACACAGTTAAAAGGTAACATTAAAAAGCAAACAAAAACTTTGACTTACTGGGCAAGGCCTGTTTTGGCAGTGGGAGCCCTCCTGCTGGCCATTGCGTGCACAGGGGGTTTCTATTCCCAGAAGCTTCCTGAGCAGCGGGAAGGTTTCCCGTCGCTTGGCAGGCTGGCCAGTCGGGGGGGGGGAGCACCCCCAGATTGGCTGGAGCCAGCTTCTCTCCCCATAGCAGCTTTAAAAGAATGCTCTGGGCCAGCGCAGGCACTGTTCCTGCTTCAACTGATCCTCCCACCCACGCTTCATGCTTGTTATTTGTTCGGTTATTGTTAGCTTGTCACAAGTCTAGGTGGCGTGTGGCATGGGCCCTGGATCTGGCTCCCCCCCTCCAGTAGAAGGGGGAACATTTGGTGGTTATCAGGGGGTGCCAAGTTAATATTAGCCCAGTATTGTGCTGGTGGCACCCTGGTGAGTATAGTGGTATTGGGCAGCAGTAGGCTGCCCAATCTTGATCCAGAACCCATGCATGCTGACCACCCCTTGTTCCTGTAATCAATAAATAAGTTGTGGCCATTTTCTTACCAACACGGTATTAGTGTCATTTTTGGTTCTGGTAGCGAGAGGGGTGTCGCCCATATGCATGCAACAATATAAAACAAAATGAAACAACAACATCATAACAATATATAAGACAGGCATCAACCAAAACATCCAAAACACCAGTAATCCAAAACATTAGTATGTTCAACAAATACAATTCAGTATAGCACTGTGAAAAGGTATTTTGGAAAAAGGGAGGGGAAATGGGAGGAGAAAAGCTTAATCCAACCGCTGCTATATAAGAAGACACATTTTGAGGTACTCCTGGGAGAGATTAATCTGATTTCCCATTGAAGATCTCTTCTTATATACTGCCAAGTATTGTGTGTAAAATTAATTTGTCCTATTATCTTAGATCTGAATATATATATATATATATATCTCCCCAAATCAATATGAAAGCTGAAGTAAATCTTCAAGTTTGAACTCTGCACAAGCTTTTGCAGACATTCAGTCCCAAATATATTCTCTGGTGGACCAATTTAATTCTGGTTGCAGTTTGGAAAGAAATACAGAGCCTTTTAGGTAATGCTATGTATGTAATTTTCGTAATCTAACCTGAAAATACAAGAGTTGACCTTCTTTCTTCCATTTAGAACAATAATTTAATTTTTTGTCATTTAATGGGGAAATTGACTTTGACTCTCTGTTTAAGCAACATTAGATTTTTAAAAAAGTTTCCTTCCAGCTTGTATATATTTGTTTTGAGTGGGTATAAAAGCTCGTGTTTTTCCCCATTGCCTGCTGAGCATTCATTAAATTCATTTTCAAATCATTGCAGCCATTAGAGCATTCACAAGCCTCAGATCTATTGATTTAATTGTATGAACAGCCTTTTTCTTCAAATAATAACATAGAAATACAACTGAGAGGTATGTGCTATAGACTTTTAGCCAGTAGCATAAAGCACTTAATTTTTCCCACCAAAAGCAAATGTTCTTTCCAGGAAACATATTGCCTAATGCATACTTTTTATTATTAGCACTTAGCCAAATGAATCAACTAGTCTGAATGGAACTCAACAAAATCAGCACAAGTAACTTGTTTAATTCATACTAAACCACAGTGTTTTATGATTATAGCTTTGAATTGTTCCGAATTGATTCTATTCCTCAGGTTACATATCAGATTTAATAGCATAAAACTTGCATTTTTGAATAGGAATGAATGAGACTTCCATTTCATAATTTTTGAAACAGAGAATTTACAAAATGTGCATTTTCCCCAAATGTGAGAGAAAGCATTGGACATTTTTTAAAAAATCATTATTTGAGAATGAAAGAAATTAGTAGGTTTACTCATCTAAAATGCCTTCTATAACTGCTATATGGAAAGAAAATCATGACCCTCATTTCCAAAATTGAGAATAGTTGTTAGTTGAATTTTTCCAGTGCAAATACAGAAGGTATTTCTTCAGCTCATTTTTCTGAAAATATTTGCTGTAATTCTGAAGGTTTGTGGAATTTTTCCACCTGTGGAATAATGAATCTAGAACAATCAACATATTCATCCCACTTAATCATATGTCTTGGGTTTACCTAACCCAAAGGCAATGCAATTAAAATAATAATAATAATAATTTCTCATATTCTATCTACATCTCCCCAAAGGGGCGGCTTACATGGGAACCAAGCCCAATACAAAGGAATACAATTGTATACAAAGGAATACAATTAAAAACATAACAGTCAACTATACTAAAACAATACAACCATTACAATTTAGAACATCATAAAACAATCAACCAATACTGTTGTTAATGCCATTCAATTTTTTGTAGAATGTATTTTTCTGAGTAAAAAATACATTTCTGACTCTAAATGTTCTATACATGTCAACGTCAGCTCATTCACAATGTCTTTCCCTTATTCATATATTCTCCAATCTACGAGGGCGGGTCAATAAGTCCATGACTTTTTGAATGAAACACAGGTTTTTGGATAAAAAAATCATTTTATTTTTCAACGTAGTTTCCTTTGAACTCTATAGACTTTGTCCAACGTTTCTCCAATTTTTTTTATTTCTCCCCAAAAAAAAGATTTGTCAAGGTCATCAAAATAGGTATTTGTGAGATGATTTCATTGTTGGAGTCAAATCTCTTTCCGCCGAGCCATTTCTTCGGGTTTGGAAACAAGAAATAGTCACTTGTGGCTAAATCCAGAGAATAGGGCAGATGAGGGAGCAATTCGTATCCCAATTCAGGGATTGTTTCCATGGAAATGGCACATGTGTACACCCTTCTTGCGGAATCCTTTTTCATACCCAAGTGATCATTTAAAATTGAAACCACTGAGCCATGTGAGATGCCTATGGCTTCCACAATCTCTTGCACTTTCAATCTCCGATCGGCCAACACCATATCATGAATTTTTTCAATTGATTCAGGTGTAGAGACCTCAACTGGGCATCCAGAACATTTGGCATCTTCCGTGCTTGTACGGCCACAACAAAGTTCAGTAAACCATTTTTTATCATTGAAATTGATGGTGCAGAGTCCCCGTAGTATTTATTAAGCTTAACCTTGGTTTGAGTGGTGGTTTTTCCCTGCAAAAAATAGTGCTTTTCATTTTCTCCTCAAATCACGCGGTAGTCTGCTATCAATGGCTGTCAAAAATAAACTAAATGATGCAGCTTGTTCAAATTTTGACAGGAGTCAACTGACAGATTCCTGTAGACAGGAGCAGTGTTGCCCTTTCAGTTAAGAGGCGGGAAATTCAAAAAGTCATGGACTTATTGACCCGCCTTCGTATGTTTCTGTAAAATTTGTTGTGCAGGTTGAAATCATTCAGTTCATATTGTCCTGTTTGTTTTGAGGTAACCAGTTTGTGGCCAAAGTGGTCTTCTGGTTTGGGTAAGGGAATAGAGCACTGGAAGACCAGGATTGTAATCCCTGCTGAACTTCAAATTGCTCTCAATTTTCCAGGTGTTCCAATAAACTATTTTGAGTCTCCTTATTGGTTGTAAGTAGTAGGCATGGTTTAGAACCCAAAAATAGGGAATCGAAAATCTAATTGGGGGGGGGGGGTTGATTAGTAATAGAAAGACAACAAAATTTCCAAAAACTTCTAAAATGTAACGTAATTACTAACGAAATTCGTTAGTAGTTCGTATGCCAGCGCATGCGCATTCCAGATGGTTTTGGCCTACAACTCCCAGAAATCCTAACAGCTGGTAAATTGGCTGGGATTTCTGGGAGTTGTAGGCCAAAACTTGAATAAATCACACTGAATTCTAGATGGGACTCTCCAAATAGGAAGGAGGGAGGGAAGGAGGGAGGGGGGTATTCTATTCTTGGAAGCAGCAAAAAAAGGAGGAGCCCCCTCCTTGCTCCTCACTGCCTCTCTCTCACCCCGATCCTGAGGGAGCGAGGGCCCAAGTTTGCCCAGGCTGAGAGGAAAAGGAAGAGGCCTGAGGCTGTGAGGAATGGTGGGAGTTGAAGTCCAAAACACCTGGAGGGCTGAAGTTGGCCCGTCATGAAGCCTCTTCAAGGCTTTAGATCCTGGCAGGCAGAAGGGGCAGGGAGGGCCCATCCACTCCTCCTCCCCTGCCAGGATCTAAAGTGCATCAAGGCTTGGCACGCTGTGAGAAACCAACCTAATGTATAATAGAATGAATGCTAACTTATAGAGTAAGTGCCTAAATATTATAAGTAATCCAACTGGTCATATACCTACATTCCATGCACATGCAATAATACAGCAGTAATAACAATGGGTATAAGAAGAGGTAAAATTCAAACCGAAGTATTCTGACTGGTCCCTCCTCAAGCGGTGCAAACAGGCTCTTCTCTATGAGCCCGGGATTCTGCAGCAAATCCCCCCCCCCAAGAATATGTATGTGCAGCCAGGCAGCAAACGCTGTGCCCGGGCTTTTGGCTTTTCCCGGGAGAGGCTGCCTCCCGGGCTCATAGAGAAGAGCCATTTGCAGTTTGCACCGCTTGAGGAGGGAACACAGTCAGAATACTTTGGTTTGAATTTTACCTCTTCTTATACCCATTGTTATTACTGCTGTATTATTGCATGTGCATGGAATGTAGGTATATGACCAGTTGGATTACTTATAATATTAGGCACTTACTCTATCAGTTAGCATTCATTCTATTATACATTAGGTTGGTTTCTCACATGTTGTGTGCAACTACCCCAATACTCTTTGATGCTTTAGATCCTGGCAGGCAGGAGGGGCAGGGAAGCCTGGAAAAATGTAAACAGAGAGGTTTACTCAGAAGTAAATCCACAAAGGAGGGCACTTCATCCAAAGTGCCCTCCTTTGCGGATTTACTCATGAGTAAACCTCTCTGTTTACTTCCTTTGCAGATTTACTTCTGAGTAAACCTCTCTGTTTACATTTTTCCAGGCTTCCAGCCGAAAGAAGGAGCGAGTTTAGGGCTTGCCTTGCCATAATACTTATTGGCAAGGGAGGCGGGAGGGTGGTGAGAGAGAAGGAGGGTGCCCCCCCCTTATGACCTAATAACGATACTTAAGAAAATCCTGGCCCCCGAAGTTCTATAAAGAAAGTCCACTTCCTGGTTGGCATTCCAGATGCAGAAATACTCAAAAGTAGCATTTCTTACGAATTTCTTCTGAATTCGTAAGAAATATAAATGGATAAAATCATTGATGTTTGAGTCTAATTTAGGAGGAAAGTGAGATACAAAGGAATTAAATAAACAGTTCTTACTTCCAAACAACCTCAGTGCAAGCTGCATCATAAAGGAGTGAATCTTTTGAAAATTACAATTTTTAAAAAGTAACGCATTCCGACACTTCATTCATGAGTTATGTTAACTTACTCATTCAAATTGTTTTCGCTCATGAGCTATATTGCCTGTCTCTGCTGGGCTTGCCTTCTTTAGTAAAAAGGAAAAAAAGTGGTGGGGAGAAAAAAGAATGGGTAATTTTACAGCTGAGTAATATTTGACCTTGAAATAGTTCTCTACAATCAGTAAGGGATTTTTTTTGTTTCTTTTTAGCTATCATCTGTTCACTAAAACATCATATTAGTTATTCTAAACATGAAACTGTCTCACAATAGAAATGCCAGCTATACATACAGATACAGTTTGCTAGCCTGAGAATGCATAAGCGTGTTTCCAAAGTAGCTCTTGTTAAATGGATTGCCATAAAACACAAACGAAAAGCCTTGACCCTAGAGTTGTCACCAAAATATGCCTAAAGCCAATTTGCTAGATGCATTTTGGAGAGTTCTCCACATTGAACACATCTGAAAAATTCTGAGGGAAACAATAATCATTCATATTTTTAAATATATAGTCAACTATCTAAGATGAGGATAAGATTGGCTTATTGAAATTGCTTTAAAGCATTTTACTTTATTGTGTTGTGGAGCTATAATTCTACCCCAAACCCTGATTTGAAGACTGTTCCAATATGATACATGACTTCACTAAAATTTAGGCAGTCTGTGCAGTCTATTTTCAATGCAGTTTCATTATATATTGCTTACTTTCCTATCAGTATGAGGATGGTCTACCTTTTAAATGGTGTTCCTGAAGATTGTTTCTTTTAATATCTAAAAGTTGCTCCTTTTCTTGGCACAGTGTGCAACTTGGAATTTTGAAGACATCAAAATTACACATGCTCCTTGACATTAATTTGGCCATTGTGCTCTTTCATGCGTAAGTGTAAAGCATGCTGTATCACATATGCCTGTATATTGGCTGAAAAATGCAATGGCAAATTAAATTAAAATTTACCAGATAAAATATTGGCTGGTTAAGAAACTTTTCAACCATTTCCCAGAATTGGACCAAACAATGGTTTAATATTTTTTAAAATATTACACCGGCTTCCCCATTTGAGGCACAGTTTTGGCTCTAGCTTTAGCCAGCCCGCGAACCTCAGTCACTAGCAGTGGATTATTCTTTATTTTTCCAGCACCACGTTGACCTTTGGAATACTATTGTTGTTTTTGGGCTCTCTACCAACACCACATTCTCTACCCATTCGGTTTATAACTTTTCGTTGTGTGTTTTGATAACACCACCACCCTTGGGAATTTACAACAACTTACCTGTCTTCTACCACATAAGACTATTTTGATCCTTAAACGGAACATTATTGTGCAAACGCTATTGGCTCCTTTGTATTGACCATTTGGACTTTTCATTGAATACCGGATCTACTTAAGGTCAGGCTCGTTGTTTTTCAGCTGATATTTCTGACTGTTACGTGGGCGGGCGTATTTACAGAGTTTCTGCATATTGATATTGTGTTCAATGCATTATATGTGTCTCATTATAATAACAGCGTACCAAGTACTTTTCCTAGCGTGACTTTTGTTAGACCATTGAGCCTATCCATTTGTAGGTTCCTCCTCTGTAATATTTTTAAAGCCAATGTGTAAGTAGTTTAATGATAGGAAAGTTGACTAAAGGCCCATTTACACAGCCCTTATTTTTCCCCAGATTAATCTGGGGTGAACCTGGATTTCCAAATTGACTCTGGTTTTGTTTGTGTTTTATGTTATTTTTTTGTTAAAAAAACAAAAAAAAACCCAAACACCTGCAAAGACCCATACTTTTCAATAAGGTCTGGATCTTTGCAGGTATGGAAGTGTGGAGACTACTTTTGAGATCAACATCTGTGGTCTCAGAGGCCGTCTCCATGGGCTCAAACAGCTCACGGAGGAGAGATGCCAATGCCATCCATTCTCTCCTACCTCATTCCCTTTTCTATCTTTCAACACCATAACATTAAATAGTTACCAAAGTTGGAGGCTTCAAAGCATTATGGAAATAAGGCAATGGATCTCTCCCCCTGGAAGCTCCTTCGCATCATTTTCAGGCACAATAGAGCACTTTAATTCCTCCAGCCTTGGCAAATATTTAACTTCATACTGCTTACGTGTAGAAAAGGGGTGAGTGAGAGCAGGGGACCAGTGGCTATCTCTCCCCCCCATGCTGATGCTGGTTCTGCATGAAAGAGAATGTGGTCATTCCCTATCAAAATGTTGGGTTTGGGGGTCTCTGTTTGGCTGCAAACCCAAGAGAAACTGCCATTTTAAATGTCGGTTTCTCTCTGGTTTTGGACTGTCTGGAAGGGTCCTGAGGAGGTGATATTTACAGCTGTAAGCTTTACAGAATGGGTGGGGAGCCTTGTCTCATATATATATATATATATATATATATATATATATATATATGTGTGTGTGTGTGTGTGTGTGTGTGTGTGTGTGTGTGTGTGTGTGTGTCTTCATCCACAAGATCATAGAATCATAGAATCAAAGAGTTAGAAGAGAACTTTTGGGCCAACCAATCCAACCCCCTGCCAAGAAGCAGGAAAATTGCATTCAAAGCAACCCCGAAAGATAGCCGCCCAGCCTCTGCTTTAAAGCCTCCAAAGAAGGAGCCTCCACCACACTCCGGGGCAGAGAGTTCCACTGCTGAACAGCTCTCACAGTCAGGAATTTCTTCCTAATGTTCAGATGGAATCTTCCTAATAAGACAACTCTAAGACAGTATTATGCTATTCATAGAGTATGCTTTTTTGAATAAGCTAACTAAAAAAAAAATCCCTTGTAGGTTGCAAAATATGGGGTTTTTTGCAGGTGAAACTGGATGAAAAAGATAAACCTTCATCAAGATTACATATATTCAGTACACCCTGGGGAAAGTTTTAATTCTCCTCAACTAAAGTTTTTAACAAAACCAATCAGAACAGAAATACTTTGGGTATATAAACTGTGGGAATATGATAGGTGTTGATATGATCATAGCCACAGAGATAGTTGAGCAGGGTGATGAGATTTTACATCAAGTTATGGAAACAACAGGTGCCAAGAATACAAAATTTGATAAAGAAATGTTTCAGTTTAAGGTTAACTCTCTAAAGTACATGAGTCGCGAAGTGATTGCTAAAGGAGTTCAACCGGATAATGAGAACATCGAGGTCACTCAAGAATGCAGCCCCCTCAGGATCTATGAAGTCTGCTCACATTTTTAGGGTTAGTACAATGTCGGATGAAATTCATTCCTCAGGAGGCAGATTTGACAACACCATTAAGAAATTTGTTGGAAAAGAATATAGTTTTACTGAGGATGGTGCAAAACATCAGAATGCTTTTGACATTATCAAGCAATAGTTTTTTCACATGCCTGTTATTTAATATTGTGATATGGCAAAACAGGCAGTTGTCCAAGCTGATGCATCAAAAGATGGCTTAGGAGCATGTTTGTTTCAGGTGGGCAAATCAGTGTCCTATGTCTCAAGGTCATTTAGTTTGACAGAGCAGATAGTGGCTCAAATTGAGAACTAATTGTTTGATGTTGTATATACAATGAATATGTTTCACCAGGAACTTTGTTTTTGTGTTAAAAACTTAGTTAAATTGGTGGATGATGATTCTAAATTGGTGGATTGGATGGGAAAATGTTTTATAACATGATGTCCCTTGTGCAAAGAAAAGGTTTTTGCAGTTTAATAAACTTTCACCATGTTTTTATGATAGAACCAATTAGGAAATGACATCTATAACCCAGGAACAAAAATCATAGTGTAGAATATTAAATTTACTGGAGCTCTGGCTGGCTACAGAGGGGCAATTTTTTTCTGATGATAAGCATTGCACTGCCTTCTGGGAAATGTAGTTTAGGGCAGGGGCTTTTGAATTCGCTGGCATAGGGCTCCTCCCTTCCCAAACTATATTTCCCAGTTTTCTGTGCTGTTCCCAGCAAACACTTCTCACTCTTTTCCCCACTTCTAATGCTGAGACTCCATTAATTTACAGAGGCAGCCTTTTTTGGCTTTGCTTCCTTGCACTGAATCTGAAACTGACTTTGGGAACCTTCCCATATTTACAAAACTAAAGCAAAGAAAATGGGCTAAATTTCAATTGTCTTCCAACCCCCCGAAATAAAGAGACAGACACAAAATATATGGATTCAAATTTGGGCAACTTTTATTAATAGTTACCTATTTAACTTATAACTCAACTACCTTTTAGGTGTCAGTCCAACTTGGTGTGTCAAAGCTGAGGTAGCGTCTTCAAAAGTCTACCCCTCAGCTCTTCAGGCGTACTACCTGGGTCCCCTGTAGATTTAAACCCGTAAATCCAGGCAACCCGTAAGGGAAACATCAGGAGAAATCTCTCTCAACTTTAGAGACCAGACTCTCCCCGCTCCTGGGGCATTCACCTTCACCTCACCCCTAAAATTAACCTCTAGGTGAGTGTTTGCATAATGTCCCACACCCTTAAGAGGTGCCTTAAGTGTATAAAAACCTTTGAATAACTAGTCTATTTATGCTAGGCTAGTTTACAAGCCAACCATTCCATCTCTAGCCCCTAAGACAACAGTATAGGATAGGCAAAACTCTCATGGGCAAATTCCTATCCGACCCCAAATGTTAAACTATTTGACAATCATTATTATACTGTGCATGGGCGGGAGTGGTGGGCGATGTCCTTTCGCAGAATGAGGGAGAAGGGGCTGGCACCACACTATTCCAGCCCCTCCTCCCTTCAAGAAAGTTCTGTGAACTTAACCAATCTCTTCTCCGAGGGGAGGAGACAAAATTGCTCCACCCCCCAACTTGTTGGAGGGTGAAGTGTATTGTTAAATTTTTGACTTGGGCCACACCCACGTATTGGGTGCCTTGTAAGTATGAATTTGACAAATTTGATCCCAATTATAAGGAGCAACAAAAAAATGCACACCTCTAATAAGTACTGCCAGCCACTTCTTTTTTCCATCTAAAATTATGAACATCCATATGGACTCTGATGAATAAATGTCTAGCTATGAACAAAACAACTAACTATTTTCCATCTGTCTTATTCTTAACCAAGTCAATAAGCTAGTCATTATCTTGCATCCTTCACAATGCCCTATCCCTAGTTGGGTTCCTAATAGAACAAAGAAGTACTGTATATAAAGTAGTCTTCCTTTGGGCATGTGAAGAAAGAAAGGTTCTCAGCATTTCAGGGCAAATAAGAGACCCACATAATAATACTACAGTCAGATTTCCCCACTTACTCACATTCAAGACAGTACTGATTCTTTACAGAAAAATAAAAGCTGAAGAGGCAAAGAGCTCTTCAAAGACAATTACAACTGAGGGAGCTATTTAAAATAATTAAAATCTGTGAGTTTATTTTTCAGATGTAGAACTTTGTTATGGAGAATAACTATCTATTTTTTTTTAGAAATTACAAATTAATTTGTGCTGAATGCTACCCGCTGAATCTACTGCTGAGCAAACAACCCACTGGGGCCTAGGATCCAATTTATTGATATTGTGTTTTGCACCTACAATTGTATTCAGTGCCAAATCATTATATATATAGCCACTCATATGTAGCACAGCAGGACATCATGCTATGTCCTCTGAAAAGGAAATTAAGAAGGGAGGTACCTTTTGTGCCATAAAAACCAAATAACAAATGTGAAGTGGAGGCTTGGAAAGCTGTTGGAATGAAACTAATGACTTCATTGTAAAAGTGAATAGCTTTCTAACTTTCCTTCCAATATTAGGGTCTCATGATTCATGCTTTTTGGCATTTTTTAATAAGAGAGTTATAGCTATGGATGAACGTCATACAGAAATTAGATATAACATTAACCTATCAGTAATAGTAATCTTTGCAAGATATTTGAGTTTTTGGACAATGATGTGGGAGCAAACCCTTTCAATGGCTTCCAAGAATAGAGGTCAATACTATGTTCTTATTTTAATTCATTTTTGAGCCTGGTCTCCTCATTTCACAGTCAGTCAGTTTTAAAAAAAAGAACAAATATAAATAACACACTCAAGTCTTAAAGGTCTGCAGAAACAGACACACAAACAACAAATGAACAAACCGTGCTGGTATATATTAGGGGTGGATATCTCTGGTTTTAAATACTTTGAAATCCGTTAATTTTCGTATTTAAAATTAATTTCAGCAGCACCCTCCTTTCTCCTCTCACCAGCTGAGAGCTGAGGCGGGCGCCTTGAGTCGCGTTAGTTCTCAGCAAGGAAGGAGGTGGACGCACCTCTTTCCCTGCCAAGAACTAACGCGATTCAAGCCTTGAGTCTGCTCCTCCCCCCCTGCCAGGATCTAAAGCACGTGAGGGCTTGGCACGCTTTAGATCCTGGCAGGGAGGAGGGGCAGGGAGGGCAAGGTAACCCACGCCATTTCTGATCTCGCAGGGGAGTGAGTATGCATCGATGCATGCACACTTCCCTGCCAGATCAGAAGTAACGCGGATTCAAGGTAACCCACACTGCTTCTGATCTGGCAGGGGAGTGAGTAGCCATCGATCTGGGGGGGGAGGGATCAAGCTCTCCCTTCTTCCCTCCCTACCCCTCCCAGCTGAGAGGCATCGTGCATTAAATATAATGCAGGATGCTTCTGAGCTGGGGGGAGGGAGGGAAGAGTGGAGCAAGCTCTCCATTCTAGCCTCTCAGCTGGCGTAACGAATAAAAATGAAAATTTGTTAGTAATTACGTTTCAATTACGAAATTTATTTAAATTTTTTTGGAATAATTTCTATAACGGCCCAGCAAGGGAAATTCCCCCACAAACGAGTTTAGAATCAATTTTTTTAATGGATCAACCACCCCTAGTATATATGATTTTACACAGAAGGTTGAAACCTTTTTGTCCCCCCATCTAATGCTCAGAAACACTCCAGTTGATACACTGCTTGATTTAAAAGGTACGTGTGGGGTTTTTTAAAAAAATGTGACATTGTTAGCTTTATTTGACAATTTAGGATCTCAGCCCACGTTTAGTTATCTCTCTAGATGCTTTGGATACCAACTTGAAGAAAATAACCATTCAGAGAACTTCAGGAACACTCTGTCTTTCATCAGTTGGGAGATGGAAAGTTTAGCTTTGGGCAATGAGCTACACTGAAGACCCAGGTTTTTAATACTTACTGTGCTAGATCTGACCTAGATTATCTGGCAGTGTAGATTTATATAATCCAGTTCAAAGATGATAATCTGCGATCAGATCCTGGAATATCGGGCAGTGTAGGTCCACCCTGAGAACTTCTGTCCTGGGTTGAAAATATAAACGAAGAATGTTAAAAGAAGCTATCTGTGGTGTTGAATGTATTTCCAAGATGGAGCTCAACACTTAGGATAATGCTTTCAATCTTAGACCGAATTCTGGAGTGGATTCACCACACCACTCACAGCTTCCTTTTGTTTTTACATGTGAGGAGAAGTGTAGCTGGAATTCAATATATGTTCTAGTAAGGACAGCCATGTGTTCTCTCAAATATCTTTTTTTCTCTCCAAATAGATTATGATTTTCCCTTTAATTAACAGTTGTTCAGAGAAAGTTTCCAAGGAAGATTTATGAGCAGAGGAAAAATACATATTCATGTTTCTATAAGGCAATCAAGATGTTGATGTTATTATCAGAGCAATAGCTTTAATTGTATTACAGAAAGTGAACAGAAATTAGGAAGCAAATTATATTGAGGTGGCATGGCTTACATCCAGTTTTGCCCTAAAGCCAACCCAGAAGCCAAACAAAATTACTTTTTTAAATTTTAATTTCTGGGAGTAGTAGGCCAAAACACCTGGGGACCCATAAGTTGAGAACTACTGGCCTAAACTAATACATTGCAATATTATTTCCAATATTCCCCCTCCTACCCACCACCCATGAACCCACCACCCATGACTTCTGACACTACTCACTCTGAGTCCCATATCATAAAATCTATCCTTATATCTACTTTCCCCTTACAGCTATTTCAAAGTTCACATTTGTTTTCCTTTTGATGTAATTGTATTCAAATGCCAGTCTCCATTTTTTTAACAAACTTTTAATTATTTCCTTCCCAGATACCATTAGATATAACTTGGCCAATTGAACATATTTTAATAGCTTTTTCCCTCCTTTTTTAGCTAGTTCTTTTTCACATTTCTATGACTTTGCTATTGTCAGTCTAACTGCAACAAAACTAAATTGACAAATTACTTCATCTTCTTCACTAATTCTCTCTCTAAATACAGTAGAGTCTCATTTATCTAACCTTTACTCATCCAACATTCTATATTATCCAACACAGTCTGCCTCCCCCCCGGATCCGCAGCTGGTGCAATACATTGCAATGTTTTGGTGCTCAATTCGTAAATACAGTCATTACTACATAACCATGTATTGAACTGCTATTTCTGTCAATTTGTTGTAGAACATGATGTTTTGGTGCTTAATTTGTAAAATCATAACGTAATTTGACGTGTAATAAGCTTTTTCTTAATCCCTCCTTATTATCCAACTTTTTAACTTATCCAATGTTCTGCCAGCCCATTTATGTTGGATAAGCGAGACTCTACTGTATGCCTAAGAGGCACATTTCTGGATTTTTCTTAACTTTATTAGTAATAATTTTGCTTATTTCCTTAGCTGGGTTTTATCAATTTTGTCTATTGTATCCAGCATTATAGAACATCAATAAAATATCTTATACATATTTTCTTTAATGGAGTCAGCTCTTGAAAATTTAAATCCACTTTTCCAAAAATGCTCCCTATTCTCCAGATCAATATTTTTCCCTAAGTCTTTAGCCCAGGAGATCATAGCGGTTTTTATTTGGTTGTCCTCTACATGCCTGGATTATCCATAAGGCCAACAAGGCCGTGGCCTAGGGGCACAAGCTGAGGGGGCGCAGATCACGGACCAAAAAACCCTGGTCTGCTCCCCTCTTTCCCCCTTTCTCATGCCCCCCTCATTCCTTCTCCTGGCAAAGTCTATGCTCTGTCCCCTCCGTCTCTCTCTCTCTCTCGTGCTCTTTCTCTCTCTCGTGCGCTCTCTCTCTCTCTCTCTCTCTCTCTCACGCTCTCTCTCTCTCGTGCTCGCTCTCTCGCACGCTCTCGCACGAACTCTCTCGCTCATGCGCATTCTCTCTCTCATGCGCGCTTTCTCTCTCTCATGCGCATCTTTGGAGCGGGTTTGCACATGCTGCGCTCTCCCCAAGCCTCCCAACTCCCAAGGAGACCTTCAGAGCACAGTGGAGCTTTACAGCTGGTGGGAATGGGGACCTTGGAGGTGGCGGGAGGTTGGCTTAAAGGGGGCGTAATTCCTAACTGTGGTCTAGGGTGCAAAAAAGTGTTAATCTGGGCCTGGTTCTCTAGATTGTATTCTAGTAGATATTTATATCATCTAGAAACTAAGCCCTTATTCCCCTTCTCAAGAATATCTTCTGACATAAATTTTCTGTTAGCAAACCCACTTGGCTGTTTTGGTTCCTAGAGTTCAGAACAGCCCTCCAATTTTTTTCTGGGGTGGTCTAGCCTCTCATCCCTTCTCTGAGTAATACAAATGGCATGTTATGTAATTGTCACTCCTTATGATACACAAGCATATGCACTGTTCTCAAAAGCCTGAAACTGAAGAAAAGTGGTTTTAATTCTTCACTTACATATACACCAATCTCAATAATTCAGTTAGAAACTGGTTACATCTGTAAAGCAGTTCAATTTGAGTGATGAGGATTTGGGGGATAAACAAAATTTCAATAATAGGACTGCAATATTTATAAATATAATACGATACTCTAAATTAAGTGCAGCCTTTTCATTTTAATTTAGACCTATCCTTTTTTTTCTTCTTTCTTTTTGGAAGAAATGCCTAATATTACAGATGTGTCCCAAAGTCAAATATAGAGTATTTATATGAAGCCAAATCTCAAATAGACAAACGCTACTTGAGTAATTACCTTTTTGGGTACACTATTATTTAAATCACTTGAATAATATTTTACTTAATTAGAGATAAATTTCAATATTATTCAAGGAACTTGACTAATATCATACCAAGAAGAATTAAAAACTCAAGTAGCATTCATCTGTGTTACGCTGCATACATCACTACATCTTTCTTTTCATTATATTTGTCAATATGGCATGGTTCCACACTGGGGAGCAAAAGAACGGTTTTCTTTAAAGCTAATTAACTAATTATTTCATGAATGAGTTTTATTGGGCTGTGAACAGTTTCAGCTCTAATTGTTTATTGGATTTTGGAGGGTATTTTATTGGTCTGGATGTTTATATCATTATTACTGGCCATGACTAATAGGTCTATGGCTTTGAGTTTAATTGTTGTTTATATTTGGTGCATTTTTAAATTGGATGTTTACTTTTGGAGGCTTTTAAGCTTAAAAGTGATTGATATGCCTTTTAATCAATTAATTAATTAATTAGACTTGATGAGTGACAGATGATGCTTTTATGCAGAAATTACTGCTTTATTTAAAAGCAGAAGATACGTAACTCTGAACTGGAAGGTAGCTAGGCATGAAACGTTAATATTTTGGCTCCACATGTTTGTCACATAATGACTGGCAGATCAAATCAAACTTTTGTTAATAAAATTTGAGTTTTCATTCATCTGTAAGTTTATTTCATAAGCACCCTGATACTAAACTGTAATATGACATATTGATATTTAAATAAAATATGATACGTATATTTATGTTCCATTTCAGTTTGAATGCAAGTGACCAACCCAATATTCTTTCAGAGAGAGAGAGAGAGAGAGAGAGAGAGAGAGAGAGAGAGAGAGAGAAGTTTGCTTGTATCTGGACTTAGTTATGCCAATAACAGACCCAATTAAACTTCATCAGACAAATTTGACAACTACTAACAACTTTTCTATTGGATTCACTTTCTTTTCTGAGGCTGATGTAAGAATACTAATCTAATTTGCCAAAAGATTCTGAGTCAATATTTAAAGGCCATTGCTCCTCCACCACTGAAATAACAAGACCACACAACAATATGGGGTAACTATGGGCAACTTTTTGTTGCACCTCAGATCTGGAATGTAACCCCCTAGATCACACACACAAGCAAACTCTGTAAAATGTTCTTGGCATGCCACTGTGTTCAGTTGGCCTGCTGTGTGTTTATTGGGAGGTTTTAATTGTTTTAATGTCTTAATTGTATTTTTAATGTATTTTATGGGTTTGCTTATGCTCTTCTGTAAACCGCTCTGGGCACCAGAGAGAGTGGTATAGTAAATCGAATTTAATAAATAATAAATAATAAATAAATAAAATAAAATACTTTTATTTTGAATAGAATAGTCCATAGGAAGAAACAAGTAATGCAAAAAGTAAGTCCAAAGGCAAAACTTGTAAAGTCTTTAAACTGGAGTAAATCCCAAGGAAAGCAAATCCAAAACCATGGCAGGCCGCTTCGGCAGCCGAAACAGGAACTTAGAGTCCAAAGCAAACCATTGCAACGGTCAAACGGGAACGTAACTCGGCAGGGCAAACCTGCTCTTGCAGCCAACTTGAACCTGGGAACTTAAGCATGAACAATCCAAGCCAAACGTAGCTTCAACTCTGGCGAGATCTTCCCTGGGCCAGTCTCTTAAAGTAATCTATTTTCTGTGGGACCACTGAATTCCCCGCCACAAACTCCAATCCCTCCGGGAGGATCTGATACTAGCCCTTCTATCAAAATCCAACAACTCGTTAGTGGGCCCAGGTGGACTCACATCTTGCTGAGAAAGTTCTTCCTCCCTATTTCCCGGGAGCTCAGCTGGCAAGGGAGTAAAGTTTCCGTGAGAGTCAAGGTTACTGGAGTTCTCGCTAGCTGTCTCGAAACTGACTTCCATCGAATCTTCATTAACCCCTTCCATGGGCCAATACCCATGCAGCCAGTCATTATCCCAAGACAAATCCCCATTTTCAGAAATGTCCCCATCTGGCCATTCATCCTCCCCATCCTGGCCCTGATCCACTGGCACCACTGGTGCCTGTCTCTGACTACTAGGCTGGGGTATCACACTGCTAGGCTGGAACACCAAACTTTTATTGATGTTACCCATTTAATTTTCTTGTGACCTACAAGTCAAGTCTTAAAGAGTATGAACTTGGTGTGGAATAACCTGAGGCAGTGGCCATCCAAGACCTACTCCTCATCTAACTTGGACAAGACACCTCGGATGCAATGAAAGTGGTAGGTTTCCAGGGGGGACCACTTAGGGAAGTGGCACAGAGAATTCTGCCCCAAGTCTTGAAGGTTGATTAAAGCCATAATCCCCCCCCCCCCAAGCCATTTCCATTCACCCTCACCTTGATTATTCAAACTGCAAGTGAGAATTCCCATTCCTGGCTTTCACCAAAAAGGGTGCCTTTTGGTGCACACTGCACACTAAGATGTGAACCCACAAACACCAAGAAACAACAAGAAACACTAAGCCCATAAAGAAAGAGTGTAGGGTAGGTTATGCCCCCACCCCCAGTTCTTAGGAGGCGAAATTCCTACATGCCCCCAAAGCAACCCCTAAGTGCACTGTTAGAGGGTGGGAGAGCATGTCAGCAATCCAAACTCTACCGTGGGGCTGCTTGGCTGAACTAGCCCCACCTCCAAAAACTAGTCCTGACAGGGACTATTTTGCACAGTGATCTATATCATTGGGAGTCATTAAATTCCTCCCTCCCTCCTCCAAAGCAAGCAGACAGATAAGCATTTTAGTGACTGCTTCCAAATTGTGGATTTTTTAACCACAGGAATCTAGATTGATATGCTCTCTTTTCTTCTCCTGCCAACAGGTGACGGTCTTAAGGGATAACTGATATCACAGGATAACTTTCAATCTAGCTTGATGTTAGACTTGTATTTGTGCTTATAGCATTATTTTTGCAACTAAAAGGAGGAAATAGAGTGACCCCCCCCCCACACACACACACCCTCCTTTTTGCTGGTCAATTCTGTTAGAGTTCATTTCAGAAGTAACAAGTAGTTAGTGATATAAGGATCAATGCAGCTAGGATTGTTCCAAATCCCCTGGCCAACGTTGTGTAGTTACAGCCAGGGTGGGGTGGCTGCAAGGGGAATAAAGGAACCGAAGTACAACTCCTTTGTGTAGGTTGTTGGAGGTGGATCGTTAGAGTAGGTTGCTGGAGGTGGTTGCTGGAGCTGGATAGTTGGAGAGGTGTGTTTGGAGGAGTTTGCTGGAAGAAGTTTGGAGTTACACAAGGCTGGTGTGTGTGTGTGTGTGTGTGTGTGTGTGTGTGTGTGTGTGTGACGATGCTGCCCTTGTCACCCATTCAGAAGCAGCCCTGCAGCGCCTAACGTCCTGCTTTGCAGCAGCTGCAGAGCTGTTTGGGCTGAAAGTCAGTCTGTAGAAAACGGAAGTCCTCTACCAGCCTGCACCACAGGAAGAACACCATCATCCCCACGTCAATATAGGCAAATCTGTGCTTAAGTCCGTTCAGCGGTTCACCTACCTGGGAAGCATCATCTCTTCAGATGCCAAGATTGACAAAGAGATAGATCACAGATTAGCAAAGGCATAGAGTGCATTTGGAAGGCTTCACAAAAGAGTCTGGAGCAACAAGCACCTGAGGCAAAGCACCAAAATCAGTGTGTACAGAGCTATCGTATTGTCTGTTTTCCTCTATGGGTCTGAAACATGGGTCACCTATCGCCAACACCTACGAATCCTCGAACGCTTTCATTAGCACTGTCTTCACACACTCCTAAATATACACTGGACTGACTATGTGACTAATGTTGCTGTCCTTGAGCAAGCAGGGGTCACCAGCATTGAGGACATGCTATTGAGAACACAGCTGCGCTGGGCAGGCCTCCCAAAGATATTACTCTATGGTTAACTCGGCACCGGTCAGCACAAGAGAGGCACCCCAAAAAGAGATATAAGGACTCCCTGAAACAACATCTCAGGCTCGGCCAGATTGATCACCAACAATGGTCCACCCTGGCCTCACATCGAGAGGCATGGAGATGCACTATCCACAATGCTGTGGCCTCTTTCGAGAAGACATGCCGAATGGGTCTCGAAGAGAAACGACAACACAGAAAGAACCGCAACTTGGAAACAACATCACCCAAGGAGACTTTCTGCTGTGCTTTCTGCAACCGAACTTGCCCATCTCAGATTGGCCTTTTTAGTCATCAACGTGCTTGTAAAAAACGTGGGATGAGTCCTTCCTAAGAATCTTCGTTCGTGAAGTAATGCTGTGTGTGTGTGTGTTATTTTATAAACTCTGCAAAACACAATGACTCAGTTTGTTCCGTGGTCAAAGGCAAAAAGCTTCAGCGTTGGTAAGTGTCTGGATTCATCTTCATCGCGACAATTCTGACATCAGTAGATGTGACTGTGATGCTCTCAGGGACTTCTTTGACTGTAAAGGAGCAACAGTAGGGGCAATTTATGTCTTTTCCCCCATGTGATCACTGCAGGGAAAGGATGATAGTAGCAATGTCCATCTCGACAATGGATAGGGCCAAACACAGACTTGATCCATCTTTCCAAATGAAACCCCAGGATACTCTGTAGGGATATGTGGCAACATGAGGTGAAGGGAAATTGAAGGTGAAGGGATGGAAGGATGAGATGTGCAAATGGAGGAGTACAAGCAGAAAGAGAAGTAGGCATAAAGTGATGGAAGGTGAAAGAGAAGCAGGTTTCTTGACACAAGGTGAATCAAAGAGTGAAAGGAAACTGGGAGATGCAAATGGTGGAGTCCAAGAACTGATAAGAGAAGGAAATTGTGAGAAGAAGAGATGCAACTCCAGGGGAAGAAAATATGCTGAAGGCAAGAAAAGAAGAAAGAAAGGAACAGAAGGCAAGGAGTGCAGTGGGAGGACACAAGATCAGGGAAAGTGCAAGGGAAGGAGTTTGCTTTGTATTTTTGTCCTTATTTTCATCTGCTTTTTCTCCTTTGAATCAGATGGCACCCTGACACATACACACCATATACAAAAAGTGGGAAAAGCCAATAAAATTAGAACATTGGTTGAAAATAAACATTAACTCCTGCTATCGAATGAGAGATCATTTTGAAGATCAGTGTACTGGCTCATTAGGAGCAAGAGCAGCACCACCAGCAACGACTGTGTCCCAAAACAGACTTGGAACCCGGTAGTTGCCTGGACAACAAGATATTCCAGGCAAACTCCACTACAGGCTAATTGGAAAAAAGCTCCAGAGGCCATTAAGCTGCGAATACAAAAATGGTAGTGAGCCATGGTTCCAGATGTTTCCAATTGGAAAGTATGTATAAGCCAGAAAATAGCATCTGTCTCTCACCAAGCATAACTTAGAATATGACCACATCTGTTCATTTAATTAAGCAAGAATGGCAAATGGGACAGAACAAATGTCAGTGGTTAAACAATATATTAGCCACCAGAACACATACAAACAGTACTTAACCATGTTGTTAGCCCACAGATATATAGACAGTGGAAGAAGTTGGATATATTTATTATTTAACCTGCCTTGAGTCCTTTCCGGGAGAGAGGGAGGGTTAAAATAAAGCATCATCATCTTTTTCCCCCTTTAATTTCTCATTGCTAAATGATCATTCCCCAATTTTAGATTTTGGATTGAGCTGAGTCACTGATTTTAGAGAGGCTAATTATCAGTCATTTGTGGCACATTTCACTACAGAGTAAATTTGAAAAGTAGTTACCAGTGGAAATAATAATAATAATACCAATAAAATCAGTGCACATGGGAAAAAATTCAAAATGCTTTTCCAGTTGGAAACAGTTTCTACATGATCTTTCTTTTTTAAAACATCAAATTTCCAATAGGAAATTGTTTAACTCTCTCATGTACCTAGTAGAGAATAGATAGTGGGTTTATAGCAGGCATGGCCAAACTTTCTAAAGGGGGGGGGGGGGCGCACATTGGCACTCTCTGCAAAGGTGACTGGCTGCTTGGTGAAGGAAGGAAGGAAGGAAGGAAGGAGAGAGGAAGGAAGGGAGAGAGGAAGGAAGGGAGAGAGGAAGGAAAGAGAGACGGAAGAAATGATGAAAGAGAGGAAGGGAAGGATGGAAGGAGAAAGAGGATGAGAAGGAAGGAAAGACAAAAGGGAAGGAAAGAAGGAAGGAAGGAAGGGAAGGAGGAAGGAAGGAAAGAGAAGAAAGAAATGATGGAAGGGAGGAAGGGAAGGCTGGAAGGAGAAAGAGGGAGAGAGGGAAGGAAGGGAAGACAAAAGGGAAGGAAGGAAGGAAGGAAGGAAGGGAAGGAGGAAGGAAAGAGAGAGGGAAGAAATGATGAAAGGAAGTAAGGGAAGGATGGAAGGAGAAAGAGGGAGAGAGGGAAGGAAGGAAAGACAAAAGGGAAGGAAGGGAAGGAGGAAGGAAAAAAGAGAAGGAAGGGAGAAAGAAAGAAAGAAAGAGAAAGATGGAAGGAAAGTAAGGAGGAAGGAAAGAGAAGAAGGAAGGACAAAAGTGAGGAAGGGAAGGATGGATTGAGAAAGAGGGAGAGAATGAAGGAAAGAAAGACAAAAATGAAGGAAGGAAGGGAAGGAGGAATGGAAGGAAGGAAGAAAAAGAGAAGGAAGGGGAAAAGAGAAAGATGGATGGAAGGAAGGACGGGAAGGAGGAAGGAAATAAGGAAGGAAGGACAAAAGGGTGGAAGGGAATGGAGGGAAGAAAGACAAAACAGAAGGAAGGAGAAAGAGGGAAGGAGAGAAGAAAGAGGGAAGAAAAGGAGGGAGGAAAGGAGGAAGGAAAGCGAGAAGGAAGGAAGGATAGGATGGTGAGAGAGAGGAGAGCCTGAGGAAAGAGCCCAAGGGGCCACATCCAGGCCCTGGGCCTGGGTTTGTCCATACCTGGTTTATAGGCAAAAACTTTGTGTTTTCCCCCCCGCAAACATAAAATTTATTAGCCAGAGACTGCTATAAATTACATCACTTGGAATAAAAAGTAAATTCTGAGTTCAGGAATATGTTCTCAGTGAGGACTTCCGGTTTACTTGGATGGCCGTCGGTCGCACTCTCAGAAGGCTCTGAGAGCGACAAGGAATGGGAGGCTGGTGGTAGCGAAACCCACCCTCATCTGATCATAAATGGGTCAGTGAGCAAACTCAACGGTGTCCCCGATCGAGGAGGCAGGCCAGCACAGCCGAAGGGTGAGCTGTAGCCTGCGATCGAATCGGGACCGAAGAGAGAGAGCACCCATCTTGCCAATCAAGCCGAGGCTTGAGTACGACAGCCGAAAGCAGATCCAACAAAATGTGAGTACAGATAAAGATAAAGAAGAAGAAAAAACAAAGCGGATTGTATCCTGACCAACTTCTCAACAACTGAACTTTTAATAAATAAGGAAAGAATATCCCTGGGGCACCAGAAGCAGCCTCCGATAATTGGGGAGGCAAAGATTTGGAAAAGGAAAGGAAAAAAATAGAACCCGCCTGATTGCTGGACTGTGGTTGGGAGGATTCTAAGGAAAGAAGAAAGAACTGGGGCAGAAGGAACCCCTGTGGATATCTCTGTTTGCCCCCCCCCCCCTCAAGGCATGGAAAGGATCTAAATATGTCTACCTAGTTCAGGGACCTTGAAAACGCCGTCTTGTTGTGTCTTCGGGAGGCGGGAGGAGCCGGAGAGCGAGTGGCGGGAGAAAGGCTTGAAGGGAGACACCAAGAAGATAACAAAGGGAGGAGCAGGGGACTACAGAGGAGGAGGGATCGCCAAGCTTTCGTAGACGTCCTGACGCCAAGAAGTCCAACGTAAAAAGAAGGAGGGATTGACCAAGGCGCGAATAGCGCACATAGCGCCAGGAGCTGCCTGGAAAACCAAGCTAGAGAGGCGCAATCTGCGGAAAGAGCGCAAATAGCGCGAATTTTGCAAATAGCGCAAATAGTGCAAACTCCGCAGCGCAAACACCGTAAGCTCCACTAACCGCGCAGTTACAGCAGCAAAGTGAAAAACGAGAAATAAAGCAGAAGAATACCACCAAAATAAGAAGGAAACAGGGGAAGGAACTATCCTACTTTGGAAAAGAGTAGGAAGATAACAGAAAGGTAGAAGAGCGATCTCAAGAAAGAGTACATAAAGGACCCTCAATCAGTTGAAAGGATAGAATAAAGGACAGATAAGAGAGGAATAGACAGAGACCTTCCATACCTCTGAAAGTAATTCAACGTTGGAATTTTAAGTGATACCAAAATTGAGAAAGTAGGGGAGAATATTAAAAAGACTATACAAGTTTGGCAATCAAATATTATAAGGACAATTAAAAAAGAAGCAAAGGAAACGGCAGCGGCAAAAGGAAAAGCAGATACGGCAAAAGATTTAAATAAAGATAGGAAGACTCCAGGAAGAAAAGGCTCAGCTCCAGCAGAATTAACTTTGGAGGATCTTTTTGCAGAAATGCTAAAGATCTCAAAAAGCAGGATGATTTAGCTACAAAACAAGAAGAACAAGAGAGACTCCTCAGAAATCAAGAGAATTTGATAAAGGAAGAAATGACAAATCTACAAAAAAACCTCAAAGAGGATATGGCCACAATTAAAAACCAAATGTCAAATATGCAGGAGGAAATAACAAAACTAAGTAAAAAGGAAGAGAATTTAGAATTGAAGCAAGGAGCACTGGAAGAAAACTTAAAGAAAAACTAGGGGTCATTTCTACCATAAATAAAAAATTGGAAGATCAACAGGAATTATTGGAATTCAAAGAAAAAGAATATCAACTTAGATTCAGAAACGTTGAAGAGGAAGAGGAGGAAAATATTAGGGAGGTTATGACAAAAATTATCTCCGAAGTCATACATATGCCACTGGAAGAGACGGAAAAAGAACTGGACCGAACCTACCGACTTACAACGAATTATTCTAAAAAAAATAAAGCCATTCGGGACGTTTTGGTACATTTCCAGAGAAAGGTGATAAGGGATGAAGTTTTGAGAGAAAATGTAAGAAATCCCTTTATATATAACAGAAGACGTGTAACCCTATTCAAGGAACTGCCGGCGTCAACATTAGCGAAAAGAAGACAATACTTCTTCCTCACATCTGAACTAAAAAAAAGAAATATTAAATTCAGGTGGGAAAAAACTGAGGGTCTAATGATGACGTATAAAGAAAGAAGATATTGGGTAACATCGGAGGAAAAGGCGGAGTTCTTCTACAAGAAAATTATAGAGGAATGGCCAATGTATGACAAGGAGGAGAAAGAGAAAGAGCCAGAAGAAGAGGGAGAGATTGAATTGGAGGAATCAGAGGAGGACGAGTCGGAAAAGGAGAGGAGGCTGAACCCAGATGTAGCAGGTGCAGAGGCGAACTGGACGGTGGCGGGAGAGCAGAGGAAGACCAGAACACAGAAAAGAAAGGAACAAAAGAGAAGGTTTTATAATGGAACTTAAGTGTTTATCAAATAATATTAATGGGATTAATATCCCCAAGAAAAGAAAAAGAATTTTTAACCATTTATATACTAAAATGTAGATTTAATCGCCTTACAGGAAGTACATTTGAGAGAGAAAGATGTTGCTTATTTAGCCCAAAGCAGATTAGGAAATATGTATTGCTCACTCTTCAACAAAAAAAGAGAGGGGTTGTGATCTATGTGAAAGATTGTATTAAGAGTAAATTGGCATTTAAGGATAAGGATGGCAGAGCAGTAGGGGTTATTTTGGAAAGAGATGGAAAAAATATTCTTCTTTGTAATATTTATGCCCCAAATGGACCGAAAATCAAGTTTCTGAGGCAGCTTAAGAAATATATTGACAAAGAAAGATATGATGAGCTGATAATAGTCGGAGACTATAATGGTGTGATTCAAAAATCATGGGACAGATCCTCAACGAGAAAGGGTAGTAAGGGGGGCGGACAAATACCGAAGGAAGGGCTAGAAATCCTAGAAAAAATGGATCTGAAAGATGGATGGAGGGAACAAAATCCTGGGGTAAAGGATTATACCTTTTACTCCAATAGATTTAAGTCTTGGTCGAGAATAGACATGGTTTGGATGACAAAAAGCCTATTGACAATCTCCAAGAGGATTCAAATAACACCAAAGTTATATTCTGATCATGATTTTCTTGAATTTCAAATAGGGCAGCGAATAACTCCAAAGAGATGGATTCTCAGTGAGGATTTGTTGAAATCGGAGGAACAAATTGAAAGGTATAAAACAGTATTACAGGAATATTTTGAATTAAATATGGAAAAAGGTACATCAAATAGAATGGTATGGGACGCTAGTAAAGCAGTCATCAGGGGGTATTTTATTCAAGATAGCATTATTAGGAGGAAACGAATAAAAAAAGAGGAAAAAGAACTTTTAGGAAAGATAAGAGAAGCTGAAATGACGTTAAAAAAACAGCCAACAGACAAAAAGTGAAGTTTAAATTAGATACTCTGTTGAAACAGAAAGAACTGAAAGATATCGAACAATTGGAAAAAAATTATAAATTTATTAAACAATATAACTTCCAGCATGCGAACAAACCAGGGAGATGGTTATCGGCTAAAATAAGGAAGAAAAAACAAAGGAATCACATAACACAAATCATAGATAAAGGAAAGGTTTATAACACAGATAAGGAGATTATAGAGAAGTTTTTTAAATTTTATAAAGCCCTATATGCCAAAGAGGATGTAAGGAAAGAAGAGGTGCAGAAATATATCAGCGACCAACATCTAGCTAAAATTTCAGAAATCCAAAGAGAAAAATTAAATAAAATGATAACAAAAGAGGAATTAGGTAAAGCTATAAAAAAATTAAAAGTTAACAAGGCTCCGGGACCGGATGGCATCATAGCCAAATACTATAAGCTATTTGAAAAAGAACTATCCCCATGCCTTCTGACCATAATGAATGATATACTGGAAAAGGAAGAACCTCCGAACTCTTGGAAGGAGGCCAGTATTATTGTAATACATAAAGAAGGCACGGAAAAAACAGATACAGGAAATTATCGCCCCATTTCCCTTTTAAATGTGGACTACAAAATTTTTTCAAGCATTTTGGCAGAAAGGCTTAAGTTATTCTTACAAGAATGGATTCAAACAGATCAAGTAGGATTTCTGCCCGGTAGGCAAATGAAAAAAAATATGAGAATCCTAATAGATTCGATGGAATATTATAGAAACAATATACAACAGAAAATAGCTTGGGTCTTTGTCGACGCGGAAAAAGCGTTTGACAGAGTGAATTGGGATTTTATAACATTGCTACTTAAAGAATTGGATATAGGATATAACTTTCTTAACGCAATCACCGCAATCTATACGAATCAATCAGCAAACATAATAATAAATGGGGGAAAATCTAAGAAATTTGAAATTCAAAAAGGCACACGTCAAGGGTGCCCACTCTCGCCCCTTCTCTTTATTTTTGTGTTAGAAATATTATTAGACAACATCAGAAAAGATGATAATTTAAAGGGATTATCAATAAAAAAAGAAAGCTTCAAAATCAGAGCCTATGCAGACGATGTAGTCTGCATAGTGGAAGACCCAATAGAAAAGCTCGAGAAATGGCTACAGAAAATAGAGACATTTGGCAAAGTGACGGGGTTCAAATTAAATAAAAAGAAAACAAAAATTCTAACCAAGAACTTGGACCAAAAAGAAAAGAACATGCTAAGAGAGAAAACAGGGATAGAGGTCACTAATAAGACAAAATACCTAGGGGTGGTAGTAACCTCAAATAATTTGGATTTAATCAAGAACAATTATGAGGTGAATTGGCAAGAGATAAAGAAGCAGCTAAATAATTGGAAACATTTAAATTTATCAATTTTAGGAAGAATATCATTGATAAAAATGAATGTGTTGCCCAAGCTGTTATTCTTATTCCAGAATTTACCAGTCCTATATACAGATAGATATTTCAAAATTTGGAACAAGGAAATAAGAAAATTTATTTGGAAGGGGAAGAAACCCCGAATAAATTGGACCAACATGATAGATAAAAAAGAAAGAGGAGGATGGGGGGTCCCAGACCTCAAAACTTATTATGAAGCATGTGTCCTGGAGTGGATAACAGAATGGGCAACTTTAAAAAATAAGAAACTTCTATCCCTTGAAGGTTATAATCTAAGAACTGGGTGGCACGGTTATCTTTGGTACCAAAAAGCAAGAATAGAATATACATTCAGGGATCATCAGATAAGAAGAGTACTATATAAAGTCTGGACTAAGTATAAAGATAGATTATGCCCTAAAACCCCAGGCTGGATCTCCCCTCAAGAGGCCTTCTTTAGAAGGCAGTTTGAGAAGAATGAGTGGGTGAAGTATGATCTAATACTGAAAAAGACGAACGAGGGGATATGCTTAAAAGAATTCTCAGAGCTACAAGAAATAGATAAATCTATGAATTGGCTACAGTACTTCCAAATCAGAGATATATATTTAAAGGATAAGGTAGGGGGATTTGATCTAACAAAGTCATTTTGGGTCACACTTGTGGAAAAAGAATCCAAAAAAATATCTTTCATTTATGAGAAACTCATTGATTGGCGAACCGAAGAGGAAGGGATAAAGCATTGTATGATCAGATGGGCACAAGATTTAGGAAAAGAGATACCTCTAAAATATTGGGAAAGGTTTTGGAAGGTTCATTTAAACTACACCTATGCATATGATCTAAAAGAAAATGGGTTAAAAATTTTCCACAGGTGGTACCTTACACCAAATAAGATTGCGAAGTACAACAGTAATTACTCCAATAAATGTTGGAAATGTAAGAAGGAAACGGGAAGTTTTTATCACATGTGGTGGGGTTGCAAAATGGTAAGGAAGTACTGGGAGGAAATTCATAAGGAAATGCAGGTAGCATTGGAATGCAAATTTGAATGTAAACCAGAATATATGCTATTGGGATTGCTGGATTTTAAATTGGAAAGTAATACAGAAAAATTGTTTGTATATTGTATTTCGGCGGCCAGAATGACGTTAGCCAGAAGATGGAAGGAAGACCGAATACCGAAGATGGAAGACTGGAAGCTGAAGCTTATGGATATTATGGGCATGGACTGTCTTACGAGAGCCTTGTCACAAAATAAAAGGATGAAACAGACTGATTGGTCCACAATCAGAAAATATATTGCAAAAGGAAATATAGAGTGGATAACGTCAGTAGAATAAATCCAGGGAGAGACGATAGATAAGTTCAGTATGATTGTATGTAATATAAACCAGGGCTGTCCAACTGGCGGCCCCGGATCCGGCCCCGTAGCCTGTTGGACACGGCCCCACCTATGCCCTCAGCCGCCATTTTGAATTTTTTTAAAAAATGGCGGCCGGGGGAGGAGGGAGAGGCGGGGCAGGGAGGAGGAAGAGAGCTGGCTCCTCCTCCTTCACCCTTCCTCCTTCCCCTCCCTGCCCTGACTGGCATCTCTCTCTCTCTCTCTCTCTCCCTGCGCCCCCAGGCGCCGTCGCGCGCGCGGGGAAGGAGAGAGAGAGGGAGAAGCCAGTCAGCTGACTGGCATCTCTCTCTCTCTCTCTCTCCCTGTGCGCCAGGCGTCGGCGCGCAAGGGAGGGGAGGAGAGAGAGAGAAGCCAGTCAGCTGACTGGCATCTCTCTCTCTCTCTCTCTCCCTGCGCGCCCAGGCGGCCGGGCGGGAGAGAGAGAGAGAGAAGCCAGTCAGCTGACTGGCATCTCTCTCTCTCTCTCCCCGCGCGCCCCAGGGGCGGGCGGCTGGGAGAGAGAGAGAGAGAAGCCAGGCTGACTGGGTCTGGGGAGGGGCTGGGGACGGGCTGGGGGAGGGGGGGGGGGGCTGGGGGGTGGGGGGGGCCGAATGGCCCCCCAGGTCATCAGTGACCTCAAGTCCGGCCCTTGGCCGGTTAGAAGTTGGACAGCACTGATATAAATTACGATAATGATCTTATTAGAAGTAGGCCAGGATAGGAAGTACATTTGATGTTCGTTTAAGTGTGGTATGTCGTTTTAGTCAAGTTTGACTTTATGTTTTTATGTGTATTTGTGATAATAAGAAACTCAATAAACTTTGTTTTTTTAAAAAAAGGAATATGTTCTCAGTGTAAAACCTGAAAGAACATCACTGTCTTTATACCAGGGTTTGGAAAAAAGACTTTTTGGATTACATATTTGACATTTCATAATCCACCCAGACAGGCCCGGATTAACGTTTTGTGGTGCCCTAGGCCACACTCTGTAAGTGCCGCCCCCGGGGGGGCACTTGCGGGGGTGGGGCCGCTTGCAGGGGGCGGGGCTGCTTGCAGGCATGCACAAACGATGAACAGGTGGGGGAAGTCCCGCCCCTTTGGCGTCTGACGTGGCTTTCCCCGCCTCCTCCTCGCTCGAGCGGGCTGGCGCCACTCCTTCCTTCAGTGAAAGAAGGAGAGGCGGAGCCGGCGCAAGCGAGAAGGAGCCGGGGGGAAGTCCCGCCCCTAGGGCATCTGACGTGGCTTCCCCTGCCTCCTCCTCGCTCGCGCCGGTCCCGCCCCTCCTTCCTTCACTGCGGAGGCACAGAAGCAAGCGCCAAAAGATTGAACTTTAAAAAAATTAATATTTAAATTTAATTTTGGGGGGTCCGGACCTGCTGCCCCCCCTCCATGGCTGCCGCCCTAGGCCATGGCCTAGGGTGGCCTTATGGGTAATCCAGGCCTGCACCCAGACAGTGCCCCCCTCTACACTGCCATATAATGCAGTTTAACTACATTGAACAGAGTTTTGTAAGTTGACATTGCCATATAATACAGTTCAATGCTGTTAAACTGCATTCTGAACTTGAATTCTATGGCAGTGTAGATAGAGCCAGCATTGTCCAGAAGGTTCTGAGTGTTGTACCTCCCCCTGTTCTTCCAAATTTCTAAGTAGGATTTACTATATATAAGAGGAAATATAACATATAAGTGGCCAGTCTTACCTAACTTGAAACAGATTTCCAAAATCTGGAAGCAGTCATCATAATGGTCTTGTAAATGTACATCAGAATGTTACGTGATAAAGGCAAAAGCAGATTTGAATTCCCAAGCAGGCAGTATGGAAGAATAAGGTTTTTCAGATAGCTTGAATGGGAGACATATAACGATTTCTAAGTCATAAACAACATTGTGAATTGTGCTTGGAAGCAGATTGGTAGCTAGCGGAGCAATTGTAACAGGAAAGTTAACAGTATGGCTGCAACATTTTCACCATCTGCAGTCATCAAACACCCTTCAAAGGTTTCAGTTATCAAACCAGCTGCATTGTGGTAACATAGATCATTTCACAGTAAGCCAAACAGTACGTAAAGGAGGCATTCATCACTATGGCCAGATCAGACTTCTCCAGAGGGTTTGTGTTTGGCTGACTAGCTTTAATTGAGCAAATGACTTCTCAATGATGGAATCTGAAATTCCAGTTCTTTCTTTCTTTTTCTTCTGTTTCTATGCAACAGAAAACACAGGTTTCCGTACCATACGGCACATATTTGCTGTGTTGTTCTTTGTTAGCCAAAAGTCCTCTGACTATTTCCACAGAGGCATAGTTCTCTGTGGAAAATTAGTTCACAAATAAACCAAATGAAGTGAAAATCTCTTAGCTTTGTACCCTAATAACAGCTAAGATGTGATGTATCCCATTGGTATTCTGCTTCTTAGAAGCATTTTAATTCCCATTTTAATAAGAATTTAATATTTTTCATACTTCTGAAACAAGACATAAACAGAAATATAGTTATTTGACCCTCACACAAAAAAAATCAAATGGAGTTCTGTAATAAAAATGCATACAAAATGTGCATATTAGGCACAAATGTGTATATTCATGAAAATTATGTTAAAATGCATCAAATCAGGAATCTTAATTGAAAAAATTCATGGATTGGAAATTGTGCTCCTTTTAAAAAATAACTAGAACCCTGACCAGGGAGTTTAATGGGTGGTTGAATCTCTAATACAGGTTCTTTTCCAAGGAACATACTTCAGTGACTTTCAAGCTTTTTTGAGCTGCGGCACATTTTTTGCATTCACAAAATCCTGGGGCACACCACCAACCACCAAAATGACACAAAATGACACTCTAACACAGTAATACATATAGTTAATATGTTTTTAAATGTATTTATACACTCACTTAGTGTGAAACCTGGACCTGTTTCGATGAACACAAAATAGATATCCTGGCAGGAATGGTAGAAAGACACACACGAAGCTCTTGCTCAACAGCAGTCAATCTCTCTCTGTTTTTAGTTTTCCTTTTTCTTTTGTCCACCACTCATATTAGGGCCTTCATCTGTGTCATAATTTTGTCCAGGGCATTTGCATCTTCCCTTCTCAAAAACTTCTCCATCACTGTCACTCGCTTGTCTTGCTGTGATCCCAAATCGACATGCAGCTGCAGCACGAACTCTAACTTTGTTTACTTAGCCGCGTCTGAGTGAATCCAAGATGGCGCGACCATAGCACTCTCGCGTCACTTCTTAGGTGACGCGAGAGTGCTATGGTTCCATTTCTTAAAGGGACATATGCACCTTATAGTTTATATATGAATGAAGTTCAAAAATAATTTCCCACAGCACACCTGATGATCTCTCACGGTGCACTAGTGTTCTGCGGCACACTGGTCGAAAATCACTGACATACTTTGACACCAAAGATGAGTAAATCTCACTTTATAGCATGGGAATACCAGGAATCAACTTGGTGACTGATAAAAATAGACTAATCAATAAAACATACTTCTCATCAACTTAGTGATTAACAATCTCATCATATCAGCCATGCAAAGTGTCCTGTTTCACCTGGCTTATCTATGGAAAGATAGGTAGAAGATAGATGCTTTTGAACTGTGGTGTTGGAGGAAAATTCTGAGAGTGCCTTGGACCACAAGAAGATCCAACCAGTCCATACTTCAGGAAATAAAGCCCGGCTGCTCACTGGAGGGAAGGATATTAGAGGCAAAGATGAAGTACTTTGACCACATCATGAGAAGATAGGAAAGCTTATAGAAGACAATGATGCTGGGGAAAATGGAAGGAAAAAGAAAAAGGGGCAGACCAAGAGCAAGATGGATGGATGGTATTATTGAAGTGATTGGCTTGATTCCGAATGAGCTGGGGTGGTGATGGCCAACAGGGAGCTCTGTTGTGCCACCCCAGTTCACCCATGGAGCCCTGCCAGAAGTCAACTTATGCCATCTTATGGGCAGCATGGGGCACTGTGAGTTAACTGGGGCAAAGCATTCTATGGCACTTATTTTTTTCATGTGTGATGAAGTCACAGGTTCAATGTAGTTTTAGCCCAGCTAGACCAGGTGGACATCAGTACCATGCTGCAACAGGTTTAGCAAAGTATACATGCATGGCTGACTCCAATTCCAGTGCAGATCATTTCCGCTCCAAACACAGATTTGGCACGGTAAGCATGCCTTAAGGCAGTGTTTCCCAACCTTTTTGGAGCCACGGCACACTTTTAACATTAAAAAATTCCGGGGGCACACCACCAACCAAAATGACACAAAATGACACTCTAACACAGTAATACATATAGTTAATATGTTTTAAAATGTATTTATACACTCAGTGAAAAACCTGGGCCTGTTTCGATGAACACAACATAGATATCCTGGCAGAAATGGCAGAAAGACACACACAAAGGTCTTGCTCAATTCATAGTTAACACACAAACAGCATCCTGAACTCTTGCAACAATGGAATTGAACCAAACTTGGTTCAATTGAACTCTCATTACCAACAGAAAGTACTGATAGGGTTTGCTTGGGAATTGACCTTGAGTTTAAAAGTTGCAGTTCACCTACACCCAAAGAGCACTGTGGACTCAAACAATGTTATGTTGTTTGTTTTCTATCCAGAATCACAATGTTGGAAAGAGGCTCACCACTTTAAGTTCCTTAAAACAGGCATGGGAAAACTTCGGCCCTCTGGGTGCTTTGGACTTCAACTCCCACCATTCCTAACAGCCTGAGGCCCTTTCCTGCTTAAATGGCTGAGGGGGGGGGGGAAGGAAAAGGGCCCGAGGCTGCTAGTAATGGTGGGAGTTGGAGTCCAAAACACCTGGAAGGTCCAAGTTTGCCCATGCCAGCTTTCGACAGAGACCTTTTCCTCCCCCTTCGCGCCCTTTCTTCTACCTCCTGCTGAACACTTACTTTTTCTTCTCCACTCAGGCTCCCTTCTTCCCAGCCTCGCTCTGCATGCTTTGCCTCGCTTTGCTCATGCTGCCGCTTTGATCCGAGGGGGCGGCGTGAGTGTGTTCAGGAGGGGAGGGGGGAAAGAGGAAGACGTGACCCATGTGGGCACTACTGCGCAGACTCGCCGCATGTCTTCCTCCCTCCCCCCTCCTCTCTTGAACACGCTCATGGCAGCGTGAGCAAAGCGAGGCAAAGCGAGCAGAGTGAGGCTGGGAAGAAGGGAGCTCGAGTGGAAAAGAAAAAGTTTTCGACAGGAAGGGGAAGAAAGGGTATTGGAGGTTCCAATTTCCCACGGGACACCTGATGATTGCTCACAGCACACTAGTGTGCCACAGCACACTGGTTGGGAAACACTGCCTTAAGGTAATCAGAAATTTACCCTGAGGTTTCTAATCCGAGTTTTGGAGTTCCTGATAAGTTGTTAGCAAAATTTTGTGTCTATATTGATTCGTGCAAAGAAGAAAAACCCTTCACATTTATTACAAAATAGGTGAGCCTCAATGTAAGATATTGGTATGGCTCGGAGGAAAACCCAGTTATCCTGCTTTTTTTATTTAGCTAGCACTCTATGTACACCTGGCAGCTGAAATTCTCCCTCTTTAGAATCATTTGCCGCTTTGTCTACTATCACTCATCTCTAAGAAAGCTGCCAAGGATAGGAAATTGACCTTTCCATCCATCATTTACAGGCTTTACAGATCCATCAAAAGCTATTTTCACCCCCATTTCATTGTAGGAGGCAACAAATATATCTCTTGCCAAAGCCTCCCCCGACTTCCCCACTAATCCTCCCAATACATTCTTTTATTGCAATAATGGCAGCTAGGGATTACTGAAAATCCACATATGCGTTTTGAATCTCCACCTGCCCAGTCTCTTAACCTTCCTACAGATTGACATACTTATTGCCAGGTCAGTGTCATCATAACTTCAAAAAGGTAACATATTATTGCAATACCTTCTCAGGACTGAGATGTAATGGGAGGAGCTCTCAGAATCATTAGAAGTTTTTGAAGCTGACTTCACAGAATGAGAAACGAAAAGAATGTAATAATCTTACCAGTGTTACTTTTGGAAAACCATCATAGAATCATAAATTTGGAAGAGACACATGAGCCATCAAGTCCAACCTCTGCCATGCAGGCAAAGTACAGTCAAAACATCCCCAGCAGATCATCCAGTCTCTATTTAAAAGGCCCCAAAGGAAGAGCTTCCACCGAACTCTGAGGCAGAGCATTCCACTGTTGAACAGCTCTTATGGTCTAGACCAGGGCTGCCCAGGAAGTCAATCGCGATTGACCAGTCGATCCCGGGACCAAAGGAGGTCGATCCCAGCCAGATAGGGCGCTTCTCAGAGGGGGGCGGAGCCAGGCCACACCAAGCCCCACCCCCTCCCCGGCTTCGGCATTCCCAGCAGCTTCTCCAGGCTTGAGGATGGCAGTGCCAAGCCAGCCTTGTGCTAGAAATGTCACCACTGGCTTGGCATTGCCATCCTCAAGCCTGGAGAAGCTGCTGGGAATGCCAAAGCCAGAGGGGAGGGGGAGCGGCTTGGCACGGCCTGGCTCCACCCCCCTCTGGCTTCCGTTCTACCAGCAGCTTCTCCAGGCTTGAGGATGGCAATGCCAAGCCAGCCTTGGGCTAGCTATGCCACCACTGTCTTGGCACTGCCATCCTCAAGCCTGGAGAAGCTGCTGGTAGAGCGGAAGCCAGAGGGGGCGGAGCCAGACCGTGCCAAGCCCCGCCCCACCCCTCCCCTCTCCAGCCTTGAGGTGGTAAGTAGATAGGGTTCCCATATGTCCCTTATTCTAAGGGACGTCCCTTATTTTGGCCCTAAAATTTGTGTCCCTTATTTTCAGGCCCTGTCCCTTATTTTTGACTAGCAGGACAGGACTGGGTGGGGTTGACCAAAGGAAGGTGTGCACTGTGGTTTCCACGGCAATGCCTGCCCGGGGATTCCGACTCGCAGGGCAGCCTGCATCCCCGTTGGAAGGAAGAGGCGATACAGGACTTTTTTCAAAGTACAGTAGACTAATTAACCGTTACCCAAGGGGAATGTTGGATCATGTTGGATAAAGATAGTTTCTGGTTGCTTGAGAGTTACTCTTAAAATAGGCCTAGCTGTGCATCCCAATACTATACAATGCTGTGTATCCCATACTGACTGACTGACTGACTGACTTTATTATTTCTGAGTCGTCCTCCACGTTAGTGCTCCGGGCGACTTACACACAACAAATTCCACAATTAAAATAGAGTATTTAAAACTAGATTAAAATATTCAGTGGTTAAATGCAGGGGCCAGGCTCGGTATTTGAGTTCCTGGTTCTGCCTTAACCATGGGCTTTCCAAGGTCTTCAGAGCGGTCAGGAACTGGGGCAGGTCGAGGGAGGCTCTCTGGTCCGGTGGCATCGAGTTCCAAAGAACGGGGGCCACAACGGAGAACGATCTCCGTCTCGTGGTCTCCAGGTGGGCCTCTTTCAAGCCTGGTACATGAAGAAGGTTCTTGTTTGCTGGCCGCGGGGTCCTTGAGTAAGCAGGCATCAACAAGCGGTCTTTTAGGTATGTTGGGCCCCGGCCCCGTAGGGCTTTGAAAGCCAAGGTCAAGGTCTGTGTAAGGCTCTATACTCAACGGGCAGCCAGTGCAGGTGCTGCAGAGATGGTGTAATGTGGCATCTCATCGATGTTCATGTGAGAAGCCTGGCGGCCGCGTTCTACACAATTTGGAGCCTGCGGGTTAGTGACCGGGGTAGACCTACATACAAGCGTTACAGTAATCCAGCCTTGATGTAACTGTGGCATGGATTACTGTAGCTAGCGCTTCCGTCGGAAGATAGGGCGCCAATTGTCTCGCTTGGCGCAGGTGGAAGAAGGCCCTTTTGCTCGTGGAGGCAACCTGGGCCTCCATCAACAATTTGGAGTCCAGGATAACACCAAGGCTTTTTACTGAGGGGGACGGAATCAGCGGTTCCCCTTCAAAGGGGGCAGCGAGAAAGGTGGTTCTGGGCGGCCCGGCCATAAGATCTCCGTCTTTGATGGATTTATTTTAAGTTTGTGGGCGCTGAGCCATTTTGTCACTGCTTCTAGGCCTCGAGTGAAGTTTTCGGGCACCGAAGTTGCTCCAGGCTCCAGTTTCAGTAGGAGCTGGGTGTCATCGGCATATTGGTAGCACCCTAGGCCGAAGCTCCGGGCTATACCAGCCAACGGCCGAACATAGATGTTAAACAACGTTGGTGATAATATGGCGCCTTGGGGCACTCCGCACTAGAGGAGAGATTTCCTAGATGTTTGGCCTAGCCATTCAACTCACTGACTACGTCCGCGCAGGAAGGAGCTAAGCCAAGCTAAAGCTGTTCCTTGTATCCCTATGGCGGCAAGTTGTCGTATCAGCAGATCATGGTCCACCGTGTCGATTGCGGCGGTAAGGTCCAGCAATACCAGAACTACTGAGCCTCCCTTGTCTAGTTGGCAGCGGATATCGTCCGAGATGGCCACCAGGACGGTCTTGGTCCTGTGCCCGGGGTGGAACCCTGATTGAAAGAGGTCCAAGCCCTCTGATGTCTCAAGGAAGTTTTGAGACTATACTACACCATTAACTATTGACATAATAATCATGAAGATGTACTGTCTTATAAAATTTATTTTATTTTAATGTTTAGACAGTGCACTTTTAAAGTCAGCAAAGTTAAGTACTAAATACAGATGGAGAAAATTAGGTAGTTCTAATAATGTTTTTTCTGCATGACAAAGCATGCAGAAACATACCATGTACTGTTAAGAGGGTATAAGTCAGTTTCTTTTGTGAGTTTCAATCATTATCTTATTCTGTTAATAAAACTATTTATCCCTAATGTTTGAGTTTCAAGTTTTTAATGAAGTGTCCCTTATTTTTGTGGAAAATCCCGTAAATGTCCCTTATTTCTTATATCAAAAAATGGCAACCCTATAAGTAGATCTTTCTGACTTGGTTTTATTATAAGTAGCTCGCGTGCTGAAAAAGTGTGGGCACCCCTGATCTAGACATTCTTCCTAATGTTCAGGTGGAATCTTATTTCCTATAATTTTGAACCCATTGCTCCAACTCCTAACGTCCAGGGCAGCAGAAAACAAGCCTGCTTTTTGTATTGTCAAAGGATTTCATGGCCAGAATCACTGGGTTGTGTAGGTTTTTTGGGCTATATGGTCATGTTCTAGAAGCATTCTCTCCTGCCGTTTCGCCTGCATTTATGGCAGGCATCCTCAGAGGTTTAAATGAGTTGAAATTATCAAAATTCCTCAGATATTTCTATTCCAAATCAGATATACTTTTATTTAAATATTTATTAATATGCCAACAAAGTTAATATTATTTGGGCTGTTGTAGGTTTTTTTGGGCTGTAGGGCTATGTTCTAGAAGCATTATCTCCTGACGTTTCGCCTAGATTTATGGCAGGCATTCTCAGAGGTTGTGAGGTCTGTTGGAAACTAGGAAAATTGGGTTTATATACAGTATCTGTAGAATCTCCAGGATGGAAGAAAGAGCTCTTGTCTGTTGGAGATAGGTGTGAATGTTTCAATTGGCCACCCTGATTAGCATTTGATGGCCTGGCAGTTTTTAGGTGTGGCTTGTTAGTGCCTGGTGGAATCCTTTGTTGAGAGGTGATTATTGATTAGCAATCCATGATTGTTTCTTGTCTGGAGTTCCCCTGTGTTTGAGTGTTGTTCTTTATTTGCTGTTATAATTTTAGAATTTTTCAATACTGGTACCCAGCTTTTGTTCATTTTCATGGTTTCTTCCTTCCTGTTGAAATTGTCCAGATGATTATGGATTTCAATGGCTTCTCTGTGTAGCCCGACATGGTGGCAGTTAGAGTGGTCCAGCATTTCTGTATTCTCAAATAGCATGCCCCCAACAGACAAGAGGTTTTTTTCCCACCCTGGATATATAAACCCATTTTCCTAGTTTCCAACAGACCTCACAACCTCTGAGGATGCCTGCCATAGATGCAGGTGAAACGTCAGGAGAGAATGCTTCTAGTACATGGCCATATAGCCCGAAAAACCTACAACAACCCAAGCCTGCTTTTTTTCCAGTTTGTGATTCAATATGGACCCACCCTACTAAAGTTTCATTTTTCAAATGAGTAACATATGAAATACAGTTCTCAGTCAGGATTTACATTTGGCGAAGGGATTTTCCATCACTATGAAATCTTATTCGATCAATATATTAGAACAAAAATGTGTACACTTGTGTCACACCCCAGCCTGGTCCCCAACCTGTTTCCTTGGTCAAACCAGACCAAAGCCATGTTATTCCAGTCAGGCCTGCTAGGCCAAAAGACAAGCTGCGGCCAGGCAGCCTTTGCAGAGACTCCCAGTTCATTCATCGTTCAAGGACAAGTGGAGCTCGGCTCCCTCTCGGCCCGATAAGCGGAGATGGAGCGACTCCCTTTTGCCCAGGTGTTGCTTGAGAGCATCAATAGACTATAATCCTAGCCTCTTTACTCTAAACATTTATTCTAAATAAAGCATTTAAACGTGGCCGGTCTCAAGTGGTTTACTGAGGGGTCTTTCAGGTCTACGGTGCAACAACTTGGGAACATGTAGTTTAAACGATATACACCAGCAAAAATAAATTGTATTCAATTCATCATATGAGAGGAGATTGAACACAAAAAGTGATCTCATTATCCCATCTGTTGGTAGCTAAATGTGTGTAATAGAAGCAGATAAATTGGAGCATGGACAAATGTTTGTTCAAACAGAGAAAGATGTGGTAATTGGACAAAATATAATTTAGTAAAAGAAATAAAAAGAGATTCTTCCACAGGTGTGTGGAGAAACTTATAACCTGAAATTTCATATGATTGAAACAGTGAGAGCAAAAAAAGCGAGAGAAGGATGCGGTTTTACATGTAACACATCTCACTGAAAGTATTAGCTTCATTTATATGGACTTTAAAATATCATAACTCTAACAGTACTTTCAAAACTTCATTGTTATTTCATTATTGGTGAATTTTATGACAGAACCAATTAAGAACTGCCATTTATAACAAAATTTTGAAAGTTTTGTTAGAGTTCTGAAATTTTCACCACCAGAACTTTAGCAACACCCTAGAAGTAAAGCACCAGCACTCTAGTTTTGTACGTACTTTAGAACCATTTAGAACCATGGATTGCCCATGTCTAATGGACTTCTACCTCAAGGTGGCATCAAATTCACTTTTGCATGCCATCAAAATGATAGATTCATAGTATCACAGAGTTGGATGCATATCAATTCCCTGCAGAATCTCCAGTTAAAGCATCCTTAGCTTCTTTTGGAAGTCATCCAGAGAAGGAGACTATTATCTCTCTGGACAATTGGTCCCATTGTTGAACTGATTTCACAGCCAAGAAGCTCTTTCTAATGTTCAATTGAAACCTAACTTTTCTTTAATTCCATAACATTATATCTATTGTTTAGGGCAACAGAGGACATGCATGCTCTCACGTCTCTCTGATAGTCCTTGAAGTATTTAAGAGAACGATTATGTCATCCCTCAATCACAATGTCTAGAAGAATCCAGTTTTAAAACCCTACTGGAAACAACTGTACAAAGTAATGTTTTATTGGGTTTATATATCCCAAATGTTTTATTGAGTTTTCCGGCCTGCATGGCCATGTCCCATATATGGAGGCTTGGGGCTGCTTCTGGTTTTCTGGAGGCTCAAGGGAGGTTGCGGGGACAGAGGCCATTTTCACTTCAATTCATCTGCCCTCCCGTCCTTCGGGACCTACAATTTCCATGGAGGTTAAATTATGGTTGGGGGTCCTTGATAACAATTGTCATCAAGTTGACTTTGACTTATGATACTGTGATCTTATAAATGAGAGACCTCCATTGCAGACTCGGAGCGGTGGCTTACTTGATAGTGTCTATCCACCTGTTTGCCTCTTTTCCCACTTTTACTACCTTATTGTGTTTTTCTAATGTGTCATGTCATCTCTTGCTTTTGACTAATATCTAGTTGGTTTTGATCCTTCATTTTTAAAGTAACTTTTTCAACCTTCCATATTTTCTACATAGTCATGAGGGCATGTACTAGTGCCAAGAAACTGCATGTAGTCAATACTTTCTTCTTCACTGTCACTAAAATTACATATCCTGTCAGTTATTATGACAGCATATGTTGCCAAAAGATTTTTAGCATTTAGATGGCAGCTTCCACCTCTCTCGTGCTTTGTGAATACTTTTTAGTCTCACCACCAAACAAACCCTTCCTGACTTATTGAAGAAAGCAGTTTTACAACTTCAAATAAAACCATGTTATTTTACACAAAAATCAACAAGAAAACCAGTTTGTAAAGTTATACCAATTTATTTTCAACCCGTTGACCCAAATCCAGTGGAGAGATCATACGTACACTTCATTACATCTCTGCTACCTGTTTTCTCACCCAGACTGTTTCACTAAGAATAATATTTCCCCATTCTATAAACCCTTTCACCTTATTATTGCTACAGAACTAAGATATCTATTGAATTCAGATTTGCCTGGCTGGGTTACAGATATATGAAAGTCTGACTTCAAATGCTGTTTTATCTGTTCCTACCAGTGGGGAGGTATACTGTACATGATGGCATTAACCATAATTTTTATGTCCCTCTCCCAAAAAAATGCAAGCTTTAGGGTACACATGTATGTCTATTGTCTTTGGCTTTTATGAATGTATTCAATCAAGCTAATTGTACATCACGCAATAAAGAGTGCATATGGTTGAAATCAAGGGATAACGTGATAACGGCCTATTTTGGGGCAGGCTAAATACAGATTCAATAATCTTTTTTGGGAGGGAAGGGCATTACTGAACTCTCCTGTTTTGATAAGTTTCCAAGAAATGAAAAGGTGGCCTCTATTTTCTGAGAGGCATTGTGCTCTTTGAAAGCACTTTGTGATACCTTCTTTGAAGTGGCAGAGAACTTATTTGCTAAAGGTGTATGCAGAATATTTGAAGGACGCATTTGAAATACAGCAAAGGCTGTGGGGAATAATAGGGAAATACACATGTTTACAAGCAGTCAGTCCTCATAGAATAATATATCTGATGAACAGAGAAAATTCTTCAAAGACTGGATTACACTTTGTACTATTCCATGTGCAACTTTCAGGAGTGTTATGAGGTATGGATGGAAAGGAAATTAGCAGTATAAACGTAACCCAGCTGCCACAACAAATTGATGCATTTCATGGGCAAGACGACTATCTGTAAAGTGTGCACAGAACTATTTGGACAAAATGCACACATTAAGTTAAATACATTTTAAGCCACTGTACACTAGGACTGTAAACAAAGAGACCCCGGTGGCACAGTGGGTTAAACCACTGAGTTGCTAAACTTGTTGATTGAAAGGTCACAGGTTCGAATCCAAAGAGCGGCATGAGCCCCAGCTTCTGCCAACCTAGCAGTTTTAGTAGATCACTAGGTACTGCTCCAGCGGGAAAGTATCAAAGCTCTATGAGGTCATGGTGGCCACATGACCTTGGATGAGTCTACAGACAACACTGGCTCTTCGGCTTAGAAATGGAGGTGAGCACCAACCACAAGAGTTGGACATGACTGGACTTAATGTCAGGAGAAAACCTTTACTTTTACCCTACACTATGAAAAGTATTTATCCTACACACATAGTATCATATGAGCTAACTAGGGATTTAAAGAATATTTGTTTGATGAGTTATTCTGAGTGATAAATTCTGTGTTTTATGAAGGGTGTAAATCTCAGTTTATGTTGTTGTGATGTTCATTTTCTTTTTAAAAAATCACTAGTCAAGAGCTCTTGTTTGTTTGGATCATGTACTGGGATAATTAAAAGAGTTAAATAAGACATATTTTCTGATGGAAATTGAACAAACCTCTGTGTGTGTGTGTGTACACATATCAATAGTTTGAATCCGGGGAGCAGGGTGAGCTCCCACTGTTGGCCCCAGCTTTTGCCAACCCAGAAGTTTGAAAACATGCAAATTTGAGCAAATTTATAGGTATTGCTCCGGTGGGAAGGTAACAGCACTCCATGCAGTCATGCCAGTCACATGACCTTGGATGACTCTACAGACAACACTGGTTGTTCCGCTTAGACATGGAGGTGAGCACCAACCCCAAGAGTTGGACATGACTGGACATGACTGGACTTAATGTCCTCTACACTAAGACAAGTATTTATCCTACACACACAGTTTCTTTGGAATACAAAATAATATAGAACTAAAATCCCATTGCTTAGCCTGTGTGAATCTATAATGCAGTCTGACACCAGACTGGTGGTAGTGGGGAGAAGTCCCTCATGTGATAAAGGCATGATACAAAGTAGTGTTGAACTGCATTAGTTATACAGTGTAGAATTCTACGAGGGTTCTCAAACATTTTCAGCCATGAAGCCCTTTTTGGAGAAAAAGTTTCTTGTGAATCCCCAAGAAATGTTTATATATACTATACTATACTATACTATATATAATGTCTATATATCAGGCATTGGCCATGTGAGTGATAAATAGATGGAGGATGTGTGTAAACACAGTGAAAGAAAGGAAGGAAGAAATACAACACTATTTAAAATAATGAATAATTTTAATCAACATAAACTTAATAGTATTTCAGTAGAAGACCCCTGGGGCCATCCAGTCCAACCCCCCTCTGCCTTGCAGAAGAAACACAATCAAAGCACTCCCAACATTGCCATCCAAGCCTTTGTAGTAGTAGTAATTACTACTACTACTTCTACTACAGTAGCAGCAGCAGCAGCAGGAACCCCAGGGAAAATCCAAACCAACTCCTTTCTGCCATACAGGAAAAGCATCTATCTCCAATAGATGGACACTAAGTCTTTGCAGTAGTAGTAGTAGTAGTAGTAGTAGTAGTAGTAGTAATAGCAGAAACCCCATAGGCCATCCACTCCAACCTCCAACCCTCTTCTGTCATACAGGAAAAACATAATCAAAGTATTCCCTGAGCATTGAGAGGTAAATACGGTTTTGGAAGCAAAGAAAACAGAGGGGGGGATCTGGGTGGTGAGAAAAGAGTCTGGGCAGTGAGGGAGGTGGGGGAGAAAGGGTGTGTGCCTGAGGAGGATGCTGCTGCTGCTGTTTTAATTTAATTTCCCTGCATTTCTTAGGAGGAGGAAAGAAGAGGACGCTGGAAGCAACATGGTGCTGCGAAACCCCTCACTATTACTAATGGAGCCCTAAGGGCTCCATGGAACATAGTTTAAAAACTTCTGGTGTAGCTGCACTCTAAATTACAATATGCCCAAAATTTATGTAAATCTCATTATTCAACATCCTTACAATATGTTTCAAGTCAAATAAATAGGAATGGGGATAAAATACAGCTGGAATTCTGAGAAATGCAAGGACATAGCATAGTTCTCAAACAATGCATCTTGATTGACAGTATACTGGTTTGGGTGTTGGACTAGGACTGGGAAACCAGGGTTTGAATCTCCACATGGTCATGGAAACCTGCTGGAGAACTTGGATAAATCTCATTCTTTCACTCTCAGAGGAAGGAAGAGGCAAGCCCCCTTTTAATAAATTATAGCTTTGCTTTTAGGTTTACCATAGTAAGCAAGGTCTAGAACAGTGTTTCCCAACCAGTGTGCCGTGAGCGATCACCAGGTGTGCCATGGGAAATTGGAACCTCCAATACCCTTTCTTCCCCCTCCTGCCAAACACTTTTTCTTCTCCACTTGGGCTCCCTTCTTCCCAACCTCGCTCTGCTCGCTTTGCCTCGCTTTGCTCACACTGCCGCCATTTTGATCCGAGGGGGCAGTGTGTTCAGGAGGGGAGGGGAGAGGGAGGAAGACGTTGGGCGAGTCTGCACAGTAGCGCCCGCATGGGTCATGTCTTCCTCCCTCCCCCTCCCCTCCTGAAGAAGGGAGCCCGAGTGGAAAAGAAAAAGTAAGTGTTCAGCAAGAGGGAGAAGAAAGGGCGCAAAGGGGGAGGGGGAGGAAGAGGTCTCTGTCAAAAGCTGGCATGGGCAAACTTGGGACCTTCCAGGTGTTTTGGACTCCAACTTCCACCATTCCTAGCAACCTCAGGCCCTTTTTCTCCCCCCCCCCCTCAGCCACTTAAGTAGGAAAGCGCCTCAGGCTGTTAGGAATGGTGGGAGTCGAAGTCCAAAGCACCCAGAGGGCCGAAGTTTTCCCATGCCTGTTTTAGGGACCTTAAAGTGGTGAGCCTCCTTCCAACATTGTGATTCTGGATAGAAAACAAACAACAACATAACATTGTTTGAGTCCACAGTGCTCTCTGGGTGTAGGTGAACTACAACTCCCAAACTCAATGTCAATTCCCAAGCAAACCCTTTCAGTACTTTCTGTTGGTAATGAGAGTTCAATATGCCAAGTTTGGTTCAATTCCATTGTTGCAAGAGTTCAGGATGCTCTTTGATTTTGTGTTAACTATAAATCCCAGAAACTGTAACTCCCAAATGTCAAGGTCTATTTTCCCCAAACTCCATCTGTGTTTACATTTGGGCATATTGAGTATTCATGCCAAGTTTGGTCCTGATCCAACATTGTTTGAGTCCACAGTGCTCTCTGGATGTTGGTGGACTACAACTCCAAAACTCAAGGTTAATGGCCACCAAACCCTTCCAGTATTTTCTGTTGGTCTATTTTGACATTGCTCCCATTTTCAACCTCATCTCTGTGTGAGATGAGCTTCTCTAGCATGACTGCGATAAAAACTAAACACACAGAGAGACTGACAGCTGTTGAGCAAGACCTTTGTTTGTGTCTTTCTGCCATTCCTGCCAGGATATCTATGTCAGTGTTTCTCAACCTGTGTGCCGTGGCACACTAGTGTGCCGTGAGCCATCATCAGGTGTGCCGCGAGAAAAGCTCTCTGCCCCCCTTCCTTCCCCCCTCTTTCTGCCAAACTCCTGCTGCTTGGGAGAGGAGGAGGAAGGGACAGGTGGTGGTGAAGAAAAAGAAGGGACCGGGGCGTCATGACTCTCGCCCCTTGCTTGTTGAAGCCGCGCGGAGGAGCCCTGCCTACTGAAGCCCGTCCACCGCTCATGCTCCTCCTCTGTGGGAGAGCTGAAGCCGGGGGGGAGGGGGGACATGATGCAGCCTGGCTCCGACCCTTCTCCTCGGCTTCAGCACTCCCACAGCTTCGCCAGCCTTGAGGGGGCAGTGCCAAGCCAGCGGTGGCAGAGCCAGCACAATGCTGGCTTGGTGCTGCCCTCTCAAAGCTGGCGAACCTGTGGGAGAACTGAAGCCAGGGGGAGGGGGCAGGGCATGGTGCGGCCTGGCTCCCCCCCCCCCCCGGCTTCGGCACTCCCCACGGGTCACCATCCCCCAGCTGTTCTTTACTGTGTTAGAGTGTCATTTTGTGTTAGTTTGGTTGGTGGTGTGCCCCCGGATTTTTTTAATGTTAAAAGTGTGCCACGGCTCAAAAAAGGTTGGGAAACACTGATCTATGTTGTGTTCATCGAAATAGGCAAAGGTTTCACACTGAGTGTATAAATACATTTAAAAACATATTAACTATATGTATTACTGTGTCAGAGTGTCATTTTGTGTCATTTTGATTGGTGGTGTGCCCCAGGATTTTATAAATGTAAAAAATGTGCCGTGGTTCAAAAAAGGTTGAAAAACACTGGTCTAGAAGGCACTCAAGAGGAATATAGTGCTATTGGAACTACAAGAGCAAATAGAAAGATGGATCCAGTCAACATGCCAGAAATGACATCATGGAAGATGATAACACACACAAGAGATAACAAAGGACATCCAGCAGCTTCTATGCCAGTGGAAGTGTAAATTTGTCCTGAGCTTGTATTATGAACTTCATTGATTCTGTGCCCCATGTCTAAAATAAGTTGAGCTGCCAGGATAGCTCTTTTCAAGTTTGCAGTAAAATCCACAGTGCATGTACCATGCCACTGACATGAAAGCAAACCAACTGTTGCTGGAATGGAGACAGGTAAATCCTACTGCTTCAGGCACAATTTACTGCTTAAGCAAACTTCTTTCTTTCTAGTAAGGGTTCTATTCATAAGTTCACAGTGGCAGTGCAATGTAGACAATATGCACAATATTCTGCAAATGTCTCATGAAATATGACTGCCACAGCTATACAAACATTCTCTTTTTTATTATTATTCAAAATATACAGGCTGACCAACCATACATTCATGGTAACATCTTTATGAAAGCTATTTAAACATCTTATGTTTGGAATGCTGTCCAGTTGTGGGTTACATCAGTACCTCTTAAAGTGGTAGTCCTAGGAAATCTACCACATAAGGACACCACATGTGTCTTTGTAAAAGTTTGATTGAGTTGCTCAATTAATGTCGTTCCTTGTTAGTTCCTAACATAGTAAGGCAATACAACAGATCCTGATCTGTGACCATAGAACAGTTTGTTTGGATGGCATGCCATACTTGAAGTTGGCCCTGTGGTGCTCAAAAGGAGCTGAGCAGTTTGGCCACTGTGGCGTGCCTTAGGAGAGAATGGCTCCATTAAAAAGTGTGTCATCTCTCTTGCTTGAGCCAGAATTCTGGGTTGCCTCCTCAAACTTCATGTACCCTGGTACCCTTTTGATGAAGGAAGCAAGACATTTTAGGTCCGGAGACCTGGAGTTTTGTGAAGGATTGTGTTCTTGTGGTGGACCTGCGGTGTTTTCTCTCTTTCATAAATCCTGGGACATGGATTTGCATTTCAGTAAATTGCCTGCCCAATTTACCAGGCAAGGCAGTTGTAGTTGGGCATGAGTGGAGTCTGGTTGTTATCTCCTTGATGCAGGTCTCCCAAAACCAGTGGACTTGCACTTTATCAGTCTGGGCTGGCAGAGCGGGAAATTGCAGTTCAAGCTGACTGTCTTAGAGGGCAGACCTGAGAGAAAACATCCTTCCTCTGATCTGCCAGCATTAGGCATGAGAAAAATGAAACGGAAATTAAAAGAAATCGTAAGTGATTCGTATGTAATGGGCCTTTCAAGTTTATACGGATCGCAAGGCCAATCCCGGAAGTGGACTTTCTTTTACGCACCCTGGGCCCAAAATTTCGTTAGATTATTAAATATTTCGGATGTCCCCCAACAGGAAAATTTCCCCTCCAAAATAGCTTTGCAGACATAACTCACAGTGAAATCGGGGCCTTTCCATGCTTGCAGCCTAATTAGAGTGGAAGGCCTCTTCCAGGAAGTGAAAAGGGAGCCGGAAACGATAGAGAGCCCGAAATCGGGACTCCTAGAGGGGCTGGAGGACTGACGAAAAAGCGATTTAAACACCCAGGAAGGGGGTTTAGATAGAAGGACAGAGTAGGAGGACATAAGAACTGCTGAGAGAAGGGCAGCAGGAGTGAAAAGAGCACGGAGAGGAGAAGGAAGAGTTCAGAATCAAGAAAAGCCATAGAGTTCCAACGGAGGTCCTAGACTGCTATGGTAAAACTGAATGGGGAAAAAAAGATGGAGTGAGGAGAACTCTACAGATTAGCAAGGCCTGCACCAGAGGTAGGCCTAGGCATTTATTTAATAATATTAATAATAATAATATATTAATGCATTATATGTGTCCCTGCAAAGGAACCCTGTCCTTTAATAATAATAATATTAATATTAATAATAATAATATATTAATGCATTATATGTGTCCCTGCAAAGGAACCCTGTCCTTTAATAATATTAATAATAATAATAATATATTAATGCTTTATATCTCCTGCAAGGAAACCAAGGGAAATGTTGCCCCTTGATTTGCCTGTGTTTAAAACAGTATCAGTCCTGTTTCCCTGCTTTGCCTACTTTAGAACTACTAACGAAATTTCGTAAGTAATTAAGTTACATTTCAGAAATTTTGGAATTTTTTTTGTAAGTCTTTCTTTTACTAAACAAAAAAAAATCCCCCATTTGATATAAGAATCGCCATTTTGTGATTCTAAAACATGCCTAGCCAGCATACAATATAAACAGATTTCTGGGGCTTCTACCAGTATTTGACTTTGCACTCTCAACCCTCCCTCTCCCAACTTTTTGGTTTTGACCAAGTTGTGATAGACCCTGAAGGCAGTTGGCATTGTCTCTGGATCCAGAATTGCTATTATGCACCTCCTGGTACCGGATACAGTTCAGGGCGTTCATACTGGGACTCAGCATCCTGCAGGAAACCCCAATTAGCTACTGGATAGGCATCTACACAGTGCCACCACTTTCCTCCGTTGGTGGTGTGGTAAAGGCATTGGAAACAGATTTTAGTTGTGTTTACCAGTTCGTTCTGGAGTATTGGGCTCTTCGACATAGCAGGAATATGTGAAGGTGACCACCTTGTTATTGGCTGCAACCAGTAAACACTAAATAGTCTTTGCTATCCCAAAAAATTCAGTATCTTGTGCATTTTTATGGATGAAATTTGATGCCCAACTCAGAAAAATGGTAAATTGCTCTTGGGATGCACTTTTTGACCCAAGGGATGGCTGAAACTGAGGGGCTGGACATAAGTTGACAGTTTCGACTGGATCTGTATCAGGTTTCTCTTCATTCTTGTTCCTTTCCAAGTCTGATGCAACTGACAGGGGCAGTCTAAGGTAATTTTAAATGGTAAGCGAACATTATTTTGGCGCCCCCCCCCAAAAAAACATTATTTTGGCGCCTCTTCCTTCCTTCCTCCCCCCTTCACCCTTTCCTTCTCTTCTTCCTTTTCCTTCCCTTCTTTCTTTCCTCCATTCTCCTTCTTCTTTCCTCTTCCTTCCTTCCTTCCTTCCTCTTCCTTCCTTCCTTTCTCTCCCTTCACTCTTTCCTTCTCTCCTTCCCTTTCCCTACGTCTTCTTTCCTTCTTCTCTTCCTCTCCCTTTCTTTCTTTCTCTCTCTCTCTCTCTCTCTCTCTCTCTCTCTCTGAGGAGGAGCTGCTGGCGGCAGCGAGGAAGGGGGCTGGTCAGGGAGGAGGAGGCGCCGCCGCCATGCGCTGCTGCTGCTTCTTCCTCCTCCTCCTCGCCGCTTCGCTCAGGGGGTGGAGGGCGGAAGCCGAGCTGGGGGCAGGGCTTGGAAGGGACCAGGAAGCTGGCATGACGCTTTAGGAGGGAGGGAGGAGCCGTGGGGCGCCTCCCCTTGGCTCCTCCCTCCCTCCTAAAGCATCATGCCAGCCTCAGAAGCGGCTGAAATCACTGCTTCTGAGGCCGGCGTGGGGGCTTTAGGAGGGAGGGAGGAGCCAAGGGGAGGCGCCCCACGGCTCCTCCCTCCTAAAGCGGAAGGCGAAGGGCCCGAGGATGCGTCAGCAGCAGGGAGGGGTGGGCTGGGGCCTCCCAATGCACCCGGCAGGTGGGAGAATTTGCCCCTTCCCAGCCCTTCCAAGATGGCGCTCTATGCGGGCGCGTAGTTCGCATGTATGGTCGGACAGCCCCTGGCAACTGACTAGGTTTTAGATCATATAAAGTGGCCCTTATTTAACCTATTTTTCTGTGTCTAATATTGTTATTTTATGGTTGATCATCAATGTGGTGCATTTTTAAAAGGTATATGACTTAACCAAATAGTTTGGTTAGTCTAATCTGGCATTTATTTCATTTATGTACTGTGTAAATTTAATTTTACTGAAGTGACTTGTGTGTAATAAAATGTATTGATATATAATATAATCACATTAACATTTAATAACAAATGGACAATAAACTGTATAATAACATTATTTGTTTCTTTTGCAAAAATAATGAAGAAAGAGATAAGGAAAGAAGTGAGATAGTGAATTTTTATGTTTATTTTCCTCAAAAGAAATCCATGTGTTATGCTTTTAAAGGAAAGCTGAACACAAATTGAAGAACAACTGGTTATGGCCACCCAGCCACAGGAAACAAACAAAAATTCTTAATTAAGAGTGAACATTGATAGATGCTTCTTATCAGTATGAATGGTTCTGAGTTTGAAAAACCACTAGATTTAATCTAAAATTAGTTGCCGAGATTACTCCAAATCCCTTAGACATTATCTCTTTATAAGACTTTTGTATATATATAATCTTGTTCCTAGGCTAAGATCAATGAAACTTTAAAAGAGGATTTACTGATACCAATAGGAATTTTTTTCTTTTTTGACAGATGGGGAGAATCCAAATTCAGTATTGATAGAAATATTTTTTTAATGTTATACTATGGCAGTACTTAATGCCTCAGCTCTAGCAAAAAGTTTTGGAAAATCCAATTGAGACTTAGCATTGTCCCTAATGGGTTATACTAAACACCATTTAAGAAATTGAATTTTTATTTCATCCTGCAGAATGAAACTAATAGAAATAAATATACAATAGCTAAACAATTCAAAGTATGAACAGCGTTTCTGTTTGGAGTTATGGGATAACTGTGGCACAAGAATAAAAGAACCTTCCTGGAACAAACCAAAGGCTTATTATCCCACCTTCTTATTACCCAGAGTTACTAACAAGATGTATTTTTATGTCAAAAATATCCTTTTGATTCTTTTGAGCTGGCTCCATTTCAAAATAGTTTTGAAGAGCATAATGTAGCTAAAGTGTTAGTTATAACAGTTTTCAGTCTCCACTCAACTGCAGAAATGCTCAGTTTAATGCATGTTATTTAACATTTCTCATATCAATGTATGTATTTCAAAAATAGGATATGTAAGATTTGCTTACAAGCTACAGAATCAGTTAGCTGGCTGGCTCCTCATCTTTCTGTTTTCTATTAAAAGGGGGGAAAGGTCCTACTGCACAGCTTCCCTTAGTAGTTCATGGTACCCAAAAAACCTCTTCCAACCACACATCAAATCAGTTGATGTTTTTCGTCCCTGTGAATGTTCTTCACTATATGCCTTTTGAATCCATATACAGCAACATCATGCCATGGATTAGAACAGTGTTTCCCAACCGCTGTGCCGCGGCACGCTACTGTTCCGTGACAGATCATCTGGTGTGCCGCGAAAACATCTCCCTCCCCCCTTTCTTCCCCCTCCCGCCTGCTGCTTGGGGGGGGGGGGGAGGAAGGGCCGGGCGGCGGCAGCGAAGAAGGGGCTGGGGCGCCGCCTCCTTCGGCCGTTTCCCCTCCGTGTGCCAGCCAGCCGGCCCATCCCAGCTGCCAGAGAGGGCCTGGGCACCTCGGGGAGCCTTGGAAGAAAGGCTCCCCACAGGGCCCAGGCTCTGCCTGGGAGCCGAGTTTGGCTATCTCGCGTCTTCCTCCGAGCCCCGGCGAGAGACACGAGCTGGCCAAACCCGGCTCCCAGACAGGGCCTGTTCCTCAGGCTCTCCCTCCGCTTGTGAGGGAGACCTGGGGAAACAGAGCAAATCACGGGTCCTGGCTGCTTCTAAACCACGGTTTGGAAGCAGCGAGGGCCCAGATGCATCTCCTCCGTTTCCTTGCAGAGAGCCTTTCTCCCGGTTCGCAGCTCCACCACGTCTGGTGGAGCTGCAAACCATGAGAATGGCTCCCCGCAGGGCCCCGTCCCTCTCTCCTCCCCCTCTTCTTCGGTGCGTGTGAAAATGTCATTTTGTGTCATTTTGGTTGGTGGTGTGCCCCAGGATTTTTTTAATGTTAAAAGTGTACCTCGGCTCAAAAAAGGTTGGGAAACACTGGATTAGAACATGCGGCCTGTTTGTCTTCAGTTCTGCCAGCACAGGGGTTTAACCGACTGAGCCACCGGGGGCTCCTTAGAATTAGGATTAAGTACACAATTAATAGCTATATATATATATATATATATATATATATATATATATAGAGAGAGAGAGAGAGAGAGAGAGAGAGAGAGAGAGAGTCTCTTTTCATACAATACCAAACACAGGGAGAGCGGACAGAGGGTCCAAATGTTGTTGCTGTTGTTCAGCCAAGAGTTACCTTGTTCTTCTTCTCACACTCAATCAGGACACAAATAGGATATCAACTAATGGTTTGCTTTAATAAAGAAAGGTTTTGCATCTTATCACCCAGCTGAAGTCTAAAATGTGCAATAAATTCTTATACCTCAACACTTGTCCATTCCATCCTGCTGTAGGTGCAAACTTTACTTACTATGTAAAGACACTTGGATGGAATTAGACTTTTGTTGATGTGCCCACCAGCTCCTGGAAAACACAGAATTTTATTTTTCAAACAGTACTAAAAAGCAGCAGCTTAGCCAGCTGTGAGTGTTGTTTGGGGATTTACTCAAATGTTAAATAGACTGGGAGATGTTTGCCTTTGTTTTCGGCTGAATCACTCTGGTGTGTAATACGGCATGAGACATTTCATTCAGAACAATGTGCTCAAAAATGGTTGTTTCCATCCGGAGCAAAAGACATATGTATTCCCTTGTTTAGGATGAGACAAAAGTGACTGGCAGCTCTCTGGAAACAGTAGTCATAGCTCGTGGAAGTTCAAGTATCAGTATTACTTCAATGCCTCATCAAAAATGATAATACATGGAGCTCGAACTCAAAAGATTGCTTTTCCAGAGGCAATGGCATATAGCGTCTCGTATGTACCTTTCTGTGCTGTTCCTGCATTACATGACTAAAATTCTGCCAAAATTAAGCACATTGTTTTCTATAAGGTACAATTTGAACTTCTTGAATGTGTTGAATTACCAAATACCAAGACCTCTCTGCCGAGTTGACTGGGACCACCATTTCTTTCCTCATCTCTCAGAAACATTTACATTGTTTATTATTTTCCCTTGCTGTATTCAAATGATAGTACAGTGTGGTGTAGTGATTTGAGGGTTGGACTATAACTCTGAAAACCAAAGTTCAAATCCATGCTCAACCATGGAAAGCCACAGGGTGTCCTTGGACAAGTTATATTCTCTCAGTCCCAGGGGAAGTTGAAAGAAAACCCACTAATCTTGCCAAGAAAACCCCATGATATTCCCTTTAAAGGTAAAGGTTGACATTAAGTCGAGTCAAGTGGTGCTCATCTCTACTTCTATTGACCTTAGGGTCAATAGAACCTACACTCCTGATGTTATCATTTTGTCACTTGATTGCGGATATATATTCGCCTTACGCTGCTTGTATGACATTGCTACAAACGCTCCGAACAGGATTGCCTCTGAAGAAGCTGGGGAACTCCCTGCGAAACAGTTTGAGCTCCTAACTATACTGTCAGGCATCCGCTTGGAACTCATGCAATATATGCATGAATATCAGCAATTGATGCAGCCTGGATTATAGGGTCTGGAGAATTGAAGCAGCAGTCCTTTCCAACTCATACCGGATTACAAATACTACTTTTACGGGATTACAAAACCTCACATGGATGGACAAAAGAACTCAAACATATCTGAGCATTGGAAGTTTTGAAATTGTGGGTTTTGGTTTAGAACACTCAATAATCCGGATTATAAACAAGTTGTGAACTAACCTTAATCAACAGTCTACATGACTTCTTGGAGCCCAGTTACCTTCCTGTCGGAGCAGGACCTGCTCACATCTGCAGATTTTCAAACTGCTAGGCTGGCAGAAGCTGGGGCTAACTGCAAGAGCTCAGCCCACTCTGTGGATTCGAACAACTGAACTTTCAGTCAGCAAGTTCGGTAGCTCAGTGGTTTAACACACTGTGCCACCGTGGCTCAATATTCCCCTGGGGTCACCATAAATTGGAAGCAGCTTGAAGACGCACAACAACAACAACAACAACAACAACAACAGAACCAATTGTCATTTCAGTTACCCTCCCAAATCTTGAGAAGAGAGAGAGAGAGAATATCCCAGATGAAAAACAGATAGGATTTATGTTCCATTTACAAGCCTGTCTTGCTGAAATTAAAACTCTGCCCTCTTTTTCACCAGAACACTATGCTTTCTACAGATGTGGGCTACAGTGCTTAGCTCGATCATATATAGAAGGACGAACTGGATGTGGATAAATGTGCACTCACAATTACAGAGGTGATCACATGTGTAAGGAGCAATGCAAACAGAAACAGATTTTTAAGGTCTCTTCTATACTGTCTCTTCCTATCTCATTAGATAGCTTCCCGTGGGCCTCACCATCAGGACAACACTTTCCCCATGTGAGGGAAGCTACTCGTAGGTCAACAGATTGGCCTTGCTGATCCTCATAGGAGTTAGGTGAAGAAGACTCATAGGAGTTAGGTGAAGAAGACACTTATCTTGGGTTTTCCAAAGAGGTCCAACTTTGTGCTGAGTACTCTGTTGCTTTCTCATCCACATATTCATGTTCTGGCTTGACTTACTTTCCACGCTTCTTTCTATTTTCTTCTCCATCTTTTTAAGTTCTGTGACTAGTTGTTGGACTCCCATATTTCCTCTTTCCCCTTGTAATGAAACATTTTCCCCCTAAAAATGTTCTCTTTTTAAACCCTTTATTCTAAATACTGGTTTCCATACAGGCTAAGAAGTGCCTCTAAGTTCAATGCATATAAGATTACAGTTGAATAGCTTAAATGATGGAATATGTTTTTTTCTTCCACACAATGATATATAATGGTGTATTTCTAACACTAATCACATTTAGATTAATACTTAAGGCTTAAGAGTAGCTTGTATTTTCTTTTAGGTTCAACCCTCCTGTTCTTTGTACAATATCTGCAAAAATAAGTTATAATCAGCAACTCATTCAATATTATTTTTTAAAATTATTAAGCATCTGAACAACCAGAATAGTCTATGTACAAATGCTGCTCTGAGTCCTTAATTCTCTTTTCTAAGGTATCAGTCCATGCAATGCTTTCTTTCTGCTACATATTTTGCAAATCAAGAAAAGGCAGAGAAGATTTTGGCAATGAAGTCTGTCAAAGTCGTTGAGTATGCATCTGCGCTGTTGTTTTGCTTTTTTAATTTGTCTTTGCTGTTCTCAAAAGCACAGGAGGATTCACTTTGAAATCAACACTAAACAATTATTCTCATAAGCACAGGAAGCTTACACTTTTCAAAATCAATACGAAGCAATTAAAGGAGACTTTATAAAATACCAAAACTAAAAAAGGAAGAGAGAGAATAATATCTAAATTACAAAATTCTGTACCTAACCAACCACTATGGGAATGGACAATCCACAGTGGCCTTAAATGAAGACCTTATATATCAGAGACCCCAGTGGTACAGTGGGTAAACCCTTGTGCCAGCAGGACTGAAGACTGACAGTTCAGAGGTTCGAATCCGGGGAGAGCGCAGATAAGCTCCCTCTGTCATCTCCAGCTCCCATGCGGGGATATGAGAGAAGCCTCCCAGAAGAATGGTAAAGCATCAAAACATCCAGGCGTCCCTGGGCAATGTCCTTGTAGACAGTCAATTCTCTCACACCAGAGGCAACTTACAGTTTCTAAAGTTGCTCCTGACACAGAAAAAAAAAATGAAGAGGTGGTGAAACTAAGCAAGGGAGTAGAACAGAAATCAAAGTTCAAAAAAGAAAAAAAAACATTCAAAGGGAAGCATTCAAAAGAGAATGCACTTACCCAGTAGAGTTGTCAATGCAAGTAAGATGGCAATGCCCTTTCCCTGCCTACGCAGTGGGCAGGGAAAGGTTATTATCTCCTCGCACGAAAGGAGACGATTGGTTCCCTTGGAATCTGCTGTGGAGTGGCCGGAGACTGCCTATGTGTTGGGGCAGCCTCCTGCTTCATTCCCGTTTGGGGTGTTGACCCACCACTCCCGCCCGGTTACAGTATAGTGGTCACCTTAGGGGCCGGGTAGGAATTTTTTCCCCTTCTAAGTTTTAAAAAAGTGAACTAGGGTTGTTTTTTTTGCCTACCCTGTACGGTTACTGGGACTTTCTGGGATGGCGGTTCTATAAATAGGACAGCGTAAATAGTTTAGGGTAATCCATAGACCCATATTCACTCATGCACTCTTCAAAGTTGTTTGGGCCAGTGCACAAATACACTCACCTGGACGGCTGTTTAAGGCTGAGGGGGATACCATCGGTCCAGAAATTTTGAGAGTCCAGTTAAGTATTTCCAGAGATGTTTTCTTGTGTTTTCCTTGAGAGGTTGCCCAGTTTTGTGTTGTAGGGGACTCAGGAGAGTTTCCCAGTGTTGCTGAGGGGTCGTTGTTGCCCAGTTTTGTGTTGTAGGGGACTCAGGAGAGTTTCCCAGTGTTGCCAAGGGGTCGTTCGCTCGCGGACGCTACCTTGGCTTGGCCACACCTTGTTCCCTTGACACCTGAGTTTAGTGAGGTTAAACTTAAATTGGTAACTTTAAAATAAATAAAGGTTGCCCTAATTTAATCCAATTACTGTTGTCTGTCTCATTATTTCAGGGGTTGGAAGGTAATAGTCCTTCACCTGTAATCATTAGACAGAAAAAGAGAATTTCAGCAGATGGCCATGATATTTAGAACTTTATTGTATGAGGCAGGCAAACCAACATTGCAGCTAGTATTGATATCACCTTTGGTAATGGTTCCTATCATATTATACCACGAGCATCCTACCACTAGCCTGCTTCCACCCTGTGATTTAACTTGTTCATAACCATTGATGGGTAAAACTTTCCAATATCTCAAAATTCCACAATGTTCGCATCATCAACCATTGTGCAGATGGTTGATTCTGTTTTGGTGCTAGCACGTGAGTCAAAAAGTGGCATTAGGGGGTGGGATTCTCCTCCTCTCCCCCTGTTCCTCACTATTCTTGTTTTAGTCTATTTAGTATTTTACTGCTATTTGTGACTTTCTAATTTTCTATTGATGAAACTACAAAATACAAAACTACATCAGGGGTGGACTGTCAGCTTGCCCAATGGCAAATGGGACCCCTTAAGCCAGTGGTTCTCAACCTGTGGGTTCCCAGATGTTTTGGCCTTCAACTCCCAGAAATCCAAACAGTTGGTAAATAAGCTGGGCTTTCTGGGAGCTGTAGGCCAATACACCTGGGGTCCCACAGGTCGAGAACCACTGCTTTAAGCATTACAAAATCCACCATTTATTTCAACTTAAAAATAATGAAACATTTAATTTCAACTATCAGTATTTATATTTAATATCTACTATATACCAGCAAAATATTTACAATATATATTCACTGTAATTACAAAAATGTGTGCATTTATTTTGCAATAATTTTAATTGTGCCCTTTTCCATTTACGTATTTTAAAAAACTTTCACTTATTTGTAATGAAAATCAAATGATAGCCTTAAAGCTAGCTTTTGCCTCCTGGTAACCAATATTTTTAGACCCAGTCCACCACTCTGTGTGATAAAGTCCTGAATCCTTTCAAAGAAGTATGCTCATGTCCTGGTGAGTCACTGCAAGTGGGTATCGACAACACTGGCTTAAATGCTTAAGTAGTTTCCTGTACTCCTAAAGGCAATTCTCAGAGTGGAAGGCTTTGCAAGAGATACTTTATAGCTCGAGGCAAGCCTCCTTGGTCTATCTCTGATGCAGTGGTTAACCTTAACTGACTCTGTATGTTGCTCCGTATGGCAGGGAAATTCAAAATTTACCTTAATTACTTATTTGTTCAACCTACATGACATTCAGTAGAGTTGCTTCCCATCAATAAATGAAACCTTGAAGTCTTAATGGAATAAAAACTAATTCACAATGTTAATTATTCATTGTCTTTTTATTCTCCATGGATGTATTTCCACATATTTCTTTTTCTTCAAAAGTAGATTATACCATACTTTTAAAAGTTAAGATTCTCCCTTCCCTTGAATACATAATATTAAGTTATAACCAAGGTCCCTTCCACACAGCCATATAACACAGAATATCAAGGCAGAAAATCCCACAATATGTGCGTCAAACTGGATTATCTGACTCCACACTGTCATATATTCCAGTTCAAAGCAGATAATATAGGAGGGGCCCAAGAGAGTCTGCTCTGGCTATTGCTTGCTATATTTAATTAATGTATTCATTTACTTTATTTATATTCCGCTCTTCTCACCCCGAAGGGGACTCAGAGCAGATTACAGGTACACATACTTAGCAGACAATCCCTGCCATTTCCATATACAACATATAGACGAACAGAGGCAAACTCTGGCCACCAGAGGGCGCTGATACACTCCTAATCTCTCAGCGTTCCTAGCATCCCTTGTTGTTCCTTCCACATTCTCAATGATCCTGAAGTTCTTTAATGGCCTCATAATTCAGTCAAAATTTGCCTCCCCACTTAATGTGGTACCTTTCTCTCCTACTTGACAGATGCAACTGTCTTTCGGGCTGCATAGGTTGACAGCAGGCTACACTTAAAGGTCGTGCACCCACCTCGACCTGGGCAGACCTCAAACTCTTGACCTACTGGTCAGAGAGATCTTATGCAGCTGACACTTAGCCAGCTGCGCCACATTCCCGGTTAAATTTAATCTAATAGCACAGATATCTATATATAGTGAAAAAAACAAATGTTGTTTACTACTGTAAACACTCATTCTAAATGGTTCTAAAGTATGTAAACATCAGTTTAGTGTGACTAAACCATCAAAATGCCATAATGTAAATTTAAATCTAAAACGGGAAGATGGATTTTCTAGATAAGGTCCCCGAGGAATGTTTCCAGATCTGAAAGACAGCAGAAAAACTGATAGACAGTAGGGAAGAAACCTGTTTATTGCTCACATAACAGCAATGTTCCCGATATCTAAGTCATGCCTAGACATGCTAAATAATGACACGTTGGAATAATATGTACATATGATAGAAAATGATAACATCAACAAAATCTCGAATCTCAGCCCTTAAATGCCAACAGTGTTAGTCCACATCTTCTTCCTTCCTCTTCCTCTACACTGCCATATAATGCAGTTTAATCACATTGAATTGGATTGTATGAGTCTACACTGCCATATAATGCAGTTCAATAAAATTAAAGGGCATTCTGAAACTGCACTATATGGTAGATGTCTAGTCGACTTGGAGGTGAGGCTCATCTCCATTTCTAAGCCAGCCTTGTCCGTAGATGTCTCTTAGGTCATGTGGCTGGCATGACTGCATGGAGTGCCATTACCTTCCTACTTGAAGTGGTACCTATTGATCTAATCACATTTGCATGTTTTTGAATTGATAGGTTGGCAGAAGCTGGGACTAACAATGGAAGCTCACCTCATCCTGCGGATTTGAACCAACAACCTTCTGGTCAGCAAGTTTTGCAGCTTGGAAATTTAAGCTGCTGTGGCATCTCTCTCGGCATTACTTCGCGAACGAAGATTCTTAGGAAGGACTCATCCCATGCTTTTTACAAGCACGTTGATGACTAAAAGGGCCAAACTGAGATAGGCAAGTTTGGTTGCAGAAGGCACAGCAGAAAGTCTCCTTGGGTGATGTTGTTTCCAAGTTGTGGTTCTTTCTGCGTTGTCGTTTCTCTTCGAGACCCATTCGGCGTGTCTTCTCGAGAGAGACCGCAGCATTGTGGATAGAGTGTCTCTATGCCTACCGATGTGAGGCCAGGGTGGAACATTGTTGGTGATCAATCTGGCCGAGCCTGAGATGTTGTTTCAGGGAGTCCTTATATCTCTTTTTGGGGGCGCCTCTCTTGCGCTGACCCATGGCAAGTTCACCATAGAGTAGTATCTTTGGGAGACTGTGGTCCTCCATCCTAGAGATGTGCCCTGCCTAGCGCAGCTGTGTTCTCAATAGCATGGCCTCAATGCTGGTGATCCCTGCTTGCTCAAGGACAGCAACATCAGTCACAAAGTCAGTCCAGTGTGCATTTAGGATTGTGCGAAGACAGCGCTGATGAAAGCGTTCGAGGAGTCGCAGGCTTTGGCGATAGGTGACCCATGTTTCAGACCCATAGAGGAGAATAGACAGTATGATAGCTCTGTACACACTGATTTTGATGCTTTGCCTCAGGTGCTTGTTGTTCCATACTCTTTTGTGAAATGCCTTTGCTAATATGTCATCTATCTCTTTGTCAATCTTGGCATCTGAAGAGATGATGCTTCTCAGGTAGGTGAACTGCTGAATGAACTTAAGCACAGATGTGCCTATGCTGATGTGGGGATGATTGTGTTTTTCCTGTGGTGTGGGCTGGTAGAGAACTTCCATTTTTTTCAGGCTGACTTCCAGCCCAAACAGCTCTGCAGCTGTTACAAAGCCCTTTAAAGTAGCTGGTACTTAGTTAAATTCATTATGAGCCAATCTGGACATTTCAGTGGAAGCAATTGTTTGGAACCATCTTATAAGTAGCTGCAGATTTTTAGACTGTGAAAGTTTTGTTTGTCGGCCTTCCTTATCTAAATTCTGAATCACATGATTACTAAATTGTTGTTTGTAATGATAACTTCTGCATTGGATCAGATCATAGAACTGATTTAAACTCACAATGCAATAGGGAATAAGTTGTTCTGACAAAGGCTGGATCTACATTGCCCTATATCCCAGGGTATGTTCCTAGATTATCTGCCTTGAACTGGATATGAGTCTACACTGCCAGAAAACCTGGGATAAGAATATAATCTGTGATCCGATTCTTGGATATAGAGCTGTGTAGATCCAGCCACAATCCTCAATTTCTGATTTTGATTTCAGAAGCTATATGGAAAGTGAGGACGCTGAAACTGGGAGTACTGGGTATTTAGATTCACCGTATAAATAATAGATATAGTGCGATCATCTGTGTGGTTCCAAAAGAGGATTACAGGGTCCTTGTGTCTAGCCTCCCAGACATAATCTTTTAGCAATTTCACTACCTACTCAAATTTTCCTAGTGCATATTTCACAAGCAACTTGTTTTTTTTGTTTTATTATGTATTCTGCCTTATTAATTATGCATAAATATCAAATTACAGTATACACGTTATTATACATTATACATTGTATGCATAACAGGGAGTTCTCTTGTGATTACCTCCTCGGTGAGATAATTGAATTCACTATGAATTGGCATCCAAAGGAAAGGCAGAAGTTGATCCAGGCAATAGGTAAAATACAGAAAAACAAAAAAAGCCATATTATGAATACTCACACTTCCATAGACCATCTGGATGGGCCAGGATTATGCTGTGCTTAGGCATGCTTGGTGGGTTTAAAATATGTGAATTCCACTATGAGCTGCTTTACTCTTTGACTAATGTATGGGTGGAAACTCCGTTATCAAACAACCTATGCCTTTCTTGTACAGTGACCAGTTCAAAAGGCATATTGTAACATCAACCCTTTCCTTGAAAATAATGTTAGAGGGAAGATAGCTCCAGGTCATCACTCTTCCTGCCCTGGTCCTCTGTAATGCCTTGGAAAGCTGTGTGGCATGTTGCTGGGAGAGAAAGCATGCACACCTGTCTGCAGCACCTCATTTCTAGAGTAGAAACAGCTTTAATGAAGCATTAAACCTGGTCTCCTCTACAGATAGAAGGGAAAGGATCGCAGAAAGAATGGTATCATAACTCTGATGCTTTTAATCCAGGACATAATGAAGGATATAAGGACAAATGATGCCTAAATTGACGGGAAGAGGAGCCTGGGAAGTGTCCCCGCCGCTTCTCCCCTTAACAATGGACTGGATAGTGTGCTTTCTTAACCCTGTTGCTGAAACCCAGTTTCATTTGAAGGGAAGGAAAGGAAAGGAAAGGATCCCAGGAAGGGTGCTTCCTTACCCCTGTGACTGAAAACCCGGTCTCCCTGGAAGGGAAAAAGGAAAGGGTCCCAAGAAGGGAAAGGGGAGCCATGTAAGTTCCCCATTGCTGCCAATGGGCTGGATCTAGCCATAGTTTTTGGCTATGGGCCAAAAACAGTTATTTATTTGTTAGATTTATTGGCCGCCACTCCCAGCTGGCTCGGGGCGGCTTACATCAAGCACCACAATAAAACAACAAATCTACAACAGCAATAAAACCACAAGCATAAAACAATTCCTAAGAGATAACACAAGTCTTAGGGGATAGCACATTACAACTCAAAGGCCTGCCGGAATAGGGCCGACTTGCAGGCCTTCTGAAAAGCCAACAGATTACGCAAGGCCCGAACATTCGGGGGTAGTGCATTCCAGAGAACTGGGGCGATGATGGAGAATGCCCTTCTCCATGTTTGTTGCACCTCAGAGCTGGCACGGACACCCCCCCCCCCCAGACCACACGCACAAGCAAGCTCAATCAAAAGCTTTTATTTAGAATAAAGATAGTCCAAAAGGTAAAAAGGTAATGTAAAAGTAAGTCCAAGGATAATATTTGTCAAGACTTTAATCTGGAGTAAATCCCATAGAAAGCAAGTCCAAGACCAGGGCAACTGCTCCGGCAGCCGTATCAGGAACTCAGAGTCCAAGGCAAAACATGAAAACAGTCCAAAACGTGAGCTGTGGCTCGGCAAGGCACCCCGCACTTGCCGCCACTGGAGAACAAAACAGGAACGATTCAAGCTAAACGTAGCTTCAACTCTAAGGCAATCTTGACCGGGTCAGTCTTTAAAAGCATCTATTTTCTGTGGGTCCACTGACTCCCCCAATGCAAAATCCAATCCTTTCTCGAAGATCTGATAGAGGCCTTTCTATCGAAACTCGCCAGCTCGTTAGAGGCACCAGGTGGACTACTATCTGGCTGGGAAAACACTTCCTCCCTAATTCCCGGGGGCACATCTGGCAACGGAGAGCGATTCCCGTGAGAGTCAAGGTTATGTGAGTCCTCGCTTGCTGTTTCAAAACTGACTTCCATAGAATCTTCATTAACCCCTTCCTTGGGGTAATATCCCTGAAACCAGTCATTATCCCAAAATAAGTCTCCGTCTGCCGAAATGTCCCCTTCTGGCCATCCATCCTGACCTGGATCCACAGGCACTACTGGTGCCTGACCCTGGCCCCCTGGCGGGGGCATCATGCTGCTAGGCTGGAATGCCACAATGTTGAAGTTAGGTGGTATTGTTTGACATTGGGCATGGCTAGAAGATTCCAGTCTTCAGATCTAAGTGTTCTCATGGGACACTATGGGGTTAGGCGGTCCCTTAGGTACACTGGCCCCAGACCATACAAGGCCTTAAAAGTCAAAACTAACACTTTGAAGGTGATCCGGTACTCAATAGGAAGCCAGTGCAGTTCCCGCACTGGCTTCTTATTGTAATGTGGCAGCTCGCAGGAGCTCCTGCGAGCAACCGAGCTGCAGCATTCTGCACCAGCTTGTGTTTCTGGGTCACCGACAAAGCTACCCGCCCATTTTTGGGAGGCACACAAAAATGGATACTGGGGTCTACCGGTATCAGGCCAGCAGAAATGGATCGCAATTCAGCCAAAATACAAAAGCCTGCTATCCACATACTCCTGAAAAAAATATATAAACATACCACTTCTGTTGGAGGAGACTGTGGTAACTCACTCACTCTCTATATTGAGTGATCTTAAGTAGGTACTGAAACTTAATTGCAGTCTCCCCTTCAAAACTCCCCCATGAAAGAGCCAGGCCATTTAGTCTCCCCTTTTAGCCAAGCTCCAGGAACTGGGGCAGCAGCTGTAAGGAGCGCTAAAAAAATAAAAGAAATAGAGAAAGAAAGAAAGAAAGAAAGAAAGGCCACTTTATTCTTTCTTGATGTTGCAATAACATGTAAACTGTTATTTCCCCATTTGTAATTTTTTTTTGTTTTTGAGACTTTAGCACCTGTCTTTTGTTTTATTCTGATTATAACTCTTTCCATATACCATTATCTGTCTGTGTGGGAAAGCCGCACATTGCAAGTGCCATATTTAAGCTGCATGTTTCTGTTCTTTTCAGAGGTTTATCTCTTCCATATAGAGGAGTGCTTTGAATTTCTTCTGCTTTATTACAGCCAAGTGGCTTCCTCTTACATATTAATCCTCCTTATATTGGCATGAAATCACAGAAGAAATATCATAGCAATTTTGCATTTATTGGATATTCACCAGATTAAGCTTACAGTGTTAATGCAACTGTGTTTTATTTTAATATGTCTTCCATGCCAAAATGGCAATCAGTTTAGTGTATTCATTATTACAGTTTCCTATAACAAACATGGTTAAGATAGTGTGCAAAATTAGACGCCTTCAGCCAACAATGAAAGGGGAAAAAATTAACTGTCATCCTGATTGTTGCATGGCTAAACAGTATTTTCTCATGAGACAGAATATTTGAGGTTACATAAAGTTGTGGGTAATTAACTTTCCATAGGTCAGGAGCATCAGCTCAACCAGTGGGGTTCAAAGGCTTGCTACAGATTTAATTTGAGATTAAATTCTAGAATAAACATAACAGAAAAAATTAAATGGTTTTAAGTCTGTCTTTAGTATTTCTTTGCAAATGTTACATATATTTGTTTACCTTCCAACCCCCAAAATAACGAGACAGACAACAGTAATTGGGGCAACCTTTATTTAAAGTTACCGATTTAAGTTTAACCTCACTGAACTCAGGTGTCAAGGGAACAAGGTGTGGCCTAGCTGAGGTAGCGTCCACGAGCGAACGACCCCTTGGCTACTCTGGGGAACTCCCCTGAGTCCCCTATAACACAAAACTGGGCAACCTCTCAAGGAAAACACAAGAAAACCTCTCTGAAAATACTTAACCAGACTCTCAAAATTTCTGGACCAATGGTATCCCCCTCACCCTTAAACAGCCATCCAGGTAAGTGTATTTGTGCACTGGTCCAACCAACTTTGAAGAATGCATGAGTGAATATGGGTCTATGGATTACCCTAAATTATTTACGCTGTCCTATTTATAGAACCGCCATCCCAGAAAGGCCCAGTAACAGTACAGGGTAGGCAAAAAAAAACCTAGAATGTAGAAGGGGAAAAAATTCCTACCCGGCCCCTAAGGTGACCACTATACTGTCACCAGGCGGGAATGGTGGGTCAACACCTCAAATGGGAATGAAGCAGGAGGCTGCCCCAACACCATAGGCAGCCTCCGCCCATTCCCCAGAAGGTTCCATCCAGGGAACCAATCGCCTCCCTTCGTGGGAGGAGGTAATAACCTTTTCCCGCCCACTGCGTAGGCAGGGAAAGGGCATTCTAGTAATATGAAATGCATTAAGCATCTGAAATCCATAGTTAGCTAGCAGATTGGCAAGTAAGGCCCTGAGGGATCGGAAACCAGACAGTCAGTGAGAGCCAGACCTGTTAAAAGTAGATATTAAGTTGCTTTTTTTCTTTTTTTCAAAATGTGAACACCAAACATTTTGAACAACTCGGTGTCTTATTAGATCAGTGGTTCTCAACCTTCCGAATGCTGCAGCCCCTTAATACAGTTCCTCATGTTGTGGTTTTGTCATTTGCGAGTTGTGGTTGCTGAGATTTATAGTTCACCTACAATTAAAGAGCATTTTGAACTCCACCAACTATAGAATTGAACCAAACTTACCACACAGAACTCCCACAACCAACAGAAAATACTGAAAAGGGTTTGGTGGGCGTTTGCCTTGAGTTTTGGAGTTGTACATCTAGAGAGTGCTGGACTCAAACAATGATGGATCTTGACCAAACTTGACACAAATCCTCAATATGCCCAAATATGAACAGTTATGGAGTTTGGGGAAAATAGTCCTTGATATTTGGGATTTGTTGGGATTTGTTATCCTACAATCAAAGAGCATTCTGTTCCCAGCCCACAATGGATCTGCACCACACTTGGCACACTACCTACATGGCCAACATCTGGATCCAAATCTCAGCAAATACCAAGAACCCACTGTATATTTTGAAAAAATATGTATTTGTATTGTATATATTATATGCAAATACATTAATAATGTATTATTATTTCATTATATTCCTGGTACTAGGCTTGAGCAAAAAAAAAAATCAGTAGTTTTGGAAATTGTAAGAAAATTGGTAGTTTGGAAGTCAGAAGCCATATTCAAAGTGTTTACAATCAAAACTTTTCTAAGTCTTGGAAGACTCCCTCCCAAAGTCAGTTTCATATTCAATGCAAGGCAAGGAAGAAGAGCCAAAGGCTGCCTTAGTGCCTTACATTTCCTCTGTGAAATTCATGGCTTCTCAGCATTAGGAGCCGACAAAAGAGAGAGCAGTGCATTTTGGGAACAGCACACAACTCTGGAAAATGTAGTTTGGGAAAGGAGGAGCCCTATGCCAGAGAATTCAAAAGGCTCTGTACATTTCCCAGACTACTAGGGTTGCCACATGCCCCGTATTCTACGGGACGTCCCGTTTTTCAGCCCTCAAAATGGTGTCCCGTATGTTTTGGTCATGTCCCTATTGACAGGACGAGGCAGGGTTTAGAGTGGTTGTGGCTTTGGGACTGAGGAGAGGGAAAAAAGCAAGGAAGAGTGTGCACGCCTGTTAGGCGAAAGAAGGCAGGAAGGAAGGAGTGACCAGGAGGAGTGGGAGGGGCCAGCTCACTTTGCTTGCCAGCCAGAAGCATGGCGGCTGAGCGCGAGCTGCCGCTGCCTTCTCCTTCCCCTCCTCTTCTTCTCCCTTCTGCTTTCCCTTCCCTCCTCCTCATCCTTCTTCTTCCTGGCGGCCTGGCCTCTTCCGCCGGAGCCCCAAGGCCCTCGCTCGGCCTCTTCCTTGGCCCCCTTCTTCCCTTCTGAGAGGAGAAAGGAGGCAGCTTGACAGAGACAAAGAGAAGAGGAGGAGGATGTCGCCACCAGTCCCTTGCTGCCCAGCCATGGAGCTAGCCAAGCCAGTCTTCCCCGTGCTGCCCCAGCCCAAAGAGGACTCCGAGGTGAGCCTGCCCTGGGTTTGTATGTGGAGGCAAGGGAGGGGAGGGCACAGGTTCCTCACCTGCAAGGGAGGAGGACGGAGGGGAACAACAACCACAAGAAAAGGAGGTGGTCATTCAGATGCAGATCCCACCAAAAGAAGGAGACTCAAAGCGGCTTACAGGAAAACTGAGGCGATACAATTTATTATATGTATTATTATTGTTATTATTATTATGTATACCCTGCATTTTCTCTCCAGAAAGGGAGAGGTTCAAATTGGCTTACAGTAAAACCAAGGCAATACAATTTATTGTAATTACTATTATTATCATCATCATCATCATCATCATTATTTAGACCCTGTATGAATTGCCCCTTATTTTTTGCAAAAATTCCGTATTTTAGGTAAATGTCCCTTATTTCTTATATAAAAAGTGGCAACCCTACATCAGCATCAGAAAGCACCAATCAGCACCAAAATAATTTCTTTATTATTAAAGATTTTGTTTTACAAAAACTTTGAAAATTTGCCAAAACTCTGTGGATAAGTAAAACATTCTGAAATTTGGTGGGCTAACAGTAGTAAATGTGTTCTACCATTGTAGCAAGTTTCACCACAATAGCTTTAAAATAAGAAGACAGGAGTCCCTGAAGTTTCGCCAATTATAGTCATTTAATTACGTGCAATTACTGTAACAAATAGTAACGAAATTTCATTACGCTCATTATAGTAACACATTTTTGCATTAAGTTTACTTTAGAAACACTTTAGAAATGAAGCGCTAGCACCCCCCAGTTTTGTAATGACTTTTGACACATTTTTAATGGATTGCACATTCCTACTTTGCACACCTTGGAAGGAGGCAAAAAGTGTATAGTTGCCAGTCTTTGGATATACAAAATTACTGCTTTTTCAGGCAAAATGTGAACGCATAAGTTGTATTTGCCATGCCTAGAAATAGTCAGAAAGTTGTGTAAGACATTTCCAGTAGTTTTGTAGGACATCATTTCTATCTTTTCCCTAGAATGCCTGGGCTCTTAATGCAATTCTTAATCTCTCTTTTCCATTCCCTCCAAGAAAACTGTATCTGTATTAATTGTACAGGGCTTTTTTTCCTTGAGAAAAATCTTTGTAACTATAACAAAGGTGTAGTTTACTGCATGTTTACAGCAGAAGCAGCAGCAGCAGGAGACAGGGAATAAAGCAATACCCTTCAGCAACAGAATGGCATACATCTTCACAACTATACAGATTGCTCCTGTACAAGCTAATCTAATGAAAACAGTAGCTCCAGAGTGATTCTACATTTCTCTATTGAATGAGTCAGTAATAACTGTAATTTATCTCTGAGTGCAGAAGTTTGAGTTTTAAACAGAGTGCTGTAAGCTGAACCTAAATGCAAAATGTGGTTTTATAACTGGGTTAAAGGGGAGAGCACTGAGAGAAATAGTTTCAAGATAGTAATTTGAATCACATGCCATGCATGTATCCCTCCGTCTGGGTTCTATGGGTCCTATATAATTAAATATTGCAAGTACAAGCACAATTCATGTCTCAATGTATTTTTAGCAACAATTCAACAAATTTTATTAATAAATTTAAGTTCTATGCACCCCAAAGTTCTAGGCATCCAATGAGTTGCCAGTGTTGACACTATCATCCTGTCCATGTAATTTAGGATTGCATTGGTTTGCATTGGTTTTTGTGCGTCCAAACCACGCAGTCGGCTCATGTTTAGCTTCAAAGCCAACAGTGCCTTGCAGCCATTGCTGGATGGCTGCGTGCCAGTAGATTGAGGGTGAATCTAGCAAAGACGGAGATACTGTGGTTGGGGCGCCTGGTGGGTGGGTAGGTCCGGCTGCCTAGCTTGGATGGCGAGGCATTATGCCCGACATTCTCAGTAAAGAGCCTCGGGGTTGTTTTAGACCCATTGCTGTTGATGGAAGCCTAGGTTTCTACCATCAGCAAAACCGTTTTTCCCATCTGCAACAAGATAGGTGACTGGCCCCCTACCTATCTAGAGGCGACCTGGCCACGGTGCTCCAAGCCATGGTCATCTCGAGACTGAACTACTGTAATGCCATTTACATTGGCCTGCCCTTGTCCGTGATCCAGAAACTTAAGTTCGTCCAGAATGCCGCTGCTCAGCTTCTCACTGGAACTCCAGTGAGATGTCACATAACACCCATTCTTCAGCAGCTCCACTGGCTTCCGGTAGAGCACTGGATCACTTTCAAGGTGATGGTGTTAACTTTCAAGGCCTTGCATGGTCTGGGGCCGCTGTATCTGAGGGACTGTCTCATCCCCTATCAACCCCGGAGGTCACTTCGCTCCGAACAATTGAACCTTCTTGAAGTGCCAAGCTTCAAAGACATTCGTCTAATATTGACCCGGCACAGAGCTTTTTCCGTAGTAGAGCCATCAATCTGGAATACTCTTCCAAGTGAAGTGCGGGCCTTGCAGGACCTACTATCTTTCTGCAAGGCCTGCAAGACCCACCTCTTTCCGGCTAGCCTTTGATTGCTAAGTTGGAAACCCTACCTATTAGTCCTTTTTTAACTCGTTGTTTTATCTTGTTTGTTTTTATATGATTGTTAGCCGCTCCGAGCCCTCGGGGAGTGGTGGCGTACAAGTCCAAATAATAAATAAATAAATAAATAAGACTCTAGTTACTGCCCGTATGTTCTACTTTCATGACCAGTGCTACTCATTCTGATTTTCCCCTACATTTGTCATGTCTTATATTTGAAATTAATTTGGTTAACTATCAGGAAAACAGTTGGATGATGTTTGGTCACTCTTGGCCCTCACCTCTTCAATAAATGGTTGTGTTTTCATAAACGATGCTAGAAAGAAAATTCAGACTAACACAATGAGTAAATAATAAGATGTGATACAGATAATTCTAATAAATTGATAGGTGTGTTTTCTCGATGTTCAGACTCCACACAGGACTGGAAATCTTGAGCTAGGATTTTTGATCCCTCTGAAAATCTTTACACATATACAAAGTTATTCTTTCCAGCTGATCACTCTCCACATGAAGAAATTAGTACTAGAAACGGAGTGGGAAAGCCTAGTCTCTTCTACTCCTCATTTGTCCAGTTAACACTATCGTGAATTCCTGGACAAGGTCTCTGTATATGCTCCATCTTGAATTGCAATATCACTTTGATTTGAAACTGTACTGGTTAGAATCAGTTGATTTCAAGATCTATTCTGTTGGTAGAACAAGAAAGCCGATGAGTCCCAACATCTATCTATCTATTCTATGTATATAATAAAAGTCAGTGCTTGCGGAGGTGCGGAGAGTGGGAAGTGCGGAGGAATAGGTGCCAGCTTTTTGATTGGCTGCCACTGTGGGAATATTTGCATAAAGGACTCTGATTGGCCAGCCTCAGAACTCCAACACTCTACGGCACCAGAATATTTGCATAAAGGACTCTGATTGGCCAGCCTCAGAACTCCAACACTCCAAGGCACCAGACAGAAAAAATTGGTTGCCACTGAGAGACAATTTGCATACATGACTCTGATTGGCCAGCAAAACAGAAAGCAACTGAATGCTTGAGTTAGCCAAATCACAGGTTTTTTCTGTTGGAAATGGAATGTTCATTTTCTCAGAGGTGCGGAGGTGCTAAGGAATATGTGACAGCGTTTCAATAGGTTTCCACTAAGGGAATATTTGTATAAAGGACTCTGATTGGCCAGCCTCAGAACTCCAACATTCCACAGCCCCAGACAGAGGGGATTGGTTGCCACTGAAATGATATTTGCATAAAGGACTCTGATTGGCCATCCACATTCCAACATTCTAAGGTGATGCAGAGGGAATAGGAAAGGCCTCAGGCAGTCAGACACTGTGGCCCACAGCAGTGACGGATCAGGACCAAACTTGCCACACAGGGGCCCAATGTCCCACTTCACAACACGACCCTCACCCAATGACCACTACAGACCAAAATTAGCACACATAGCCCCCTTGACCCACTCTACACCCTGGTGCTGTTTCAAGGAAGATGGACCACAGACGATGGGACTTGAAATACCTTCACTCATCTTCCGAGACCATTACAACCCTCATCCAAAGAATGATCAAGACCAAATGTGGCACACAGAGCCCCCATGACCCACTCTACATCCTGGTGCTGTTTGGAGGGGGATGGACCATGGCCAATGGGACTTGCAGTACCTTCACTAAGCTCCTGAGACCACTGCAAGCCACATAAACATCTAATTGTAACCAACCTTGGCACACAATGCCTTCCTCAAATAACCTGGGCACCGCCGGGTCCCCAAGCTAGTTGGTAAATAAAAGTCAAGATAAGAAAGAACTGAATTATGCCAGATCATAATTATTCCAGAGACACAGCTTATTATGTCAGCACACAGTTAAACCAGACTGAAGGTAATTCTAAGTAGCTCCCAACAGCTCTAGCCTGGTAGTATTTTGGATTTAGTATGAGTTCAGTTGCCCTGGTGTCAGCTCAGCTACTACTTCATTATCTTGGCTATTTAGGACTGAGCTCTCTGAGGCTTAACCGTATTTGAAAATTCAAAATATTGCCGAGTATCATTCAGTGCTGACCAAAGCATATTTACATACAAATGGAGTTTTTTTTCATTTGAACTTATTCAGAGATTGGACTATATTTGGAAAATAAATTATGAAAAGAGCAGAAATGAGATTCAGATGGCTCCTTCCACATACCCAGTTCCTGACACCATTTTAAACAATTGCCTAAAGATTGTTATAAATGCATATGGTTTAGGGATGCTACAAGGATAGGAAAACAGCAATTTCTCTTTGCGTTCCATGTCATTAACTTGTTCACACTCAAAAAGTGAGAAAAATCCCGCAAACTGGAATTTAGGTCTCAGTATAAAAAGCTAGAAAGCTAGATCAACTAATGAGATTTCCAGGATTCCATATGTCAAGTATTAGGCATAAAAGTTAACACCAGTTTTAAATTTATAGAGACATAAGGTTTTTGATGTTACAACTATGACAAAGTTAATACAATTCAAGAAGGGAGATGAAAATGTAATGATTGTTCTTAAAATATGAGCAACTCATACTGGTTCATCACTGGAATTTGGCATATATAGCAGAACTATTTTCCTCATGTGTCTTCTATAAGCATAAGGTATGAGTTGAAATAAATTTGTAGTGTTTTTACCTCTGGAGAAGAGCTCAAACATAAATGTTTTGGAACCAGGTTCATCTATACCAGTGGTTCCTAAACTTTTTTTGACCAAGGACCATTATGACCTGGGAACACTCTACGACAGGGGTGCCCACACGTTTTCAGCACGTGAGCTACTTATAATAAAACCAAGTCAGAAAGATCTACCTACCTCCTCAAGGCTGGAGAGGGGAGGGGAGGGGCAGGGCTTGGCATGGCCTGGCTCCACCCCCCTCTGGCTTCAGCTTCTCTACCAGCAGCTTCTCCAGGCATGAGGATGGCAATGCCAAGCCAGTGGTGTCATAGCTAACACAAGGCTGGCTTGGCATTGCCATCCTCAAGCCTGGAGAAGCTGCTGGTAGAGCAGGGTCAGGGGGGCTGAGCCAGGCCGCCCCCTCCCTCCCTCCCTCTGGCTGGGAGCTCACAGCAGCTTCTCCAGGCTTGAGGATGGCAATGCCAAGCCAGTGGTGACATAGCTAGCATAAGTCTGGCTTGGCACTGCCATCCTGAAGCCTGGAGAAGCTGCTAGGAGTGAAAAAACTGGGGGAGGGGGTGGGGCTTGGCGTGGCCTGGCTCTGCCCCCCTCTGAGAAGCGCCCCATCCGGCTGGGATCGAACTCCTTCAGTCCCGGGATCGACTGGTCGATCGCGATCGACTTCCTGGGCAGCCCTGCTCTACGACATTAGTACCGAAAAGGTTATGAATCCATTTTTGGTCAACTTTAGCTTCAGTTTAGTTATTTGGGGTGCTGATTCAAAACATTGTTTTGGATAGACCACAGCAGCTCTAGTTTCTTTTTTTAATAGTTTTTATTGGTTTTGTATATTTGGTGATGCATGAAATGAAATAAAGATATAGTGATGTGAAAGAAATTCACAATAGGAGTTGGTTGGGTGGGGTGTGGATAGTTGTTGGGAAGGGTGTGAAGATCAGGTGGGGTAGGGAAGGATGGGGGGGGGGGGGTAGAGCAAAGCAGTGAATACAGATATATACATATGACTTCCATTCTTCTCTAAGTAGGTTATTCTCTATTTGTTCTTAAGTTTCTTCTTTCTCATATATTCTTCAAACATTGTCCAATCTGTTTGTTTTCTTGGGTTTCCCGTATTTTCCTCAGGAGGTAAGTTAATATGTCCATGTCCTTTATATTGTAGATTTTGTGTGTCCATAGCTCCTTGTTGGGTATTAGATCTGTCTTCCATTCTTTGGCAAAAACCATGTGCGCTGCAGTTGTCACATATACAAAAAGTTTATCTTTATTTTCATCTAATTTTAATTCATCATCATTCAATCCTAGTAGGTAATATTCAGGCTTTAAGGGGAATTTAACTTGAAGGATCAACTGTGTCTCCTTATGAATCATTTTCCAATATTCATTGGTTTTTGGGCAAGACCACCACATGTGGAAGTAACTTCCAATTTGAGAGTTACATTTCCAACAGAGTGATTGGCTTTTATTATACATTATCCCTATCTTTTTTGGTGTTATGTACCATCGATGGAACATTTTTAACCAGTTTTCCTTTAAGTCGGAAGCATATGTGTATTTAACCTTTTTGTTCCATAATTTTTGCCATTCCTTTAACTTTATCTGTCTGCCAATATTTTTCGCCCAAATTACCATACAATTTTTTACTTCTTCAGTTTCGGTCTCCCATTCTAAAAGCTTGTTATAAATTTTAGTTATATTTTTCTTGTCTAATTTGGACAATTGTATCCAAAAGTCTTCCTTATCATAAAAGCCAGTTATTTTGTCTTGATTATATATATTTCTAATCTGATGGTATTGAAGCCAAGTTAAATTCCCCATAATCTTGGGATTTTAATTCGTTTCTCTCATTCGTATTATTTCCCTTTAATAATTCCTCATATATTGGCCAATTTGACCAGCCTTGTAGCCTTCTCTGGTCTGCTTCGATAGGAGAGACCCAGAGGGGTATCTTCCTATAGAAGTAAGTTTTATATTTGTTCCAGACTTTGAGCAACGCGGATCTGGTGAAATGATTTCCAAAATTTTTCCCTACCTTGGCCTTTCCGTACCAAAGGTAGGCATGCCACCCCAGTCTTAAATTAAACCCCTCCAGAGTCAATAATTTTTGGTTTTTTTAAAGTAAAATCCAATCTTTGACCCATTGTAACGCACAAGCCTCAAAATATAATCTAAAATCTGGTAATCCAAAACCCCCTTTATTTCTTTTATCGATCATTATTTTGTGGTTTATTCTCGGTTTTTTCCCTTGCCATATGAATTTGGATATATCTTTTTTCCACACCACAAATGATTTCTGGTTCCTTATAATTGGAATATTTTGAAAGAGATACAATAGTTTTGGTAAGATATTCATCTTGACTAATGAGATTCTTCCTAAAAGGGACAGATTTAATACTTTCCAATTTTCAAGATCTTTCTTAATTTTTGTCCAGGATTGTTCATAGTTATTTGTTAGTAACTGAGAGTTTTTAGCCGTTACCCATATTCCCAATTATAAATACTATTGAATATTATGAAGAAAATGTACAAAAAGAATTAGCCCTTCTCTCACTTGACGCAGAGAAGGCGTTTGATAACCTGAATTGGGATTTTTTTAAATGATTATGTCAGAATTAGATATAGGTTACCAAATTAAAAATGCTATAAATGCTATATATTCGAAACAAAAGGCAAGGTTACTAATAAATGGTACATTAACAGATTATTTTGAGATTTCGAAGGGAATGCGCCAGGGATGCCCCCTATCCCCATTGTTATATATTATGGCCTTGGAAATTCTTTTGAAAGCAATCAGAGTAGACCAGGAATTAAAAGGGATGAAAATTGCTAAAGAAGAATACAAAATTAAAGCATTTGCGGATTATGTCATCTGTATAATAGAAAGTCCAAATGATAGTATAGATAAATGGTTAAGAAAGATAGAGGAATATGGAAAAGTATCAGGACTTAGAATAAATAATAAGAAAACAGTTATTTTGACAAAAAATATGACCCAAAAGAAAAAAGAAGAATTGGAGAAAATATCGGGATTCAAAGTTTGTACAAAAATAAAATACTTGAGCAGCTCTAGTTTCTTATACAGAACATATGCCATCCAGTCATCTGCATCTGCTCGCCCATAGAAAACAATATTTAATAAGACTCGGCAGCATAAGAGGGTTTCTCAAAACCAGTCACTCTTGTTGCAACAGTGTAGTAACACTGAGGCCCATGGACCATATTTTAGTTCTTGGGGACCACTGGTGGTCCATGGAACATAGGTTGGGAAACACCGATCTATACTTACAACAGACTTCTGATTTTTCACTAATTTCATTCTCTTGGAAAGCAAATTCTCCAAAATGCAAAAAAGTCTTTACAAACTGATAAGGGAAATGCTAAAATTGCTTCTTACCTGTGCAGTTTTCAAAGGCAATTTTCAGCGGACAACTCATTTTGTGCTAAATTTGCACAAAATATTTCTACTTAGAAAACAGTATTTTTCGCAAGATAAAAGATTTCTTGGCAGAAATATTGTTTTGTGCAAAGAAAAATGCTTCCTGTGCAGAAAGTGCTGCTTTCTGTACAAAATTTTGCACAGAATATATCCAAAACAACTTAGATTCCTTTCAGTTCAGCTTTCCCCTGTCAGGGTTTTATGACACATTACCCAATCATTATGTAGATCAGTGTTTCCCAACCTTTTTTGAGCCATGGCACACTTTTTACATTTACAAAATCCTGGGGCACACCACCAACCAAAATGACACAAAATGACACTCTAACACAGTAATACATATAGTTAATATGTTTTAAAATGTATTTATACACTCAGTGTGAAACCTGGGCCTGTTTCGATGAACACAACATAGATATCCTGACAGGAATGGCAGAAAGACACACACGAAGGTCTTGCTCAACAGCTGGGAGTTATAGTTCACCCGCAATCAAAGAGCATTCTGAACTCCACCAATGATGGAATGGAATCAAACTTCCCACACAGAACTACCATAACCAAGAGAAAATACTATAACAACAACAACAACAACAACAATTTTATTGATTAGCCAGAAGCCATATCAAATACACACAGAACACAGACACATTGCAATGATTCTAAAAACAATCTGGAGAGAATTCTAGACCATTACATCAATTAAACCCCTGTTTTGCCCAGCAGGAGGGATTCTAAGGGAGGTGGTAACAATTCACAGGTCCTCATCTCCAACACAATTTATTCCAATTGCATCTATGTAATCAGATCTTAGTTTCATGGCTTTACAGAGGAAACGAGCAGTAGCATCTGTTATCAGCTTGTTGGAGCCGGCCAGCAGAAGTGAGACTTTTGCTAGAGGGTCCCAATGATTTTTTCCCACGAGAAATATCTCTAACAGTTGTTTTCTCTCTTTTTGATAGATTTTGCAATAGAGCAGAAGATGAGTTAGATCTTCAATCTCAGGGGCACCACAAATACAGATACGCTCTTCATAGGGAATTTTCTTGAACCTCCCATATCTCACCATGGAATCTAATTGCTCAAACCTGGCTCTAGTGAAAATTTTCCTTAGGTGGTGTAACCTTCCTTGCTGTAAGTAAGTGGTTAATTGGAAGGATTTCTTAAAACCACTCAACCATCTCAGGGAAACGGTAGAACCCAAAGAGTCTATATCGGTTTGGGCCGCAATGTCATTAATTCGTTGACGCACTTCTTTGAAGTGCTTAGAGAAAATACTATAAGAGTTTGGTGGGCATTGACCTTGAGTTTTGGAGTTGTAGTTCACCTATATCCAGAGAGCACTGTGGAGGGGAGGGAGGAAGATGTGGGGCGAGTCTGCGCAGTAGCGCCTGCACGGCTCACGTCTTCCTCCCTCCCCCCTCCCGCAGAAGCGGCAGCATGAGCAAAGTGAGGCAAAGCAAGCAGAACGAGGCTGGAAAGAAGGGGGCCCGAATGGAGAAGAAAAAGTGTTTGCCAGGAGGGGGAAGAAAAAGTATTGGAGGTTCCAATTTCCCACGGCACACCTGATGATCGCTCACGGCACACTGGTTGGGAAACACTGATGTAGATAATTTAAAATATTCTTTCCATTCCAAGCTATAAACACACCTGCTGGAATCAATAGAACTAGCTCATGACTAACTTATCCCATTGAATTGAGTGGGTTTCCTCTAGGCATTTCTTCTGAGTATAAGCATAGCTCCATAAGCGTAATTGCAAAGCGTAACTAAGTGTAGATCCATCATTTTTATCTGGAGCTATATAGAGTTACTCATAAGTCACTCCCAAGGAGTTCAGTGGAGCTTATTCAAAGATAAGTGAGTACAAGGATGCAGTTTCAGTATGGATCTAAATCCTAATGAATCAATAGTTCACTGGCATTTCAGCCAGACTTTAATCCTTCTGAAGACTGTGTTGCTGTAAATTTAATATTTTATTTCCCAGCACTTGCTTTTAAGAATAAAATAAAATCTTTTATCGGGCAGGGAATTGTTTAACTTTGGTATCTGTTTTTACTTGACCATTTATTGCGCCCCTGCCGGGAAGACCAACAGAGTTTTAAAAAATGATTTTTTAAAAATGCATTAAGAGCTCAGGTAATTCTTTCAGTGGCACACAACATTTCTCTCTTTTCAAAGGCATTTCTTTCTTCTTTCTTTCTTTTTTTCTTTTTGCCCCCTCTTGGCTTTAACCTTCGGAATGCACTTTAACTCTATTAAACTGAAAGGACACCCACAAGGCCTCACAGAGACCCTTTAACACTACAGAAAAGTTGGAACATATCACATTCTTTTCAAATGAAGAACTCTAGAAAGTAAGAGAAAGAACTATCTGATGAAAGATGTTTCTTTTCATTTTGTGCTATGGGGAAAATATATCTAAAAGAAAGTCTGTTACTTGATTTTTCTAAATGTGATGATTTGAAATGGATTCTTTAAAACAAAAGGGCAACATACAGGGAACATACCACCCCCCTGTTGTGTCAGCTCCACTTGCTGCCGGTCCATCTCCAAGCCCAATTCAAAGTACTGGTTTTGACCTACAAAGCTCTAGATGGTTCTGGCCCAGCTTACTTGTCCGATCTCATTTGCCTCTATGTCCCATCTCACAACCTAAGATCATCTGGGGAGGCCCTGCTCTCACTCCCGCCAACATCGCGAACGTGTTTGGTGGGGACGAGAGACAGGGCCTTCTCAGCTGTGGCCCCCCGCCTATGGAACACACTTCCAAACAAGATAAAATCGACCCCTTCCCTCCTGGCTTTCAGGAAAAAAATAAATTGTGGTTCTGGGACCAGGCCTTCGGGCAGCAGACATAATTTCTACCATAGTGAACATTGACTGGAATGGCGTTGCGGCAGATGACATTGTGATTTGTTTTATGGTTTTAACTAAAGCTGCATGTACTGGTTTTTTAATGATTATGTAATTCTTTTAATGTTTATGTATGTAATTGTGATTACATTATTGTAATTGTGATGTAGCAGCCTTGCACCGTTACTAATCTAATGTAAGCCGTCCTGAGACCCCTTTCGGGGGTAGAGAAGTGACAGGGTACAAATGCCAGAAATAACAATAATAATAATAATAATATGTAATTCTGCTTTGTTCAAAATTTCTTTTGACATCTGCAAATGTGTAGCATATTGCAAGGCAAACAATTGTGCTAGGGTAACAGTTGATTCATAGATTGCAATTAACATTTTCTTCTAATTCTAGGCAGAAAAAGTAATTAAACATCAGATTAGCATGTACCCTATATACCCCATATATAAGTCTAGAAATTTTAATCATAAATACTCTCCCCCCCATAAGAAGAAAAGGTCATCTACTCTCAGGTCTACATGAGTACTGTATTGTAACTCATTCATTCCCTCCCCACAAGAGGAAGATAGCACTTATTCCATCCTGGAAGAACCTAAAAGAAGCAATGAGGGCCCCATCATTGCCCTCCTCCAGGCCATTGTGGAATCAAAGGGCCCAGGGGGGCCTTGCCATCGCCCTCTACCAGTCCGCCACAAATCCAGTTGTTTTGTTGTTGTTGTTTCCTCATTTTGGCAATGAATGTTTGCCACTTTATTACTTTTGTCTGTAAACCGGCCTGAGTCCCTTTGGGGAGATAGGGCAAGTTATAAATAAATAAATAAATAAATAAATAAATATTATTATTAGCCCCTTCCCACCATTGTGCCACTTCTAGGCTGTTTGAATACATATCTAGGGAAATATCAACAGTGGCCAGGGATGACAGGCTCCTTGGAGCAGCATTAATGCTTTCTCCTCTCCATGGAGTGGCCCTCACCTTTTCTATGGCTTATATAAATATCCATAATGATGTTTCCAATACCTTTCCTTGACTTATCCATGAGGTTGACTTATACATGAATATATACCATACTAAATTTTACTTGATTTTTGTGTATATAAAACCTCCAAAATAGCATCAGGTACTGAAACAGTAATCAGAATCAATAAAGAAAGAAGAGAAAATGGATATAATTTAAAAATAATTGTTCATTTGCATCAGGGGTAAATAATGTGTACCCCTTATTTGCTAAGGCTAATTTATGCTATAACTCTTAAAGCTGCTGCTATAGACTTTTTAGGACTAATTGATTCATCTCTCTTTATGCATATACATTTTTCTTTTGTATGTACTGTACATGTATGCATATATTATTTTATTAATTGTGTGATGTCTTTTCGTCAAATAAAATAAATGTATACACCTGTGTCCCATGGTGCATTGCAAGCCCTATTAGCCCTGAGCACCATAGCAAGTGGAGGGAAACAGTGGGGAATTCAGCTCAGCAATACCTGGAGAGTTATACTCTTCATTATGTATTGCACAAAAAGGTGGAAGAACTGAACAAGCTTACATAATGTAACAGCAAACTATTAAGCACTCCACTTGTGCTTTTCCAATGATCATAGTTATGTGTGAATAATTTGGTATTGGATCCAGAATCTTTTATGGTAGCCACAATTTTCTGCTCCTTATTTTGTACTACCTGCAGTTTCCGAGTTGTCTTTAAGGATAACCCCATGTAGCGTGCAAGATACAAATAACTTGGGCATCTTACGGGAATATTGAGGCTATGGTATCAGTAACATGGGGAGGTCTTCCTATTTACCTAGAAAAAACTGACCTGAAAAGTAGGGCCTATGTTCAGCTCACTAGAAGGTCATACGTATCAGCCAAACATCAATCATTCAACTTGTTTGAAGTAGTAGGCATAGCCTCCTGCACAGCCACCCCATCTGTTTAATAAATAAGCCAGAGTTCAACTCATTAGTTGAATCTCCCCTCCTTTTGTACTTCCCGTGCTTGCAAACAAACTTTGCCAAATGAGTAGTTTGTACCAACTTACCAGCATGGTAGAAGTCCACTGAGGACTCCAACGGATGTTTATTAAAAGTGCAAAGCTGTTCTCCTCTGATCTGGCTCTTCACAATGAATCTACAAAGGAACTCAAGTCCATTAATTCAGCAGCCAACTGCTTCCACCCCTCTTAAAATTAAGCAATGTTTGACCAGATTTTTAGAACATAACTCAGTAGTAGTGATTGAAAACCAATTAAAAAGATGTGTGTACTTGGTTTTAAATATTCATGTTATTGAACCATTTCCACTAATGGCACAAATGACAACATAATATCCAACTGTAACAGTTGGCAGAAGCCGTTTTCGGGTAGCAGTTGAACAAAGATGAATTTTAATTTGCAATGCCAACTGAGCGGTAATAAAAAGTTACATTCCAACTGTGAAAAAAAATGCAACACAGCTTGCTCTAGAGTTATTTACAGATTTGTATGTTTTACTTTTCACCCTGCCTGCCCTTATCCAAACCGTATCAAAAGTACCTGGTATGGAATCAGGGAGGCTTACCTTCAGGGCAATAGTGTTGCTTGCATTTTATTCATGGCTTATTTATCTCCGCACATGGTAACTGTTGGAGATGTTGCAATGCCTCATTTGCTGTGTTAAACCTGTGCACAATATTAACATGGGCTATGGAAAAAAACAATGATATTCGAAAAACTGGGATTTGGATTTACATTTTACTATTTTGTGTTGCTCAGAGCCAATGTCTCCACTTTTGTTTTTGTTGCAGGTAGTCATTTATTGGAGATACTGTATTTCTTTGTTCAAGAATGCTCCAATTCCTATATTCTTATTATGCCTTCCAGTTTCCTCTTCACTGTTATTAAATTTACTATTTTATGACTGCTTCTTCTTCTGCATTAGATCAGTGTTTCCTAACCAGTGTGTCGTGGCACACTAGTGTGCCGTGAGCGATCATAAGGTGTGCCGTGGGAATTTGAAACCGCCAATACCCTTTCTTCCCCCTCCTGCCGAACACTTTTTCTTCTCCACTCGGGCTCCCTTCTTCCCAGCCTCACTCTGCTTGCTTTGCCTCGCTTTGCTCATGCTGCCGCTTCTGCGGGAGGGGGGAAGGAGGAAGACGTGACCCGTGCAGGCGCTACTGCGCAGACTCGCCCCACATCTTCCTCCCTCCCCTCCACAGTGCTCTCTGGATATAGGTGAACTACAACTCCAAAACTCAAGGTCAATGCCCACCAAACGCTTTTAGTATTTTCTCTTGGTTATGGGAGTTCTGTGTGGGAAGTTTGATTCCATTCCATCATTGGTGGAGTTCAGAATGCTCTTTGATTGCGGGTGAACTATAACTCCCAGCTGTTGAGCAAGACCTTCGTGTGTGTCTTTCTGCCATTCCTGCCAGGATATCTATGTTGTGTTCATCGAAACAGGCCCAGGTTTCACACTGAGTGTATAAATACATTTAAAAACATACCAACTATATGTATTACTGTGTTAGAGTGTCCTTTTGTGTCATTTTGGTTGGTGGTGTGCCCCAGGATTTTGTAAATGTAAAAAATGTGCCGCGGCTCAAAAAAGGTTGAAAAACACTGCATTAGATCACCAGTACTATTCTCCTTATATCACCTGTGGATTTAATTGCAACTGTTACTGTATTATTGAATTAAATAAGTGATATTTGTTAAATCTGGTAAACTTGGGGTCATAACAAAACACAGCACAAAGAAGCTCCTTTTTAGTAGTCTTTTTATATCTCCCCTGACCATCTTTGCACCTCATCATCTGTCTCGTTGGAAGTGTTTGGAAGACATTGGCATCGGTAATAATAATTTGTATGTGTAGTTGCAGCAAAGTGCCTGCAGTAAACAATGGCTTGATTTAGCAGTACAGTTTGTAGGGGAATTAAACATTGCTACAACAACTCCAGTTTCTAGATTTCTATTTTCTAAAATTAAGAATACCAAGTTGCAGGCCTGCATAGATGTGACGTCTTTTGTTCTGAATGACTTTCAGTCTAGGAAGGATCCAAAGAGAAATTTTACACACATGCCCAGTGAGGCTTTTAATCTAACAGATAATAAGGGATAAAGAGACACATATGGAAACTTTAATGGTGAATAAAAAGACTAAGAACTTCTCAATAAATCAAAGGGTTTCCATTGGAGAAATATAGTTTTTTAAAGAGCAACCACACACCACATAGTATAAGTGACTTAACATTAAAATGTAGCTGGAGAAATAATCAAATTCAGTTTTCTCAGCTTCTCATTTTGCCAAATTTGAATTTGTCCCAAAACTGAGATTTTTTAAAATTCACATGAACATTTGCGTGTTTTTGTGTATGTGTCTCCTAACCCATGCCTTTTTTTTGTATGTCCCTTGTAAATACATTTCTTAATATGAAGTATTTTGACAATTATTTTCACCAATACACACATTACTGTTCACCTTGTACTTTGGTAATTCAAAAGCAAATTTTGGGGAAGTGTCCATTTCATATCATAATTGAGTTTTTGGCTAACATTTTGGATGGAAAATGAGAAATTATGTACATCTGCATGAACCAAAAAAATTTTCACGCCCATCCTGAATATTGGCAGAAGTAATGCCCACTCTGCCTCAACTCATTGTTGTTCATTCGTTTAGTTGCTTCCGACTCTTCGTGACCTCATGGACCAGCCCACGTCAGAGCTCTCTGTCGGCCGTCACCACGTCCAGCTCCTTCAAAGTGAAGCCAGTCACTTCAAGGATACCATCCATCCATTTTGCCCTTGGTCCGCCCCTCTTCCTTCTTCCTTCCATTTCCCCAGCATAATTGTCTTCTCTAAGCTTTCCTGTCTTTTCATTATGTGGTTAAAGTACTTCATCTTTGCCTCGAATATTCTTCCCTCCAATGAGCAGTCGGGCTTTATTTCCTGAAGCCTCAAATCTACATCTAAACAATTGTACCTAGATGTTCAAATAAAATCTTGATCACATTGAATTGTTATTTCCTCCTAAAGATGTGTTACAATTGGGCATGTTTACAAACATACTTTGGGGAATCAGACTTTCAGCTTATGATCATTCCCATTAACCTTTAAGGCCAAACATGGCCTGTGGCTTGTGTACTTGAGGGACCTTCTTTCCCCATATACTCCCCAGAGATCACCACGGTCTGGAGATCAAAGCCTTTTAGAGGTTCCTTCGGTCAAAACTTACCACCTGTCCTCTATGAGGCAAAGAGCATTCTCTATTGTAGCTCCAGCACTGTGGAATGCCCTGCCGGGTAGCACCCAGGCTCTTACAGAAATATCTGCATTTAGAAGAGCCTGTAAAACAATGTTTTTCTGGCAGGCGTTTAACATCAATGGTCCTACTTGACTGTGTTTTGATAAATTGAGACAATTGTTAGTAGCTTATAGTGTTTAAATGTATAGTGTTAAAGTTGTTTTATTGTTATGGCTTGTTTTATCTATGTTAAGGGAATGGAGCGGTATATAAATACGAATAATAAATAAACAAACAAACAAAACACTGTATTAACTGCTCTATCCATGGAAGTCTCACAATACAAATAGACAGCTTGCTCACTAACACCTACTGTAGAATAGGCAAATGGGAAAATAGAATGCAAGTATATTGGCCTGTCTATATGGGCCACTTAATCCAGGTCCACTTTGGAGCAGAGATTGTTGGGACTGGCCCCAGAGGTGGCCACACATTGCCAACCTAGGAGCTTTGAAGGTGGTGACATGGGCCTGATCCACCCCTCTTTCCCTCCACTGTTTCCATGTGTCACTGCCACCATCCCCCTTTTTCTGTGTTGATGATTAATAGATGATCAATAGGCAGTGTTGATGATCAATAGACAGTGGATCAACCTGGATTGGACAGAGTCTTGCTGTCCACATTGTGCTGAGAACATGGGGGTGATCTGGAATCTTTGTAAAACTCCAGACAATCCAACAGCTTTTTAAAAAAAACACAGGGCCAAATTGGGCTAATACTATTTACCTCATGATAAAGTGTGGAAGTTGCAGATTTTTATGAGGACAGCCAGAGTGACTCTGTTACAATGACCACAGGCTATTAAGTCCATGTAGACAATTCTTCTGTTACAACTGTTGAAATTAAACTTCTGTAACAAGGAGAGAGAAAAGGGTTGTGAGCGATTGTTTAATTTATATCAAAATTGCTACTAAAATTGTTTTCTCTTTCTTCTATTTTATTGCTATGCAGCCATACTAGGTGCGATGGTAAACTCGCTACTGAAATCAATGCATCTGAAGTTATTCCACCTGGACAAACTAATCCCACGGACACCAATGAAAGATAAATATCAGCTATGGAGTAATTTGGCTTGTAGCAGAGAGGAATAGTTGTCCTCATCTCCTCATTTGCCACATATCTGACCTAGCTTATAGGTCCCCATGGCAGTTATTAAAATAAAAGAACTAGATATTGCTTATTGATGCAATTATAATCAAATCTACTTTGGCACAAGTCAATAATCTATTTCAGAAGTAATTCAGCTACATGGAGGGAGTGATTTGTGTCAACAAAAATCTAATAATAATAATCTATATATATATAAAATCCTTCATGTGGTGGTTCCTGTCTTATAGACAAAGAAACCGCAAAAAGCAGACACACAAAAACAGCCCACATACCCAGAAAGCCCTACGAGGTATGCATACCACACACACAAAAAACCCAAAAAAGAACCAACGGCCACAAATCCAAAAAAACATTATGGACTACAACTCCCATGATCCCACATACCACCTCCCTCTGGCAGTTTACAGTGTCAGAATGTTGGTGGAGCTGGCCAATTAGCGGCATTATGCAAATACTCTCTCAGTTAGAATGTAGAAGCTGGGAGCCACCCCCCACCCCGGCAGTTTAGACCAACGGAATGTTGGTGGTGCTGGCCACTCAGAGCCGTTATGCAAAACAGACAGGTAATAAAAGCCAATAAAAAAGGTAGAAGCTGGTGATGGGACTAGCAAAAGAAAGGGGGGAAAGGGTAGGGAGGGAACGGAGGGAGGGAGACAAGGGGAGCAAGAACTGAAACAGAAAGGGGAGGGATGGCAGGAAGGAGGGAAAGGAAAGAAGAAAGGGAGGGAGAAGAGGCAGGAGGACAGAGAGAAGAGACAAGCTGAGGGATGAGGGAAAGGAAGTATAAAAGGCAGGAAGGGATGTTACTGTTGGTCTTCGCCACATGCACACACATATATACATGCACTGAAATATACACATGCACACATACATACACACATCTGTACTTACATCTACACATATACACGCATATACTGTACATATACAAAAACACATATATACATAACTACACACATATACACACATATGTACACATAGACACAAATCCATATATATACATACACACACAAAACACACACACACATATATAGACTAGGACACAGGAAAGAGAAAAAGCCACAGCAGCGCGTGGCTGGGTATAGCTAGTAATAATAATAATAATACAATTCTATTCACAATACAACTTTTAGTGTATATCTACATCCTGCAGTTCTTCAGAATAATATATCTGCTTGGCTGCTTTACTTCCATTAACTCCCATTAGCTTTTCTTTTTCTTTTTTCTTTTTTTTAAAAAAGAAGGTCAACATGATCTTTGCAAAGTTGAGAAATGTTGCTCTTTCTTATGCTATTTGCTGTGCGTACTTGGTATATTTTATAGCAGTTTGAGAGATGGGTACCATTAAAAAAAAGCAGCACTGAAGGAAAAAGCTTCCTCTGAGTACCGCTGTCTGAATTAAGCCTGACAAAATTGAACGTTTTGAAAATTGAGGGCGAACCAGCCATTTGTTTTTGTTTTTTGTAAGGACACTGTGCATATATAGGGTAGATTTTTCTTTGGGCATTATGAATTATCTTTGGGCATAACCTCTGACAACACCATTAGTACTACTTTGGCACTTGTTTAAGGAGGTATCCAACACCTTATGCAAGGCATATCCCCAACTCCCTGCAGCACAATGGCATACAAGAACAGCTCCATCCTGCCACGGCTGGAATAACTAAGAAAACACCCCCACATATTACCTTTGGAGTGACTGAGATCAGTCACAAATGCACCAACTCTTTCACCCAAAAGAAAAGAAAGCATTTTATATTACTTGAACTACCAAGACTGCACATATACCCGGCATTGCCCAGGTGTCTTGAGGTCTGCTGCCCAACTTTTTTCTCCTTTGTCCATCTCAGGCTCAATGACAATATGGCAATGGTGAGCTGGCTCTCTTTATAGCTTTTTCCTTCCCTTTTCCCTTTCCCTAATACATAAGATACCTTTCCTTTGCAATGACATTGCAGAGGGCCACTTCACCTAGCAACAGTTTTTGGGATACAGACAGACATTATTTGATTTTTATATAGGTTGTTGTGTTTATTCATTCAATCACTTCCAACTCTTCATGACCTCATGGACCAGCCCATGCCAGAGCTCCTTGTTGGCCATGACCACCCCAGCTCCTTCAAGGTCAAGCCAGTCACTTCAAGGATACCACCCATCCATCTTGCCCTTGGTCGGCCTCTCTTCCTTTTTCCATCCTTTCCCCCCAGCATCATTGTCTTCTCTAAGCTTTCCTGTCTTCTCATTATGTGGCCAAAGTACGTCATCTTTTCCTCTAATATCCTTCCCTCCAATGAGGAGTCAGGCTTTATTTCCTGAAGTATGTACTGGTTGGATCTTCTCATGGTCCAAGGCACTCTCAGAACTTTCCTCCAACACCACAGTCCAAAAGCATCTATCTATCTTTGCTCAGCCTTCCCTATGGTCCAGTTCGCATGTCCGTAGGTTACTACCATAACTTTAACTATGCGGATCTTTGTTGCCAGTGTGATGTCTCTACTCTTCACTATTTTATATAGGTAGATAAGGTATTTAGAAGTCTCTTCCAGAGAACTTGTTTTCTGCTGCCATGGAGACTAGGGGCCCTTCCACACAGTCCTATATCCCAGAATATCAAGGCAGGAAATCCCACATTATCTGAGTGCGGACTCAGATAACCAAGTTAAAAGCAGATTTTTTGGGATTTTCTGCCTTGATATTCTGGGATATAGGACTGTGTAGAAAGGCTCTAGGATGCAGAACAATGGCTTCAAATAGGAAAGGAGATTCCACCTGAACACGAGGAAGAACTTTCTAACTGTGAGAGCTGTTCAGCAGTGGAAAACTCTGTCCCAAAGGGTGGTGGAGGCTCCTTCTTTGGAGGCTTTTAAACAGAAGCTGGATGGCCATCTGTCAGGGGTGCTTTGAATGTGATTTTCCTGCTTCTTGGCAGAATGATATTGGATTGGATGGCCCACGAGGTGTCTTCCAACTCTATGATTCTAACTCTGGTTCATTTTAAATTAAAAATCCCAGAAATCTCTATTATGCAGTTGTAATAATGTAGTATCAAAGAAACCAGTTTTTATGCCAGATCCAGCTACGTATCTGGTTCTCACCTTGCTGGTTTTCATATTTGGAAAACCATGAATGGATGCAAGCAGTAATTTTCTCCTACATCTATGTACCAAATCTCCCCCTCCCCCCCCCCCACATATACAACCCTTATTGTGGTGTGGGTGTACATTTATCTATCTTTTGATAGTTTCAAATAGGCAAGGCTTATCTCACTGCTAGCATCAGCAGCTCATCTCATTTGGAAAGAGTCAAGAGTCGAAGCCTTCTCCCTCCCCCTGTTAGAACAAGACCTCAATCTCCATTTTGTTTCTCTTTAATCAGGTTCCTATTTGAGCTGCCACAAAAGCTGTCAACAAAAGAAAATAAGCTCTACCCACTCCAGGGCTTAAATGGGATTTCTCCATGTGCAAATATTCCTTGGTGTAAAATAAAAATTTAAAAAATCCCACCTGTACTCTCCATCAGGCAAATTACTTCTGACTTTTAATTTATTTCTCCAGGAAATGGAAAGGTATGGCATACCCAAAGTCAATAGGGAATAAAGAATGAGGTGTAATCAGACTCTTCGCCAATTCAAAGCCCCTTCCCTGTCAGCTTTAATAGGTTTTCCAGCCACACAATTTACAGGATGCTTGGCATGTCGTTTCTGCTCAGCTTTTTACTTTAGACTTCGCTATTAATGATTCCAACAAGTGATGACTTAGGCTTGCTTCAGGTTCTTTTTTCCTCCTCTTTTCCTCCTATAGCATGCGGTTAAGATGTGAGCACATGAACACAGTCATATCTGCACTCAAGAATGTACTTTTTACAAAGTTAACAAGAATACAAGTTTTCTGTTGTTGTTGTTGTTCTTGTTAGATGCATAGTTTCACTCCAGAGAACTAGTAAATATCACCTATTCACATTACATCCCAAGCCCTCATTGGAATTTGGGTAAATGTAATGAAACTCCTCCAGGGAGCAGAACAAATAAGGATGGGATGTCATGTGTAGTTTTTCTGACCATGAATTGGATTAATAAATAATGCACTTTAGTCACACCTCTCCGTTGGCGCCCCCTTGTTGTGGGGGAGAGGCTGTGTACCCTAATGAAGTTGTGAGCTATGCTGCTGGTGGCATAATAGCCACCGGTAGGGCCTCCCACGCCAGACAGGTCACAACCGAAGGGTCTGACAAAGAGTATCAAAGGGCAGGATGGGCTCTCTAGCCTTTTAGCAACCATCCTAGGAGAAGGAAAACTCTGATTTCAAATCCGGGCAGATGGTGCTCGTCTAACCCTGTAAGGTCAACCATCTAAGAGAAGGAAACTCGAACCAAACCTATGACCTAAGGACCTCGCTGCCACCATCCTAAGCTTGCTAGGCCCGGGCAAATGAACCTTTGGTTTAAAGGGTGAGGCCAGTTCTGTGCATGCTGCGCTCTACCAGAAAGGTCCATTGCACAGGCTCGAAGGGCACATCCAACCTCTGAATCATCAACGCGCTTGTAGAAAGCATGGAATGAGTCCTTCCTGAATCTTCGTTTGCGGAGAAAAGCCAAGAGAGAGACTTTAGTCACAACAATATGTCTCAACTCACATATCAACTCAAAAATGTGGGTGCGTTCACACTATTCCGATATAGTGCTGATTTCCATTTAACTGCCATGGCAACACTATGAAGAATCTGGGAATTTGTAGTTTAGGGAAGGCCGTATGGAATTATCAGTCCGAGACCTTCAGTGTTTCACTAGACTATAAACTCCAAGATTCCATAGGATATTGCCATGGCATTTGATGTGGAATAAAACACTATGGTTATGTAGCATGAATGGGCTCTGCGTCTCACTGTCAACTCTTTGGCTTCAAGGTCAGCCTCTTCCAGTTTGCTTTATCACCTGGCCTGGTGAAATCCAGTGTGGAGATTCAGCCTGGGTGGCCTTGGATAAATCATAATCTCAGCCATAGAGGAAGGAAGGGCCCTTTGAACATATCTTGCCAAGAGCAATCTGTGTCACCTTACAGTATCCATACATTAGAAAATACTTTAAGATAAACAACAAAAACAAGAAGAAGAAGCAGAAGCTGGAGTATTGTACATATCTGTCTAATTCACTTGATATGTTTTAAATTACTGTTTTAATGTATATGTTTATTTATTATTATTTACATCATTTATATTCCACCCTTCTCACTTTCGGGTTGCAAAGGTCGACAACGAGCTACACAAATTGCTCGAGAGCTCACCCTGACCTAGGCAGGCCTAGAACTCATGACCTTCTGGTCAGTAGATATCTTATGCAGCTGACACTCAGCCAGCTGCGCCACATTTTATTATTTATGTATGTTTATATAGCATTGAATCATTGACTACATATATAAGCTGCCTTGAGGCCCCTACAGGGTTGAGAAAGGCAGAGTATAAATAGGGTAAATAAAAAATAGGTGGCATTTCCTCTCATTTTATTTCGCAAACACCTTGTAAATCCCATATTTTAATGAACATGTTTTATGTGACTTTAGTGTCATATACACTGCTTATTTGCATTTTGTAATATTTCCTATAGTTTGCTTTTCCTTTCCCATAATTTTTTGATTGTACTAGCTTTAATGTTTGTAGCCTACCTGGGGTCCCAGTATTGTATGAAAAGGTTGGATGTAAATTAATTGACAACTTGTAGCACAGCAGTTCTCGTTTGTGCCTGGAGGGCAGGGGACAGGTCCTGGGGTCCCATTAGCATTAGAACCGGCCGTGCTAGAACAGGATTCTGAGGATGAGCTAGATGACTGGGGCGAAGGGCAGCTTTCCCCGCAAGGGCCTCTTTCGCCCACAGAGAGCTTGGCCTGGGAAGAAATGTGTTTTGGTCCAAGGGATGATTCAGATCACCAGGTGCAGTCTGATAGCGATCCAGGGAGTTATGAACACCCGGGAGGGAGATCTTCCCAGGAGCCCCCTGAGGAAGATATGGAACAAAGCGCATGGGAAATGGCTAGGGAGGAAAGCTCTCTAGCAACACAGCTGCCGAGAGACAAGGTCGAACCTTTGATAGGAGACGGAACATCGAGGCTAGTAGGAGGGATTGGTCCTGGGCCCTAGACCGGCCGAGGTCCGTCAGCAGGGATTAGAGACGAAGAAGCCTAGAGCGTCGAGGACCTCGGCCGAAGGATTAAGTATAGGATCCGTGGGAACGAATCCTCAGTTCTCCGGCCACGTCTTACCTGAATAGGCGTGAAGCGGAGTGGGACCACAAGCCAAGCCGTGGTCATCAAGCCTTGCCTTGCTTTGCCTTGCCTTGTTTCCTGGTCCACATTGGTTTGCGGAGCCCTGCCCTGTTTCCTGATCCGCATTGGCTGCGGAGCCCTGCCAAGCTTTTTGCCTATTTGCTACGTTATCTTGGACATTCTTACTTCAAGCCTTTTGGATTATATCACTTCATATTGGACTATATTCTTTGGAACTGTTTTTATATTCAATAAAGTAGTTAGCCTTCAGTACGTCTCTGTGTGTGATTAAGGGGCCCGCCAAGTCCGAGCATCGTGACACAACTCTATACATACAAGATTTATTACAGTCAGTGTTATTTATCAGCTACTTAATTATATTTAACTTGGGGCCCATCTAGACAGAACCTCTATTGCAGTATCTACTGCAATAAAGGAAGGGCTGTCCAGACAACGTTCTGGACAGTCCCGAATTAATTCACTACAAACCCGGAAAATCCTGTTTTGTAGCAAATTAATTAGATAATGGGTTTATTCCGCACCAGTGTACTGGGCAAAACTGGGAGGGGGGAGAGGAAGGAGGAAAATTGCTCCCCCACCCCCACTATCCTGGTGCGTCATTTCTACACGCCGGGAAAGCCGGCCGAGGATTGTAATGGAGGCCGGGTAAGTTTTCATTATTTTTGAAGGGGACTGGAGACTTGGGGGTAGGGCCTCCAGACATTCTCTTTGCCTAGTCCCGAGATAATATCTGGACACCCACCCCAGCAAACAGGTATTTTCTGGGGTGGGTGTGGACAGGCCCCCAGAAAAATCCACGTTTTTAAAATGCGGAGTATCTTGGGATAAAGAGCTGTCTGGATCCAGTCTAAGCAATCTCTCCTGTTTCAACCCTCCCAGGAAACAACATCATGCTCTAACCAGTGGCAAAATGTGTTGTGTTTAGTGCCAGAAAACAACCCAACCCTCTATACCACCACACTTAAAGTCCAATTGCAGTGCCCTTGAAGATAAAATGACACCAGGGTCACAGTAGATTTGTACAAAGAGAAAAAAAATCCTTTACTCTTTACAGCAGTTTCAGCAGAGAAGAAAATAATCAGCTTAATCCAGATAAAACAGAAAATATAGTCTTTCAGCATTCAAAAAAATACAACTCAATTCAGCAACTTACATGCAAAACAAACGGTCCTTTCCAGAGAGCATTGTATCAACAATCTGCAGGAGAAAAATAACAGAGCTCAACACTCTCAACAGCAGTTTGTAAAGAGCTCCAAATGGTATACTCAAACCTCTGCAGTTATACCCTGTTGATTGCAGCAAGAGAAATCACTAGCATCTATTAACCCACGCTACACAACTGCATGTGGACCCTTCTTCAGTCGCCATGAGTCCTTTTGGAGAGAGGATGGGATATTAATAAAGTTTATTATTGTTTATTATTTCTTTCTTTACACATATATCTATCTTAACCTTGGTGTTGATTCTTGCAAAAACTCACCCAGTTTTCTATATATCTTAACTTTCTCCCCATTAAGCCAATAAAGTAAGTTGAGGAGACAATTACAATAATGGCAATAGAGTCACAATTACATTTATGGGGTTACTTAGTATACTTCGTATACTCATTGCTGAGCCTGGAACCCCAGATTTTGGCGGTGACCAGGAGAGCATTCGCACAATTAAAACTTGTGCGCCAGCTGCGCCCATACCTTGGGAAGTCTGACTTGGCCATGGTAGTCCATGCTCTGGTTACAGCCCGTATAGATTACTGCAACGCTCTCTACGTGGGGCTGCCTTTGAAGACTGCTCAGAAGCTTCAATTGGTTCAACGGACAGCAGCCAGGTTGATAACAGGAGTGGCACTCAGGGAGCGTACAACTTCCTTATTGTGCCAGCTCCATTGGCTACCGGTTTGCTACCGGGCACAATTCAAAATGCTGGTTTTGACTTTAAAGCTCTAAACGGTTCTGGTCCAACTTACCTGTCCGAACGCATCTCTCCCTATGAACCATCAAGATGCTTAAGATCATCTGGAGAAGCCCTGTTCTCGGTCCCGCTTGCTTCGCAGGCACGCCTGGCGGGGAAGAGAGACAGGGCCTTCTCAGTGCTGGCTCCTCGGCTTTGGAACTCCCTTCCTAGTGACATCAGATTGGCCCCTCCCTCCTGACATTTCGTAAGAAAGTCAAGACTTGGCTTTTCGAGCAAGCATTTGCAGACGAACTTTAATTGAGGTCAAGGATTACTATGACGACGAAACAGAAACCGATTTTAAGATTGTGGAGCTGAGATTTGTATTTTGTAGTTTTTAACTGTTAATTTTATATGTTTTTAAATGACTGTTTTTATCTTGTGATGTATTGTATGTGGACACTTGTTGCCGCTTGTTCACCGCCTCGAGTTGCCTTCGGGCTGAGAGAGGCGGTATAGAAGCATGGCAAATAATAATTATCTAAGTAGCTGGTACATAATATTTATATAGAATATTGGCCCCTACTACTGTTAATTCTACTGCTGCCACTAGATCTTTTTAACCCTTTGAAGTCAGTTCCATTCCAACATTTTGTAACATATAATGTGGCTAAACCTTTAGCTTCAAAAGCTTTAGGTTTCCACTCTACTGTGGAAATGTCATTATTCATAATTCACTTTACTTACAGTTTCTGGTGTGAATTTGTACACTATTAAAATAGACAGTATGAGGTTGCTTGTTGTGGAATCATCATGCTTCCAATGACATGGATGATTTATTTTCATCATCAAAGACTTTAAAGTTAGGTAAATCTTCTATGGTCAGTATTTTTAGTTCATTAATATTCTATCATATTATTCAAGTGTAAAAGGTAGACTTTGTCATCTTGTGACAGCAAGCCCTTTTCCTCTTGGCTTCTGCAAGGAAAAGTATGCTAGATCGAAAGTGAAATGTACACTGGATAGAAAGCATATTAACATTTGGAAAATGTTAGCACCAGGGGATTTGCTTTTGCATTAACCTACACAGATAATTCTCCTACTCTTCTTCCTATTATTTTTTCCATGTCGGGAGCAACTTGAGAAACTGCAAGTTGTTTCTGGTGTGAGAGAACTGAGCATATGGAAGAACATTGCCCAGGGGATGCTCGGATTTTTGATGTTTTACCATATCCTTGTGGGAGGCTTCTTTAATGTCTCCATATGGGAAGCTGGAGCTGACAGAGGGAGCTCAACCCACTCTCCCAGGATTCGAACCTCTGGCATGTCGGTCTTGAGTACTGCCGGCTCAAGGGTTTAACCCACTGTGCCACCGGGGATCCTATTCTTCTTCCTAATAATTTGGTATTAAAAGCAAAATCAAACGCTGTATCTTTTGTCATTCCAGAAACCACTTTTATACAAATTCTTCAGTCTCTATTCCATCCATCTACAACTGCAAATATCTATTGTCTCCCTACCTCACAGCTTTACATGCATGGGGATTTTATTTTAACATGTGTGTACTACTTTTCCTCTTCAACCTCTTGTTTTAACTGAATTACTTTTTTTTCAAATGCCAGTAGGTGGCACCCGTTTGCATGCCTAAGAGCTTTAAAAGCTTTGCATTCCACTTGCCACACTATGCGTCTCCCTTTGGAATGTTAAGTTCTTGAAAAAACACATCTGACTAACTCAGTATGCCTCCCACCCACCAGTGTATGCCCCACACTGACACAATGGCTTTTCTTGTGACTGTTCGGTGCACCAAATGCTATGAGCCTGACAGGGTTCGACTTTAATCCTAGCACCACCAGGAAAGCTAAATTTCAATTATACATGGGAGTAATTTGTTTGAAATTCTGAAAGGGCAAAGAAAAAGGAAGCAATTTCCCTTGGTAATAACATAAGAATAACAGGGCAGAGGGACAGAAAGAAAACAAAAGTCCCATTACATTAAAACTAAATTAAAAAGAAACAAAGACAGGTTATCGTGCAGCATCTAAAGATACTTTTTCTGCTAATTGCACTTTGCGCCATCATATTGATTTGCAGAAATGTGCCAACGTCTCCAGAAAGTATTCATGGAGATTGTCAGGAAAATGCTAATTGTAATTCTTTGGAAGTATGCCTTGAGATATTACTTCTCAGTCCAACCTCATAGGATATTGTGTCCCCTATATAAAATGGCATAGTATACATTGCATTTATTTATTTATTTGCATCATTTATATTCCGCCTTTCTCACCCCGCAGGGGACTCAGGGTAGATCACAATGCACATATACAGGAAACATTCAATGCCATAGACATACAACATATATAGACAGACAACAAGCTACACAATTGGTCGAGAGCTCACCCCGACACGGGCAGGCCTCAAACTCATGACTTTCTGGTCAGTAGAGATCTTATGCAGCTGCCTTCCAACCAGCTGCGCCACATTCCCAGTATTTGTAAAAACAAAACACACATATATCCTTCTGTATATTTTAAATTACTTTAACTGGCCATTTGTAAAAAGGTGGAAATCCAAGAATAGAGTTTGGCACAAATCCATGCCTACCACAATTTTACAGACCCTCAGTCTCTTCCCAGCCGTCTTTCTCATTCATTTGTCCTGTTTTATCTTGTGTATTGTGTATTGACAAGTGTGGTGCAATGTTGTAGGCAGGGTAGAAGAGCAGAAGGAGCTCATTTTTTTTCACCTTCCTCCTTTTCAGGGACCTCTTCATATGGCCCTACCAAGCAATGTCATTGCACTGCAAAAGGGAAGGTGCACGGGGCTGCTTGTGGCCTCCCTCCTTTCTCCATCATACAGTGGGGGGGGGGGGGGGGCTGGCTGCATTGGCACCCTGTTCCTGTTCCCATTAGAAGGCAGAAAGGATGGCAACACACATTGCCCCACCACCTTTTCTGGCATCATACAGCAAAAAGGGGAGGAAATGCTCCTCTCACTCTCCTTGTCCTTCTATGCTCAAGATTCTGCCCTCGATGCAGTATTTGAGTTTCAAGCTGACCAATATTTTTGATAGGTGTCACTATTGATTATCAGTTCAGTGTAGTAAAGCATGCTGAACACTTATTATATTGAAACAATGACACATAAACATTAAAATACTAATATAGACACATACACATGTAAACATTGAAGGAAAATTTATTTTTCTTCTTGCAAATGTGGGCATATTTGTATAGCCTTTCAAAAATATTGGCTTTGTCTTCTGAAGCCATTTAAATGTTCAACTCCTGGTAGAGGATTTTTTCTTCACTGGAATTTTAGCATCAGATTACAGTAACACAATAAAAACGATTCCATCATATCTTATTATTTTATATTATTTGTATTAACTCCGCACATTAATGAAAAAAGGTATCTGTTTTGGATCAACCTCAATGACTAAATCTGCCAAATTGGTGGGATGAAATTTAGCCTTTAAAGGACATGGCAAGAGATTTTGTGTCGGTTCCCACCAGTAATAGACATGCAGCTCTGGAGATTGATGAGTCCTTGTGTAAAGGCTGAAAACCTGCCTTCATCAAGGGAAACATCTTTGTTTAACCAGCAATCCTTGAAAGAGAAACAAGAACCTATTGAAAAACAGAGGCAAGGAAGAGGAGAAACAGTAGCAGTGTCTTCCCTTTTGGGTTTTACTGCATGGCAATGTTTAGTGACAGAAGAAGCAGTAATAGGAATTTATCAACAAATCACCTTGGTAAAGAGGAAAAATTGATCTGTTGCTAACACCCTTTGACACTTTTACCCAGTGACATCTAGGAAAGGCTGTCTTTGCATCCAAATCCTTGAGGTCTCATCACAAGCTGCAGAAAAAAGTTGACCATATTTTTGAATTTGCATTGTAGAATTAATGCATCTGATACCACGTTACCTGCCTAGGCTCAATGCTGTGAAATAATGAGATTTGTAGTTTTACAAAATCTTTCACCTTTTCTTCCAAAGACTGCTGGTGTCTCAGCAAACTAAAACTTTCAGGATTCCATAGAATCAATCCCTGGCTGTTAAAGCAGTATCTCCTTTCATATTCTGCCACCAATATTGAAGGAGGATTACATGGATGTTCTCTCTCTTCTATATCATGTTTGGAAGATCTTCCTAAAGTTTAAGTGTAATCTCTTTTTTGAAATATGAATTTAGCTTCATCGTTGGTCTCCAGGTTTATTCTTTCATATGTTTTAGACTTCAACTGACAGAATTGTTGACTGCTAGTCAAGCTGGTTGAGACCGTGGAAGTACAATACTTGTGAACCACTGTTCTATATGTTTACCTGTGTACTTGAGGGACCGTCTACTCCCATATGTTCCCCAGAGATCTCTTCGTTAAGAAGACCTTAATCTCCTACAGATTCCTTCCCTGCGAACCATCCACCGGTTGTCAACCAGACACAGAGCCTTCTCTGCGGCAGCACTGCAATTTTGGAACAGTTTACCACCGGAAGTTCGAGCAGTTAATGAGCTACCGGTCTTCCGGAAAGCTTGTAAAACAGCACTGTTCTGACTTGCCTTCAATCTGTGACCACCCTGGGCTATAGCAGAATACTGTTAAGTTGATTTTATTGCTTGTTTTATCTGTCTTGTTGGTTATTGATATGTTTCATGAAGTAATTCGATATGCTGTAAACCATCCCGAGCCAGTCAGAAGGGACGGTATACAAATTGAAATAATAAATAAATAAATAAACCATAATAATAATAATAATAACAACAACTTTATTTTTGTACCCCACCTCCGTCTCCCCGAAGGGACTCGGAGCAGCTTACATGGGACCAAGCCCGATCAATACAGTTAAAAAGTAACACATTAAAATACAAACAACGGAATAAAACCAAAAAAACCCCAACAGCATTATAACAATATATAAAACAGGCATCAGAACCAACAACCAATAACAAATTCAATTTATCGTCATGGGTGGGCAGACTGATGCAACAATAATTTAAAGAATAGGCTAATAGTAAAGTGCATAGATCATGTGGCAGCAATAAGGATAACATTTGGGTGTTTAAAGATAGCTATTTGTCATCCAACCCCCAAAATAACGAGACCACACACCCAGTATTTGGGTTTAAATATGGGAAACTTTTATTAATTGTTACCGATTAAACTTTGCTGAATTTAAATCTATGGATTTTGAACTTGGTGGCAAATCTGAGGTTACATCCCATCCGGCCTAACCCTCGGCTAGTTAGGGCGGAAAATCCCCAGGTACCTGGGAACCAAATCCAGGCAACCTCTAAGGGGAATGTTTTGGAGAAGTCTCTCTCAGGGTATCTGAGACCCGACTCTATCAATTTTAGACTGTTAGAATTTCCCTCACGTCATCCAATTGAACTTTAGGTGAGCATTTTAGTTAATGACATTCATTTCCTAACTGTTTTCCGCAATCACCTATTTAATGACACACCGTCCCAATTTGCCCTGTAACAGTATAGGGTAGGCGAAAAAACCCTCCCAGAACATAAGAGGGGGAAAAATTCCTACCCAGCCCCCTAATGGCAACTATACTATACTGCTTAATGGGCGGGAGTGGTGGGTCGACGCTTGGCTCCAGAATGGAGGAAGAGGGCAGACCAGAGCAGAAGGCCTGGCCCCACCCCCTTCAAATAGTTCCCAAATGGAACTAAAAGTCTCTGCCTCAGCGGAGGCAGCAAACATCTCTCTCACCTCCGCTGTGCTAAGGTGAGAAAGTCTCTACATCCCCCTTCACCTTCTCTTTTCCAAGCTAAAGATGATCTTCAGAAAGTTATGAAGAACAACTCTAGGAGGCTTTGGACAATTGAATTTCTAAAATTACAGTGTCCCAAAAGTTGTCATAAACAGGGAAAACGAGAAAAAGAGATGGCATCATGTTATCCTATAGCATGTCAATTTCTCCTATGTATGTTGACTTTTGGGACACACTGTAATTTTTCCACGCTCTGGGTAGAATGTACTTTGTGCTAATCTTTTTTCTTGCTCACAGACCTAACCAGCCTCTCTTCCCTGGTTTCTTCTCTGGCGGATACTAATCTGCTTCATTCCCACTTTGCCAGAAGGACTCACTCCCCTCTGTGAGAAGAGCCACTTGCTGTTCTCTCCAGAGACACTACTTCTGAAAGTGCAGATTTAACTCAGCAGGATCAAGTTGAACTGATAGCAGAAGAGGGGAAGATTTTCAGCTAGCAACTTGCCATCACAGCAGCCCCTATATACCCATGCAAGTTCACATAAGCTCGGAGATCACATTTTATGTTGGAAATTGGAAGTAAAGTTAGAAGATGCACATCTAAAAAAAATCCACATAGTACAAAGCATCAGGGAGTATATAATTATTTGCTCTTTCTCTCTGTTAAGCGCAGGGGGGAAGGTAGTCCAGCTTCAGCATCCAGACTTTCAGTGCCATATCAAAGGAAGATGCAACATAGGATCATCCTATTTGTCTAACTCAGCACTGTTTACTCTGGCAACAGCTATCCATAGCTGTATAAAATGTAAGAAGAACATGAGAAGAGCTCTACAGCTATTCCCGTACCTTGGGAAGTCTGATCTGGCTACAGTCTTCCACACTCTGGTCACATCCCGAATAGATTACTGCAACGCACTCTATGTGGGGCTACCTTTGAAGACAGTTCGGAAACTGCAATTAGTCCAACGGGTGGCAGCCAGATTACTAACGGGAGCTACATACAAGGAGAACATAAGAACATAAGAACATAATAAGAGCCATGCTGTTGTGTCAGCCCATCTGACATGCTGTGTCCACAGTGGTCACTAGTTGCTCAATTCAAAGTGCTGGTTTTGACCTGTTTAAAGCTCTATGGCTGGTTCTGGCCCAGCTTCAAAGTTGTCTGACCTTTAAATCAGCCTGGCCACATCCCACCTCCACCTCATAAAGATCATCTGGGGAGGTCCTGTTCTCGCTCCCGCCTACTTCTCAAGTGCGGTTGGTGGGGACGAGAGATAGGGGCTTCTCAGTGGTGGCTCCCCGTCTGTGGAACGTGCTTCCCAGCAACGTACGATCAATTCTATCCCTCCTGGCATTCAGAAAAAAAGTGAAATCCTGGCTATGGGACCAGGCGTTTGCACACTAGCACAAGGCAGCATTTTAGATTGGATTTTAATTGGAAAGTTGATGAATAGGGCTCAATGCTTTTTATGGACAGAACACTGTTTTTAATTTAATTGAATGTATATGATGTTTAGTGTAATTGTATTTTAATGTATTTTAATGTTGAATGTTTCTGGGGTTTTATATTGTGTTTTACTGTGTTGGCATTGAATTGTGCCTTTTTGTAAGCTGCTCTGAGTCCCCCCTCGGGGGTTGAGAAGAGTGGGGTAAAATGCTGGAAATAAATAAATAAATAAATACAGGGTCAGAACAAATGCTAATCTAGCCCATAATTCTGTCTGAAGGAATAGGTTTTACCATTTGTAAGTTTCTTCCATTCCTAACCAAGACTGTGATTTAACTCTTTTGCAATTAAGCAAAACCAGTCTGTACAAAACCACACAAAAACATGTATTATTTCCATTAAATATCCTTTTAGGAATTCAGAGTTAGTGGAGAAATTCTGTATGTTGTGAGGAAACGTGACAAAAACTCAGCATAATTCAGTTACTGCACAAACAATATTACTTATTAAAGAAATTAATAAGGCATGCTTGAGCATAAATTCTCAGGGTGTCTTGGAATAAAATAATAAAGAGAAGAAAATAATAATAAGATCACTCAGCATCCAAGCAGAATTCAACTTGCCTGCTTGGCAACACAGGATTTTAAGATGATTCCACAGAAGTGAAAACATGACGGGCAGCGGCAGCTCACCTCTTTGGGCTATAATTTTAATTTTCCATGAGACGAAAGAATAATGAAATATGAATGAAATCTTCAAGTAATTCTGTTGTGCTGTAGAAGTTGTTTCTGCTGTTGAAGCTTTCCACCAGAAAGGGATCACGAGTCCATTCACATAACACCATTTTAGTGCCAGTATTCCATTTTAAGTGTGCTGGTCTTGTCCTATAGGAATCATAGTCTGTTGCAGTATAATAGCTGTCTGTCTGAGAAATCTAAATGCTCCTGCCTAGACTGCACATCCCAGGATGGCATGAAAAAATAGCTACCAAAGAGAAACAACAGTGTTCATAATTCTGTAGTATGTCTTGGCCCTGGAGGCACTGGGAAAGCTCCTGTGCGCAGTCATGGCACTGAAGGCAGCTCTCTAACTACTCTGCAGAATTTACCTCGCCATGGCCTGGAAGTCAGGAGGTGCCAGCCACTCTGTGCTCATCCACCACCTCCGCAAAAATAGAATAATAAAATCAGATAAAGTATTCGAAGTACTACCATATTCTGTGGCATATAAGACAACTGTGCTTATAAGATGACCACAATTTTCCAGTTAAAATATAGAGTTTGGGATATTGTTGTGATTGTGCTGCTACTGATAGTAGTGATTGAGAAGACTCTGATGGCTCAGCATCTGGGGAGAGTATGGAACTGGGTGGGGCTGTTTGTAACAGGAGTACTGGTGTTTGCAGAAAGAGGCTTACTCATGAGTCAAGTGAAGAGGATCACTTGCAACTCAAGAGAGTCAAGCAAATGATTACAGCATCTACAGACTCCGAGACATTTGAGGGATGCTCTGGGAATGATGGGAGTCAGAGTACAGAGGACATTTCTACTGAAATGGATTGGACTCAAGTCAGAGAAATTCAGAGGGCTTGTGAGGAGCCCACAAGTTCAGACACCTGGGTGGGATTCACTGATGATCAGGATTGGCCCTCAGAGTCCCCAGACAATGGGGGGATGTTCTAAGTCTTAACCACAGGTGGAAATATTGGAGGGTCAGTCAAAGGGCAGCAGCTGCTGGGAGAGTAACACCTGAAGATGATGATAGGGCGTTGACCTCATCAAGTGGATCTGACTTGTAGTGAGCTTAAAATGTGGGCATTTTGGGACTAACCTCTGTGGCTAGCAAGGAGTTTTTGGATCCTAGGACTCTTGCATCTTGTATCCCGTCATCTTGCATCTTGAAGCCTTGTTTCCAGACTGATTCTGCTGCTTCCTGTGGTGGGGTTTGAACTCCACTGGATTGCTGCCCAGTTGGACTGTGGGTTGTGTCTTCGCTTCTACGTCTATCTCCTCTCCTTGACTTTGCTCCTAGATTACGTCTCTCCTATGCCCCTTTGGATAACCCTTTGATGACTTCAATGCTGATGACCTTGGATTGATTCTGACGATGACATCTTCTCTGCTGCCCTCACCGTGCCTTTCTCTGTTTGTTTTGCTTTGATTTTGCTAAAGAGTTTTTGTCGTTTTGAATGCAGGCTTTTTCTCCCTGTTTGTTTTCATGCTGGTTAAGGCTTCCTTTTGTTAGTGTTTTCACTGACCATTAAGTGCTTTTGTTTTGCAAATACTTATTTCCAGAGACTCTGTGAATATTAAAACAAACTATTTACACTTCAATTGGGTTTGTCTCTCTGAACTGGCATCTGCTGCGACAGATATGCTCGCCATATAAGACTACCCCTTTTCCAACACACACCAAATATTTTTTTAAAACATCAGACTTAATTTCTTTTTTAAGAATAATTTTTATTTCATTATGAATTAAAATCAGATTTGATTTCAATATGGTAATTTTCCTATCACCGTACCTCCTTCTCTGCCTCTCAGATCTCACACATGCGCACCTGCGCTGTTTCACTGCAGTCCTCAGGAGTGAGATCAGAGAGGCAGAGAAGGATGTATGGTAATAGGATACAAGAGTGGGCCAGATGGGTGAAAGAAGCATGTTTTTCTAGGCACAGCACTACTCTTATCTCTTTTTTCCATATCCTGGGCATCCCTGGCACTTGCAGCTTGCTCTGCCCTTCACTTACACCTTCCCGGTGACATGCCCCCTCACCTCGTCATCGGAACCACATTTAGCCCTTTCCATGAATCCTGTTGAGTGGATTTTATTCTACCTTACAGTGCTGTCTTTGCTGCTCTCATACAGTTGCCACATATGGCAGGGATGCAGCTGCAGCCATTTTTTAGCAATCCCCACCATATGTGGTGACTGCAGATTCTCTGGTCTGGTTCGGAAGTTTCAGCACCTACCCTATAAAACAACACCCACCGTATAAGATGACCCCACCTTTTGAGAATATTTTCCTGGGTTAAAAAGTAGTTGTATGTGCCAGAAAATACAGTATTTGCAACAGATCGTTACCATATATGGATTGTCCTTAGTCAATAGGATTTCAAGCATCAGTGCTCTAGAACGCCAAAGAAACATGATGTTCTGCTGCAATCAGGTAGAATGAAACAGATTGGGAGAAATGGAAGTCTGGGCTGTCTAGATAAAGCACCACATGATGTTACCCATGTAGGAGCTGCTGCACCAATTGTACCACAAGCACTTAAAATCAGTTAAAGCCTGGTGGAAAGTCCATATTATCTGTTGGCCCTGCTGGAGGAAACCAGATGCTGGAACACTTTGATAAGCTGGAAGATGGCAGTGTCAAAATGAAGGCTCTGATGGAAGTGGTATATGTGCCTTTAGTAGATAATGAAAAGCAGTGGTCCAAGTAGATGTTATTTGCCATTTCTCAACTCAACTCAACTCTATTTCTTATGAGTCGCCCTCCACCAAAGGTGCTCTGGGCGACTTACACAATTAAAATAAACAGGTTACATAGTCACGCTTGTTATTTAACAATCATAGGTTCTTCTGAAGAGCCATGTCTTGAGTGCCCCTAAAAATGCATGTAGATCAGGAGTGGCTCTTTGGTCTGGTGGTAGGGAGTTCCACAAGATTGGGGCTGTGATTGAGAAGGAACTATGTCTTGGGGACTCCAAACAGACCTCTCCAGGGCCAGGGACATAGAGAAGATTCTCATGAGCTGAGCGTGGCAGTCTCTGGTGGTGGAGTGGCATTAAACAGTCTCTTAGATATGAAGGACACTGACCCCGAAAGGCCTTGAAAGGCCTTTGACTTTTTTCTTCCATGAACTTACATTTACAAGGTAAAAGGGTCTTCATTTTTAAGAGGCTACCTTGCCAGGCTGCTTTGCGCACTGCTTCCTGCTGGACTATACTACTGAAAACAACCTTTTGCTTGGTTACGTCACCATGTGCATGTTTTTGATTGTGTCCCATTAAATGCTGAATAAAGAAAAAAATAATAATAATGTAGAATGAATGGGTTCTGACTGAGTTTGCAGGCATCCACCAATGACTTACCAAATACTACTTTTTACAAGGACTTCTCCTGAACCTATGAAAGATGTGTTTGGGCTGCATGTCCTAAAATCCTCTAGCCAACATGGTCCGTTGTCCTGCTAGTTGTGGGATTCAAGGAGTTTGTCCAAAAATGTAGTTCAGTCAGGCTCTGGCCCCCTCAAATCTGGAGTCTGCTTTCAGTGAAATTTCTTTGGGCACTTCTGTACAATCTTGCAATGACTTAATTAAGAAGGGAAACTTTCATCTTCCAATGAATTCCCTTGCCTACACTGTCGAAGCATTCCCAGGCTTTGAAACAATGCTAATTAACCACATTTGCAAGTCTTTATCCTTTAAAAAAACAGGGTATCTGATTCACAGACAAATCTTCAGATGTCTTAAATGCAGCAGGGAAGGAATATGAGAAGACATTTTAACAGATGTGCACTTTTGGTGGAGAGTGGAGGAAAATGCACTATGTGCCACATTAAAGTAAGGCAAAACAACACTTGGCAACATAAAAGTGTTACAGCATCTGTCTAAGACATTCTTGCACAACAAAGTCTTGAGGAAACCAATCATGTTGATGTACTATTTATTGATTTACTGTATTGATATTTCTAAACCAAAAGAAGGGGAATGCTCTATGACCAGCAGGGGAATCCATTACATGACCAATTAGAAATAAAAATATGGTAGAAACAACACATGGAAGAAATAAATAAATAAATAAAAAGACGAAAGAGCGACAGAGCCATTTGTTGACGAAGCATATGAAGATAAAGTTTCAGTTTCAGAAAGTGAAGTGGAATCTGTAGTCAGAACACTTGGGAGAAAGAAATCACCACGAACAGATGGCAAACCAATATAACTCCTTCAATCTTCAGAGACACATTCTACTCGTATATTAGAAACTCTCAGTATACATTGTAATCCCCCAAACTAAAAAGAGTTCATAGAGTTGGAAAAGACCATGCAAATAAAGGGTGCAATTCCTCTTTAAATTAAGTAGAGATGAGGAGAGGAAAGCAGCAGGGCAGGACGGGTTGAGTGAGCTGGGAAAGAGACTGAGAGAGCACAGAATTCTGGCATATATAGTTTGGGAAGGTGATAAGCCCTATGCCAGGGAATTCAAAAGGTCCTGCCCTAAACTACATTTCCCAGGATTTTGCTCAACATCAACAAACACCATAGGGGAAAGATTTGTCTGTCCTACAAACAGCCAGTGTTCAAATCCATTGTTCAATCTGCAAAGATTCAATACAAGTAAGTCAATCTTTGCTGACTTGTTAAGCAATCCTTAAATTGAAGTTCTATTGGTTAAATACATGTCTTTAACCAATAGAAAGCTGATGTGGCTTTTTTAAAAAAAAAGTTTTTTGTCAAAACTTTTTTTAAAATTCCCAAAAAAGTTTGAGGTTTACTTTGAGTAATGATTAGAACCAAATATTTTATAAGATGGTGTATAGATGGTAGGGCTGTGCAAAAACTTGCAAGGGTTCGTAAGTTGTAAGAATTTGTTAGATCCATCCTTATGAATCTTGTTATGAAAATTGTACAGTGCCGCTGTCCCATATAAATTAATGAAAACATCCAATTATGTAGTTTTCATAAGAACTCTGTAACTGTTGTAAGTTTCAGTGAGTCAGCTTATTATTTCAGCACAAACAAAGTTTACTGGGCAGCACCAGGGGCAGATCTTAGTGTAAGCGAAGTAAGCGGCCGCTTCCGGGTGCCACGTGGCCAAGGGCGCATCCAGCTACAGCCGCTGTGGGCCGGCGTGAGGTGGGAGGCTCCGCCCCGGCTGCAAAATGTTCCCCTGTCCTTTTTGGCCTCTTGGGAGTGCGTTTAACAACTCCGTCCACCAGAAGCACTCCATCCAAATGACGCATGCGTGAAAGTTTAACGCATGCGCTATTGGGACAGAGAGCTTCTGGTGGACGGAGTTGCTAAACGCACTCCCAAGAGGATGAAAAGGACGAGGAAACATTTTGCAGCCGGGGCGGAGCCTCCCGCCTCCGGCTGCAAAATGTTCCCCCATCCTTTTCATCCTCTTGGGAGTGCGTTTCCCAATAGTGCATGCACTAAACTTTCATGCATGCGTCATTTGGACAGAGTGCTTCTGGTGGACGGAGTTGCTAAACACACTCCCAAGAGACCGAAAAGGACGGGGAACATTTTGTAGCCGGAGGCGGGAGGCTCTGCCCTGGCTGCAAAATGTTCCCCTGTCCTTTTCATCCTCTTGGGAGTACGAAACTAGCTGGCTGTGCACATCCGTGCTCCAGGGCGCACACGCTTGCACATACATGCACCATCTCCACCAGGTTGGAGAGCCAGGGGGTGCCAAAAAAATGTTTGCTTACTACTATTTTTGACCTTTGTCCTGTCCTGGGCAGCACAGGCAAACATGATAGGTCACATGCTATCCTCAACCTTCAGGTTTAGGGCTGAAAAAAAGGGAGGAGTTCCTCCTAGTGTTTCCAAAACAAGGGAGACTAGCAGCTGAATTTGTCCCTTCAGGAAGGTTTTTTCTTGCAAGGGATTTCTTTTATGATTGCCCTAGATAGGTTTAGGATTATTTTCCATTCATTTTCTGTATGTGTGTGTGCATGTGTGCATGTGCGGGGGAGATGGGGTCCATCTAGGATTCATGATGGGGGTTTCCCTTATTGTTTTATTTGTTTTTTTAATTTGTAAAAGTTTTTAATTTCTAAAAGTCAGTGAGTGAGTGGATCTTTCTGAAAATTGCCAGGAATTATAACTTGCTCCTCTTCCGTTACTGCTAAGAAATTCCAGGGGGTACCTCTTTTATTTATTTATTTATTTACTTTATTTATTTATATTTATATTCCGCCCTTCTCACCCTGAAGGGGATTCAGGGTGGATTACAGATACACATACAAGCAGACAATCCCTGCTCTTTATCATAGTACAGTACATACATTTTTGACATATTACACACATATAAACGAACATATAAATGACGCACCCTTCATCTCAGCATTCCAGTGTCCCTTTCTGTTCCTTCCGCATTCCTCAGCGTGACTGCAATTCTTTTTATGGCCTCATAAATTTTGCCTCCCCACTTAATGTGGTACCTCTATCTCCTACTTGTCCTTCGGGTTGCAAAGGTCGACAACAGGCTACACTTAAAGGCCGAGCACCCACCTCGACCCGGACAGGCCTTGAACTCATGACCTACTGGTCAGAGAAATCTTATGCAGCTGACACTTAGCCAGCTGTGCCACATTCCCAGTGCTTTTGTTTTTTGTTTTTTTAAATAATGGGTAAAATCTTTTAAAATTCCTTAAAGCAGTGAATGTATGAATCTTTCTGAAACTTTGTGGGAAAGATGCCCTGGTTATGTTGTGTCATTGTAAAGAAATTCATAGAGAATATGTCTCGGATATATATATATATATATATATATATATATATCTCCATAACATTATCACATTTCCTCAATTGGTAAGATTCTATTTTAAAACAAACGAACGAACCACAAGCATTAGCTATTTTGAAGCTTGATTCTCAAGTTCTTAAGCAATGGCTGGGAAAGTGATGAAAGAAGAGAAAATAACACCTCATTGCAAGAATCATCTTGTTCTGTGTTACAGCTGGGACTTTGGAGATTGTTTGGGTACAATTTCAGAAGAAAGAACAAAACTAGGTTGGTTGGTTTGCTTCCCTTGAGCAGTTTGTGTCTTTATCATTTAGAAAGCTACAGAATGAGAGAGCAATGTGCAGTCATCAATGGTATGCTACCGTTAAACAACCACTTGGCCCTGAGCCAGACATTGCTTCCTAAAGAGGATTCCATTCCCTATAGGCTTAAGAAAATGCGCAACAGTCAGCAAATGTTTACAAATAGCACTCACAGTGGAGAGCTTTTGAAATATTGGAACTCAAAGATCAGTTGTGACACACAATGCAGGTTTGGGAAGGGGGGGAGGCATGAAAAATAATGCTGATGGCAATTATTTAAATCAAGGTATTGCAGAAATGGAGGAAGATGGAACAAGAAACCAAATAATCTTTGTAATTTGTAATTGCTCCCCCAGCATGAGGGCAGGAAAGGACTTTACTCCCTTTCAGTGAAGGGAGAGATATGAAATAGTCCCGGCAAGGACTTCTTTTGGGTGGGGCCAGCATGGTCACACTCCACACCCTTTCTCCATTCCTGATCTCGATGCTGACCCACCTGCTTGCTCGCCCTTTAACAGTGTACTTTAAGGATCACCACTGGGGCCGGGTAGGAATCCCCCCCCCCAATGTTCCAGGTTTTTTCCACCTACCTACACTGTTTAATCCATGGCAAATTGAGTGAGTGAGTTTTAAATAAGCATGTGAGAAAACAGGGATAGATTTCATATCGGTGTGCACCTAATGCACCCCTTTGTAGTGTAGGCCATGAATGGGAACCCTCATCTGTGATTAAGGTGAGGGTGAACAGTAGTGTCTTTGAGCAGGGTGAGTTCTGGTCTCAGTATCCTCTGGAATTGAGACAGAATTCTCCATCCATTTCCCTGAATGGTCGCCCTGGAAGCAACAGTTGGTTGCAGCCGGGAACCATGGTGTCTCACCCTTGATTGATGAGGAGTAGGTCTTGGATGGCCACTGCCTCTGTTTCATTGCACACCAAGTCCATGCCCTTAAATTGGTTGGCAGTTCACACAGAGATTGATTGATAACATTTAATAAAAGTTGCCCATAGTTTAACCCACCCAGTTTTATTGTTTCATTATTTTGCTGGTTGGAGAGCAAAAAGTATTTCCTGCACAGAAAACTGCATTTTATATGAAGACAATAATACTAATACAGAATTTGGGGGGGTGCTTGGCTCAGCAGCAGTACTTATGAAAAAAGATCTTGGAGTCATTGTGGACAACAAGTTAAACATGAGCCAACAATGTGATGTTGCAGCCTAAAAATCCAATGGGATTTTAGTCTGCATCAATAGGAGTCTAGTGCCTAGATCCAGGGAAGTCATGCTATCACTATATTCTGCTTTGGTCAGATCACACCTGGAATACTATATCCAATTCCACAATTTAAGGAAGATGTCAGCGAGCTGGAATGTGTCCTGAGGAGGGCAATTAAAATGATCAAGGGTCTGGACAGCAAGCCTTATGAGGAGCAGCTTAAAGAGCTGGGCATGTTTAGCTTGCAGAAGAAAAGGCTGAGAGGAGATATGATGGCCATGTACAAATATGTGAGGGGAAGTCACAGAGAGGAGGAAGCAAGCTTGTTTTCTCCTGCTCTGGAGACAAGGATGTGGAACAATGGCTTCAAACTACAGGAAAGGAGAATCCACCTGAACATTAGGATGAACTTCCTGACTGTGAGAGCTGTTCAGCAGTGGAACTCTCTGCCCCAGATTGTGGTGGAGGCTCCTTCTTTAGAGGTTTTTAAGCAGAGCCTGGATTATCATCTGCCAGGGTTACTTTGAATGTGATTTTCCTGCTTCTTGGCAGAATGGGGTTGGACTGCATGACCCACAAAGTCTCTTCCAATTCTTTGATTCTATGAATACTTTTGCTGGTTGCTGCTTTGGGTTTGGGAGAAATGGTTAAGAGATAATTTGCCAGTAGCTGAAAATCTCTTTGTTGTTGATCTTGTTTACTTGTAAATAGGGTCAGGGGGAATGATTGCTTTCAACTGAACTGAAATGACAGGGCCATGTTAACTTGCAGAAAAAACAAATAAAACGCAACGCGGTTTGCCTCAAGTACCACGTTTGACCGCCAGAGCGGTTTGCCTTGTTTTGGAACTTTGCTTTCATTGGGATTTAAGCCGTTTGGGCTTGCAGCTACAGAACTAGAGTGGACTATTTTTGATTGCTTTATTCTTACTTCTCTGGACTATTATTTATCCTTTATTCTAAATAAAAGTACATTTATTGCATGTGCCTGTGTGTGTGTGATCTAGGGGGGCTGTCCACAATCTGAGGTGCAACAGCATAGCTTGTTACAGTTATTTGGACATTTAATTCATGATGTACCTTTACTTTAGAATTAACGTAATAAGACACTACCTCAACTCAATATGATGGAAGCCCATGAGTTTATTATTTATTTATTTATATTCCGCTCTTCTCACCCTGAAGGGGACTCAGAACTGATTACAGTACACATACTTGCAGACAATCCCTGCAGTTCAACATATGACATATAAACATGGGGCGTTTATCACAGTACAGTACAGTACATACATTTTGACATATTACACACACATATATAGACTAACAGAGGCAAATTTTCTGGCCACCAGGGGGAGCTGACGCACTTTTCATCTCTCAGCATTTTTTCCCAATGTCCCTTTGTTGTTCCTTCCGCATTCCTCAGCGATTCCTGGGTTCATTTTTTAATGGCCTCATAAATCAGTCAAAATTTGCCTCCCCACTTTAATATGGTACCTTTATCTCCTACTTGACAAATGTAACTGTCTTTCGGGCTGCAAAGGTCAACAGCAGGCTACACTTAAGATCAAGAACCCACCTTGACCTGGGCAGGCCTCGAACTCATGACCTACTGGTCAGAGAGATCTTATGCAGCTGACACTTAGCCAGCTGTGCCACATTCCCGGTACAGTTGTAGTTTTATAACATCCATGGAGTGCTGGTGCCTCACAAAACTACAAACGTCATTGAGCCATGGTAGTTAAAGTGGTGTCAAAATGTATTTATTCTGCTGAATAGATTCAGCTTCAGATTGCTTCAGAATCATGAAACTCACCCCCATTTATTTCAAAATAAAGATGCATGTGATTGGCCTGTAGCTGTGTTCCGGTTATTTTTTTACAATGCATTATGTTTAACTGCGAGTGTGATGCCTGATACCCAAGCTGCTGTTACTCACATCCTGTCAGTTATAGAAAATTTATAGGAACAGGCTTTTACTCTGTTGAGATCACTCTTTTCCTTCTTTGAGGTCCAGTCCCTTTTCTTCTGTAATTTTGTGTTTTGCTTTCATTGATCCTATCCATTTTAGAGTATGTAGTCCCTGTGATATTTTCTCCTTTTCTTCTGGCTGTGCCACAATTTAGACCTTTGACTATCTGCTCGGCTTCCAGATCAATAGAATAATGCATCTCAGTGTACTACCCATACAACTCTCACAGGAACCGAGAGCCCAGCTATGTTGCTCTCCATTCACTCGAAGTTAAAAATACCTCCTTCAATAAGCAAAAAAGTTCACATCTTTGAGCGATGAAGTTTCACAAAGGGAATTCTTGAACAGGAGCAAACGGTTTGCCCAGGAAGACCAAAAGGGCATTAACAGTCTTCCAATTGTCACAGTATTCACAAAACATATAAATGCCATGAACAACAACAAAATACAGATTGCCTCTCAAGCACATTGATTTACAATGGCTTGTAAGGCAACAAACATAGGCACATGTAATAAAACATAAAGTATATAAAATTTAAAGTTTAAGTAAAGATAAAGGTTCCTCTGACATTAACTCCACTCATGTGCTACTGGGGGGGGGGGGGTGCTCATCTCCATTTCTAAGCTGAAGAGTCAGCATTGTCCATAGACACCTCCAAGGTCATGTGGCCATATTACTGCATGGAGTGCCGTTACCTTCCCACAAGCGGTACCTATTGATATACTCATATTTGCATGTTTCCAAACTGCTAGGTTGGCAGAAGCTGGGTGTGACAACCCCTTGTTGACCGGCCTCAGACTGGACAATCTTTCTATATCCAAACTGCTGACCCTCAATGCAAAGGGACCTTGAAGTTACCTCAGCCACTTCCGTCTTATGGCAGGGTAGACTATCTCCTTTATTAACCATTGAACTGCAGAGATTTATAATTTCTCAGTATCCACTTGACCACGCTGCCACCATTTATCTGTCCGACCACTGACCTTGAGGGCCACCACCAATAAAAGAATTAGGAGAGGTGTTTTTCTTTTAAGATGCAAACAATTTATTATGACACAAATGGGTACAAATCTTGGTTGGTTTTATACTTCCTCAGAGGCACAAACTTATTCTGTTACACAAAACACAATGGGGATATATTATAGGGTTTCCACTAAACCTCTATAAACCCCTGGACTCTTCCAACTTTAACTAGGGTCTCTACACCCATAAAACTGGACTGCTCTCTTGCAGACCTTAAGACCAACTAAAATACTGAACTGTTCTCTTACAGTCCTCAGGACCAACTAACACAAAACAGAACTCCTCCCCCTCTCATGTGGCAGTTGGCTTCCAACCGCTCTTTACCAACTGTAAAATTCAAACCTTGAACATTCTAAAAGCCTCTAGCCCTGGTTGCTATGGCGACAGCTCTTCAAAGCTTCTGCCAAGCCTCCCTTCTGTTTCACCCACAGCAACAATCCATAGAATATTCCCCCGAACTACACAAAACAACATACATTTAACATATGTCACACAACATTTACACACAAATAATTGACATCATTACATTACCTTCCTTCTCCCGAAATTATTTTTAATTCTCTCTGTCCAGAGTGAATTAAAAATAATGCCGTTAGCAAGACATTATATAAACTTATACATTTCACATATACATTCATACTTACACAACTATATACAAACCATATCCATTTTGTAACCTGAATTCAAGTAACTCTCGATAAAGAGTCAGCTACTACATTTGATTTGCCTTTCACATGCACTACCTTAAAATCGTAGTCTTGCAAGAGCAAACTCCATCTTAAGAGTTTGTTATTAGTACCCTTAACATTACTCAGCCATTTTAATGGCGCATGATCCGTCTGCAAAACAAACTTCCTGCCCCACAGATATGGCCTCAGTTTTTGAATCGACCACACTATGGCGAGACATTCTTTCTCGATGGTAGAAAGACTACTTTCTCTCGGCAACTGTTTTTAAGTAAAAACATTACAGGATGCTTTTCCCCATCCTTGTCAGCTTGACTTAAAACTGCTCCCAGACCTGTTTCTGATGCGTCGCAAGTTAAGATAAATGGACGATCAAAATCTGGAGCTTTCAACACTGACTGTGATGTTATGGTCTGTTTTAACTTGTCCATTGACTCCTGACATTGTGGTGTCCACACTATGACATTTGGACATGTCTTCTTGGTTAAGCCTGTCAATCCTTCATCAAGCTTTACCTGACTCACACTCTTGTCAGCCTTCCTATTCCCTTCCCAGAAATGAAACGATCCATTTACTCCTTCATTAACTATTATACATACATCTACTGATCTTTCAACATAAGGTTTAAGCAAGTTAACATGCACCAGTTTTTCCAGTCCTGATTGTAATTCTTGTATCAAGTAGTTAACTCTGCTGGCACGCTTAACAACTGTCCATGGTCCTGTCCATTTCAATTGAAGTTTGTTGACTCTTTCCGGGATCAAATATAGTACTTTATCACCAACGTCGAAGGATCTCTCCCGGGCTGATTGATCATACCAGGTCTTCTGTTTCTGCTGTGCTGCTGCAAGGTTGTCTTGAGCGATAACTCTTGCCATCTCCATCGTCTCCCGTAGATTCTGTAGATACCGACTCACTGGAACTGGCTCTGCAACCGAGGAAGTCTCCCAGTGCTCTCTCACTAGATCAAGCGGACCTCTCGCCTTCCTTCCAAAGAGTAACTCGAAAGGGCTGTATCCTGTACTGCCTTGTGGAGTCTCTCTGCATGCAAACAGGAGTTGCTGTAGTTTCTCATCCCAATCGGCTGGATGTTGTTGAGTGTACGCCTTGATCATTCTTACTAAGGTCTTATTTAGGTTTTCCACAAGACCATTAGTTTGTGGATGGTAAGCGGATGATGTCAGATGTTTAACTCCACACATCTCCAACAGTCTTTCCATCAGTCTTGACGTAAACTGGGTTCCCAAATCTGAAACCAGTTCTTTGGGATATCCTGTTCTTCCCCATATAGACAACAAGGCGTTTGCTACTGTGGTTGTATCAATATTAGTCAACGCCACTGCTTCTGGGTATCTTGTGGCATAGTCCATCAAAGTAAGGATATATCGACGTCCTCTACGGCTTGCCTTTGGTAAGGGTCCCACAATATCGATCCCCACACGATAAAATGGTTCTCCAATTAGTGGCATAGGAATTAAGGGAACCTTGGTCTTGTCTTTCCCTGTTCCGACACGCTGACATGTATCACACGATTGACAAAACTCTTTAATGTGCTGATACATATTGGGCCAAAAGAAATTTCTGGTGATGCGCTGTGTGGTGCGCCGAATTCCCATATGGCCACCTTGTGTGCTTGCGTGTGCCAAATTCATAAGTTGTTCCCTATAAGCTTGGGGCACAACTATTTGTGTACAAGAACTAGTTCCTCCTGGAGACTTTACACACATGGTCTCTCTATACAACACTCGTCCTTTAACTACAAATCTCGAAGGATTTTCTTTTGATAAGACTTTCGTCTCATCCTGAGCCGCAGTAAATAAAGATCTCAGTGTTTCATCTGCCTTTTGCTCATTAGCAATATCCCCTTCTCCTGCTCCTGTTTTAACTAACTCTATTATATTTGAACTTGTCTCAGGATTTTCTTCAGGGATAATATCAACTGGTAAACAAGAAACATCTTGCTGTTTAACTGGACCTTCAGTTAACTGATCATCTCTTGTTAAATACTTGATCTTCCTTACAATATCATTCCCCAGCAAACAATCAAAAGGAATGTCCTCATATATTGCAAAATCCCAAAATCCTTTCCAATTTTTATATTGGATTGGCAAAGACACAACGTCGGACAACACTGCCCCTACTCCTTTTAGTCTAAGCTGAGACACAGGTTTTCTGAATGCCTCTGGCACATGTTCAGGGCGAATCACACAAACCTCCGATCCGGTGTCCCTCCATCCTAATATTTCGTTTTGACCTACTTGTAGTGGTTCAAAGTAATCATCTCTATCTGTGTCCAACATAACAAAAAGGCATTGTTTTTCTGAGGGATTATGTATTTGCATTGGTTCCGAAGAACTCTTTCCTTTATTAGACTCAAGCCCCTTCTCAGAACTCTTTTCTAATATTGGAGTTATACATAAGAAAGATTTTTCCTTACTATGTAGATAACATTGTGCTTTCATATGTCCGAACTTGCCGCATGAAAAACACATTCTCTTAGCCATATCAAAGCTTGGATGATTTCCACTACTGAGGGAGCCATCTCTGAGGTAATTTTTCTCCTCAGGCCTTCTGTAACGAGCGTACTCTCCTGCAGCATTTTTAGCCTCTTGATACTGTGGCAACACTTTGTATGGTTTCTTAAAAGAAGGTTTCTCCACTGGTTTGTAGCCTTCAGCCCTACAAACTCCCTCTCTCAATGTCACCATCTTATCCACCATAAGAGCTGCTTGACTGGGTGTCCCAGGACCCCTTTCCTGAACCAACCATTTATACTCTGAGGGAACATTTTGGTAAAATTTTCCAGGATCATCAGATCCTTAAGTTGCTGAAAACTGGTAATTTGAGCACCTTTTAACCAACTATCAAAATACTGGCTTTGCTTTGATGCTAGCTGACAGAAACTTTCGGTTTTCTCCTTTTTCAAGGACCTGAACTTAACTCTGTAATGTTCTGGCATCAACTGAAGCTTCTGTTGGACCTGTTGTTTAAACTTCTGGTAAACCTTGTGGTCCTGTTCTGCCATATCGCTATAAATCTCCAGCAACTGACCGCAGATCTGTGGCCGTAAATATGTCATCCATCTCTCCTCTTCAATTTCAAAATCATAACAACATCTTTCAAAAGAAACCAAAAATTTCTCCACACTATCCCTTTTTATATACTTCGGAATTTCCTCAGGAGTTGGTCTATAGAAACTTCTGCCTGCACCTCTTGAACTGGCCTGGCACGCTGAGAGGCATTCAACTTTTCTCTCTCTAACTCCAACCTGGCCATTTCTATACGTTCCCTCTCTCTCTCTTTCTTTGCATCTCTCTCTCCTTTTCTTCTCTTTCTCTTTGCATCTCTCTCTCCTTTTCTTCTCTTTCTCTTTGCATCTCTCTCTCCTTTTCTTTCTCTTCTCTTTCCTTTTCTTCTCTTTCTCTTTGCATCTCTAGTTTCATCACCTCAAGCCTAAACCGGCATTCTCCAGACATTTTACTTGACTCTGATTCTGAAATTTCAGAGTCTTCTCCTTCCTGCAGAACCTCAGGCTGCCCTGTTTCTTCCAAAGCCCTCGTTTGTCTCCGGGTGGTCATTTTGCCGAACTTTTACCTCAGAACTTTAAACTAAATTAATAAAGTTCCTACTACCACACGACTTTGGTCACTAAACTGAGAAATTAAACAAATTCTTCTGGTAGCCTTGCTTTCGCACTGGATCAGTTTTCTTATACGATCCCACCGCTCTGCCGCCAATATGTGACAACCCCTTGTTGACCGGCCTCAGACTGGACAATCTTTCTATATCCAAACTGCTGACCCTCAATGCAAAGGGACCTTGAAGTTACCTCAGCCACTTCCATCTTATGGCAGGGTAGACTATCTCCTTTATTAACCATTGAACTGCAGAGATTTATAATTTCTCAGTATCCACTTGACCACGCTGCCACCATTTATCTGTCCGACCACTGACCTTGAGGGCCACCACCAATAAAAGAGTTAGGAGAGGTGTTTTTCTTTTAAGATGCAAACAATTTATTATGACACAAATGGGTACAAATCTTGGTTGGTTTTATACTTCCTCAGAGGCACAAACTTATTCTGTTACACAAAACACAATGGGGATATATTATAGGGTTTCCACTAAACCTCTATAAACCCCTGGACTCTTCCAACTTTAACTAGGGTCTCTACACCCATAAAACTGGACTGCTCTCTTGCAGACCTTAAGACCAACTAAAATACTGAACTGTTCTCTTACAGTCCTCAGGACCAACTAACACAAAACAGAACTCCTCCCCCTCTCATGTGGCAGTTGGCTTCCAACCACTCTTTACCAACTGTAAAATTCAAACCTTGAACATTCTAAAAGCCTCTAGCCCTGGTTGCTATGGCGACAGCTCTTCAAAGCTTCTGCCAAGCCTCCCTTCTGTTTCACCCACAGCAACAATCCATAGAATATTCCCCCGAACTACACAAAACAACATACATTTAACATATGTCACACAACATTTACACACAAATAATCGACATCATTACACTGGGCTTAACAGCAGGAACTCACCCTGCTCCCTGGACTCAAATTGCTAACCTTTCAGTCAGCAAGGTCAGCAGCTCAGTAGTTTAACCTGCTGTTCCACCAGGGGGATCATAAAATTTAAAGTTAGAAATATCCAAAGGGAGAGATGAGTGTCTCATTACATTCAGGGAATTAGAATCATAAAAATAAATAGCTCAAGAGGAAGCCCCCTGAAAACAAGGACAGGCCAATATTGTGTAAACACACCAGGCCCTTATCCATTGGGATTTCGTTCTAGGACCTCCTGTGAATACTAAAATCCATGGATGCTCCTGCTCATGTACCTTTTATATTAGATGGCAAAATCAAAGTATCCTTTAGGGCAGTGTTTCCCAACCAGTGTGCTGGGGCACACTAGTGTGCCGTGAGCGATCATCAGGTGTGCCGTGGGAAATTGGAACCTCCAGGAAGGGGCGGGGGGAGAGTCTAGTGTGTTGAAGTATAAAATCCCTAAGAAACCTACCTTGATAAAGGCACAAAATTACAAACACACACCCTCCCCACCCATTGTCTACTTGGTCTCTCCCTCTCCATGCATTGGGAAGGCCCGCCTCCCTTTCCCCAAGTAGAGACCTCCTCTTGCCTCCTGGGGGTTCTGTGTGGGAAGTTTGGCCCAGTTCTATCATTGGTGGGGTTCAGAATGCTCTTTGATTTTAGGGGAACTATAAATCCCAGCAACTACAACTCCCAAATGTCAAAGTATATTTCCCCTGAACTCCATCTGCATTCATATTGAGTATTCATGCCAAGTTTGGTCCTGATCCAACATTGTTTGAGTCCACAGTGCTCTCTGGATATAGGTGAACTACAAGTCCAAAACTCAAGGTCAATGCCCACCAAATTCTTATAGAATTTTCTCTTGGTTATGGGAGTTCTGTGTGGGAAGTTTGTGTCTTTCTGCCATTCCTGCCAGGATATCTATGTTGTGTTCATCGAAACAGGCCCAGGTTTCACACTGAGTGTATAAATACATTTAAAAACATATTAACTATATGTATTACTGTGTTAGAGTGTCATTTTGTGTCATTTTGATTGGTGGTGTGCCCCAGGATTTTTCAAATGTAAAAAGTGTGCCGCGGCTCAAAAAAGGTTGGGAAACACTGCTTTAGGGGATTTATTTTGGGGGCAACATTTTCAAGCCATGGATGGTTTAATCCATGGATGCCGATGATCAATTGTAATCTCTCCTAGTCCAACCTCCCCAAACCTGTTGGCAACATCATTCACCAAGGCTCAAATCATAGGAAGAATGGACTTCCTTCTCCCCATGGGGAGAGGTATAATAGTGGCAAGTGTCATGTTCAGGATTGAAGTGCATCTGCACAGTAGAATTAACTACTATGGCTAAATGCTATGGAGTCATGAGAATTGCACCTTTACAGGGTTTTTAGCCAGGCTGTTAACAGCAGCAAATTACAACCCCCTTGTTCAAACAGCTCCACTGGCTGCCGATAAGTTTCCAGTCTCAATTCAAGGTGCAGGTTATCACCTATAAAGTCCTAAATGGTGTGGGAACCTGCCTATCTTTGTGACTGAATTTCCCCCTATGATCCTGCCTGGTTTTTAAGATCTTCTGGGGAGGTTCTCCTCATGTTCACACCCCCATCACATGCACAGTTGGTAGGGACGAAAGAGAGGGCTTTCTCGATGGTGGTCAACTAGCTCTGGAACTCTGGATTAGGGTGGATTAGGGTGGATTAGGATGGCACCCACCCTTTCCACCTTTCAGAAAGATTTGACAACATGGATGTTCCATTGTGCTTTTGATTAGACAGCTCCCCAGATAATTTTAGCCCCCAGTTATGATCCAAGACAGGGGTGGGCAATTATTTTTCCTAAGGGGCCACACGAGAGGCAAAAAATATTATGGAGGGCTACACTTAAAGACTGAACTACATTATAATCTACATTATTTATTTATTTATTTGTTATTTTTACTATATATTACACAACATTAATATTAACATATTAATATATCAAGAAATATATATATTATTAGTATTAATATCATAATTATTATATTATAGTATATGTATAGACATTATAATATATTGAAATTATAATATAATATAATATAACATTATAATATATTATTATAATAAAATTATTATAAAATAATAAAAACCACTAAAATAAAATGAAATGAAATATCAGTGGGGGAGCTCCCACTGTTAACCCCAGCTTCTGCCAACCCAGCAGTTTAAATACATGCAAATGTGAGATCCTGCTTCTACAAGAAAGGAACATATACCAAAGTGCATTCACATTCATAGACCCTGAGGAGGGACAGGCAAGATTTATTATTATTATTATTATTATTATTATTATTATTATTTCCAGACTTTTCCTATTGGCAACTCTCTTTTCCAAGTGGGTCATTCAGAACCCAGTAATTCAGTTTTACTAGGAAACCAGAGGTTGAGCCAAGCCCTTCTGAGATTTAGAGCAGTGGGTTCAAGCGCTGAGATGCCTGTGACCTCATCGCCCAGAGACCTGCAGGGAGGCAGGGCTTCCTGCTAAAGTTCTTCTGGAGCCACAACGAGGGACAGGAGAAGGCATTTTGCTCCTCCCTCCCTTCCTTTTTGCCGGACACTAAGCGTCACGTTGCTTTGTAGCTGCCCTCGCCTCCCTCTCTTCGGCAAGGAAGCCGCGGGCCACATGGCATCACCCGGAGGGCCGGATCCATCCCGCGGGCCGTAGGCTGCCCACCCCTGATCCAAGATCTAGTCTTTGCACATTACTATGGGTCCCCTATGCACAGATATAGTGCTCTACTTCATATTGCCCTTTATTCCTGATTTTGTCATTTAGCTTTTGCGCTTTATCCATCAGCCCTGTCCTCACAACTGATTTGCACCAGCCCACCCACCTAAGCCCAGAATTTTTTTTTATTATATCAGGCTATTGGTTGTTTGCTTGATTGTTGTTTTTGTACTGTGTTACGATGTTGTCTGCTACATATTGTTTTATGATGTTGTTTTATGCATTTTATTGTGTATATTTTAACTATGTTGACTGAGCTTGTCTCCATGTAAGCCAGCCTGAGTCCCTTTGGGGGAAATGGAGGTGGGATAGAAAAATAAAGTTCTTATTGTTGTTGTTGTTATTTAATCTTCCCTGTCAAAGAGTGCTGGTGCCTCAACAAGCTACAACTCTCATGAGATCTTTCATAATCTCCTCATCATGGACAGCATTAACAATTGTATTCAGGTCTAGTGCAATCACAATGCCTCCTCTTTTTTAAAAGTCTGTGTCCAGGTCAAAAAGAGTGGGGTCATGATGTACTTTGTCACCAGAAGTTGTCGAACTAAACAACCAATTGAATTCTTTGGAGTGGACTGAGTTGCCGACAGACTGTCTTGTCAGTAAAGGAATTATATCTTCACTTAGGTCAGCAAATTTGACAGTCCTAGTTTCTCAAATTATAAAGCAATTTCTTTTTTCTGCAGACTCTGAAAGATTTTGTGAAGGAGGAACAACAATGCTTGTGTACTACTTTGCCCTTGATGATACCATTTCTTTAATTTCTGTATTATTATTATGATTTTTTTTGTTCGGAAATGCAATAGTACCCCCCACTTCTCCCACACCAGGCAATTAAGTGGAAAATATATTTCATGTTGAAAAACAAGCAGCCCATAAACTGCTTTTAAGCTGATGCTGCACTCACAGTTTGGTGCTTATGGTCTAAGCGGGAAAATAAAAAGCTTCCCCAAAAAAAAAAGGTGCTGTTAAGAATTTAAAATGTATGATCACCAGCTATAGCCTTAGATAAAATGCATTATCTTCTTTTTAAAAACTCAGATTTCCTCTTGTGCGTATTACATCCCCCACTTCAGCAATTCAGCTAAATAGTTTAGTAGTGCAAAACATGTAAAAACACCCATAAAAACATTTAAAGAGACAACAGCAGAAGGAACAGGAAAGCAGGAGGTATAGAAGTATAGATTCATTCATCTAGATTCATAACCCAAAGGATATCACAGAAGCAGTTAGGAACACATTAATTTTTGTGCCACTCTCTCCTGGTTTCAAGGCAGTGAGCTAAGCTAAATTCACAATCACAATGAAACAGCTTTAAAAAGTCTGCAATACTTTTTACTTTCCAACCACTGAAATAATGACACAGGCAACAGTAATTGGATCAAATTTGGGTAACCTTTATTTAAAAGTTACCGATTTAAGTTTAACCTCACTAAACTCAGGTGTCAAGGGAACAAGGTGTGGCCTAGCTGAGGTAGCGTCCACGAGTGAACGACCCCTCGGCTACACTGGAAAACTCCCCTGAGTCCCCTATTACACAAAACTGGGCAACCTCTCATGGAAAACACAAGAAAACCTCTCTGAAAATACTTAACCAGACTCTCAAAATTTCTGGACCAATGGTATCCCCCTCAGCCTTAAACAGCCATCCAGGTAAGTGTATTTGTGCACTGGCCCAACCAACTTTGAAGAGTGCATGAGTGAATATGGGTCTATGGATTACCCTAAACTTTTTACGCTGTCCTATTTATAGAACCGCCATCCCAGAAAGGCCCAATAACAGTACAGGGTAGGCAACCCCCCACCCCCACCCCCAGAACGTAGAAGGGGAAAAATTCCTACCCGGCCCTTAAGGCGACCACTATACTGTCACCAGGCGGGAATGGTGGGTCAACACCTCAAATGGGAATGAAGCAGGAGGCTGCCCCAACACCATAGGCAGCCTCCACCCATTTCCCAGAAGGTTCCATCCAGGGAACCAATAGCCTCCCTTCGTGGGAGGAGGTAATAACCTTTCCCCACGCACTGCACAGGCAGGGAAAGGGCATTCCTATTCTTTTGTGAGTTTATTTTTTTAACACTATAATGAAAGGTTAGACCCCTCATAGATCAGACTTCCATGTTTATTTTTCTTCATTTCAAATTATGAAGAAATTTGTGAAATCCACTCCTGGATGCCAGCAAATTAATTTTCCACACTTCTACTGTTTTACAGTGTGGTAAATGGACAGAGGTGGATTATTTGTATAGCAGCGGAGTGCAATGGATAATGATTTCACTCAGACCTTAGATGTGGTCTGCCATGATATTCTGGCAAAATTGTGGGCTAGAATGTGCAAAAGATTGAACCTAACCAGTGCTTTCTAATGATCTGTCTTCATCCTAGTGTGTTTCGTGGTTTTGCTATGAATCCAATATTTTTCAACATTTCTCCTTTGGAAACAGCTTTACCACTTATTCACTTGCCATTATAGGAACATAGGAGGTTACTTTTTGAAGTTCCTTTCCTTTCTGTACCACATACTCTTATATCTGTTTTGTTTTAACTTATATTGGAAGCTTCTGTGGGTGTCACATTGGAAGAAAAATATTTATCAAATAAATAAAGGAAATGAAAGGCATGGGCAATATAGTGCCTTCTAAATAGAAAACAGGTCAATGTCTACAACAGTGGTTCCCAACTTTTTTTTTTTACTAGGGACCACTTGACCAGGAATTACTTTCCAGGGATCACTTTGACTAGGGACCAGTCTGACCAGGGATCACTTTCCAACATTAGTATCAAAAGGATTGTGAATTGTTTTTTGGGGAACTTTAGATTCAGTTTGGTCATTTGGGCTGCTGATTCAGAAAATTGCATTGGATAGACCACATCATCTCTAGTTTGTGATACAAAACATATGCCAACCAGTAGTCACCATCTGCTTGCCCACAGAAAACCATATTTAATAATCTGGAGTTGGTGTGCTACCGTGTTTCCCCGATAGTATGACACCCCCGATAGTAAGATGTATTGGGGGTTTCAGGGGGGTCGGCTAATATAAGCCGTACCCCGAAAGTAAGCCGTACCCCGAAAGACGCGACGCTGCTTCGCCCCGCCTCTTGCTCCTTCTTTCCCCCTCCCTTCTTTCGTTCACTGGAATGGACGAAAGAAGGGAGGGGGGAAAGAAGGAGCAAGAGGCGGAAGAAGAGCCAGCCACCTCAGGCCTCTGACGCGACGCCGCTTCGCCAGGCCTCTTGCTCCTTCTCCTTTCCCCCTCCCTTCCTTCGTCCACTCGAATGGAGGAAGGAAGGGAGGGGGAAAAAAGGAGCAAGAGGCGGGGGGAAGCGGCATCGCGTCAGAAGCCTGGCTGTGACGCGGCGCCCCTTAGCGCCGCCTCTTGGTCCTTCTTTCCCCCTCCCTTCCTTCGTTCACTTGAGTGGATGAAGGAAGGGAGGGGGAAAGAAGGAGCAAGAGCGTGAACGGCGGGGTACGTCTTATATAAAGTAAGACGTACCCCGCAAGTAGGACGTAGTGGGGCTTTTGGGGGTCAAAAGAAAGTAAGACGCTGTCTTACTTTCCGGGAAATACGGTAGTAGTAAGCTTTCATGGGTAGTCAGTCTCTCCTCCCCCGACATCCCCATTGCCTTGGCACTATAAGAGGGTTTTGCGAGACCAGTCACTCTTATTTATTTTTATATTTATTTATTTCGATTTCTTAGCCACCACTCCCAAGTGGCTCGGAGTGGCTCACAAATCAAGGTAAACAGCATACTCAGTTACATATTAAAACAATATACACTACACATTAAAAGGGTTTAAAAGCTAGGCATTACATACAACTAAACCAACTTAGATTTCAAATGCCTGTCGGAACAGCCATGTTTTACAGGCCTTCTGAAATGCCATGAGGTCACGGAGTGACCTGACCTCTGGTGATATGGAGTTCCAGAGCATGGGGGCAATAATAGAGAATGCCCTTCTCCTTGTCGAAGTGAGGCAAAAAGTTTTGGCGCTCGGAACAGAAAGAAGATCCTGGTCTTCTGATCTCAGTGATCTCATGGGACAGTATGGGGTAAGGCGGTCCCTCAAGTACACTGGCCCCAGACCATACAAGGCCTTAAAAGTCAAAACTAACACTTTGAAGGTGATCTGGCATTCAATAGGTAGCCTATGCAGTTCCCGCAGAATAGGTGTAATGCGGTGGCTCACAGGCGAGCCTGTGAGCAAGCAAGCAGCGGTGTTCTGCAGTAGCTTAAGTCCGAGTCGAGGTAGGCCAATGTAAAGATCTTGAGATGACCGTTGCTTGGATCACCGAGGCCAGATCGCGACAGGACAGGTAGGGGGCCAGCTTCCGAGCCTGGTGGAGATGGAAAAATGCAACTCGGCTAACCAAGGAGACATGAGTCTCCATGGAAAGTCGAGTGTCCAAATGGACTCCAAGGCTCTTTACTGTTGACGACATAGTGCCACGCCATCCAGGGTTGGAAGCTGGAGTTCCCCACCGCCCGGGTGATCTAGGCAAAAGATCTCCATCTTCGCTGGATTCACCTTCAACCTACTGGCTCACAGTCATCCAGTGATGACTTCGAGGCAACAATGGAAATTATTGGGTACAGATTCGGGCTGGCCCTCCATCCTCAGAATGAGCTGAGTGTCATCAGCGTACTGATGACACTCAAGCCCGAAGCTGCGCACCAGCTGGGCAAGTGGTCGCATGTAGATGTTAAACAATAGAGGGGAGAGAATGGCCCCCTGGGGAACCCCACACAGAAGTGGGGAACCCCCGGAGACCACCTCGCCCCTCCTCACTCCTCATTGACACATAGTTTCAAGGCAACAGTGTAGTAATGGTGAAGCGGCAGACCATATTTTCTTTCTTGCGGACCACTGGTGGTCCATGGACCACAGGTTGGGAACTATTGGTTTATAGAAAAGGGATCAATGAGTAATCTCTGTGTTTTTAAAAAACATGTAACACATTATTTCCCCCCAACATATAGGAACCATGAAAAAAATCACTATGATAAATATGATAACTGAAATAACCTAATTTGTCAACTCATTGTGGATTTGATTGTCAAACTATAATTTAAATGGAAAAAATGTCCAGAGCAGTAGAAAAAAGGGATATTTAAAAGCTTTAGGCCAGAATCACAATGTTAACTCCAAATAGAAGAGACCCATTAAGTTGACGGGAATTTGACAAGTTAACCTAATGGAAATGTCATTGGTGCAACAAGTTTACTTGAAACAAGACTGTCAACTGAGTATATTGGCCTTAATGATATGATCATTATCTCTACATTACTGGACTTTCCATCAAATGACTATACAACTAAAACATTTCCTTTAAAACTAAATGCAGTTACTATGCGAATAGTAACTTTTTTTGCTTCTTTTTAGGTAAAGCGGTTACTTTTTTTAAAAAATTCTGTTTCATATTAATTTTTATTATGATTCCTTTCCCATCCCTTTTCCCATTAATTGAGGTGAGGAACAGGAACAGATTATAATACAACACATCAGTTAAGATTTTAAGTCACGTGGAGAAAAAAGTGAATAGAGTAGTGTCTCGCTTATCCAAACTTTGCTCATCCAACATTCTGTATTATCCAACACAGTCTGCCTCCCGCTTGGATCCACAGCTGTTTCAATACATTGTGATGTTTTGGTGCTAAATTCATGAACACAGTAATTACTACATAAAGTTACCATGTACTGAAATGCTTTTTCTGTTGATTTGTTGTAAAACATGTTTTGGTGCTTAATGTGTAAAATCATAACATAATTTGACATTTAATAGGCTTTTCCTTAATCCTTCCTTATTATCCAACATTTACGCTTATCCAACATTCTGCCGGCCCATTTATGTTGGATATACAAGACTCTAATGTACATTCATTCTCATTGTGTTTCAGATATCCTGCTTTTACTTTGTAAAAGTAGTAAAAGTTTTTTCCCCATTAATTTTCAATACTCAATTAATAACTCACTCTCTCTCTCTCTCTCTCTCTCTCTCTCTCTCTCTCTCTATCTATATATCTCTCTATATATTGCATACACACAATGTTATTCTGGGATGTCACACTACAGTCGGTAGTTGCTTTCATCTTCCCCTTGAGATGTTCTGATTTGCATAATTCTTTAACCACCCCTTTTTATTATATCCTTTCAGGGGAAAACATTATATCTTCAAGTGCTAAGCACGTTACAGTACAGAAGACAAAATAAGAGGAGGCTGACTGTGAAGATCTAAAGGAGAGGCAAATATTAACCACCTAGAAATAGGAGATGTGTTTTGTATACAGTGAAACTCATCCCTGTTGGCAAAACACAGAATTCATCAAGGATCCACTATGTCCAAGTGTCTCTGGAAGCTTTCATTAAAAGGATGAACAAAGAACCTACTTGTGCTTCTTTCCCGTTACTTCACATTTAACTCCCTGGTGACACAAACAAACAAACTCTGAGTCATAGCAACAGTAGTTATTGTTCTTATAGAAGTTGTTTTTTGATAGTATATTAATGCTGTGATTGATGCTTAACTCTTTGGACATCCCAGAGATGACCAACAGCAGATGGCTATCTATATTGTTAGATCTTCAGCAATTTCTAGGGTTAAGCTATCACGAAAATATAATTGCAGATTTCATAAATGTGGATTTAATATGATGTGTGGGAATGAATGGCAAGAGAGCTTTTGCACAGTTAAAGCTTGTGCGCCAGCTGTGCCCGTACCTTGAGAAGTCTGACTTGGCCACGGTGGTCCATGCTCTGGTTACATCCCGAATAGACTACTGCAATGCTTTCTATGTGGGGTTGCCTCTGAAGACTGCTCGGAAGCTGCAATTAGTCCAACACTCAGCAGCCAGGTTACTAACAGGAGTGTGGAACAGGGAGCATGCAACTCCCTTGCTGCACCAGCTCCACTGGCTGCCAATTAGCTTCTGGGCACAATTCAAAGTGCTGGTTTTAACCTACAAAACCCTATATGGTTCCGTTAGATCTGCCCCCATCTAGGTTGTCCTTTAGGCAGGCCCAGATTAACACTTTTTTGCGCCCTAGGCCACAGTTTGGAATTACGCCCCCTTTAAGCCAACCTCCCGCCACCTCCAAGGTCCCCATTCTCACCGGCTGGAAAGCTCTGCTGTGCTCTGAAGGTCTCCTCGGGAGTTGGGAGGCTTGGGGAGAGCGCAGCGGGTACAAACTCGCTCCAAAGGTGCGCATGAGAGAGAGCGCGTGCGCGAGAGAGCAAGAGAGCGTGCGAGAGAGAGAGAGAGAGAGAGAGAGAGAGAGAGAGAGAGAGAGAGAGAGAGAGAGAGAGAGAGAGAGAGAGACGGAGGGGACGGAGCAGAGACTTTGCCGGGAGAAGGAGCGAGGAGGGGCATGAGAAAGGGGGAAAGAGGGGCGCAGACCAGTTTTGGGGTTTTTTTGGTCCGTGATCTGCCCCCCCCCCAGCTTGCGCCCCTAGGCCATGGCCTCGTTGGCCTTATGGGTAATCGGGCATGCCTTTAGGAGGCTGGTGAAGACTTGGATGTGGAACGAAGCTTTCCCAGTATAGGCTGAAATTGGCTATAGTCTGAATGAATGACCACGTTTACAGATCGAGTGAAATTGTTTTTAGTGGCAATGCAGTTTTATGTCTTGGGCTTTTAATGTATTTTAATACTGTATGTTGTGGTAGTTGTTTTTAAATTGTATAGCATTGAATCTTGCTGTAAGCCGGTCTGAGTCCTTCTATGGAGGTGAGAAGGTCGGGGTACAAAAGTTTTAAATAAATAAATAAATGGAAGAATGGAAGAAGAATGTATGGATGGATCTAATAATTTTGGAGACACCAGTATAATATTAAGGCCGACAATGACCTGCTTGCTGGACTGTGATTAAAACCTGCTAATAAGAACTGAAAAGTAAACTCTGATAAGAATTGGGACAGTGATAATGGAAATGTTTGAAATGTTTAAAAGGAAGTCAACATAAAGATCAACACTAGTCAAGAAGATCAACACCTGGCCAGGAAACTGAGATGGATCCAGGATGGAAGACGTCTCTCATTAATTTACAACTTTGGGGCTACATCAGCAGAATATTCCTATAAAAGTCTCAGTCTAATAATGTTCAAAGTGTGCTCTGCTCCATGGGAAGGAGAGAGATAGTGTACCTATGGAGAGTGTCAAATATGTTATGGGAAAGCATGATTCCGGTCACATTGGATCTTCTTTCTCAAGGGAAGAAGAAGAAGTGCACTTTTAGAGTCTTAGATTTTGTGCAGGAAGTCAGGTTCTGCTGTATGGAAAACAGCGGTCTGGTCCTTGGCATTGTGCTTAGGGAAAGGAAATGTTTTGAAGTTATGGCATGATAGTTATGGAAGTTTTTGAACTATATGTTGGTAGGCTGCAGGGAAGCAGGATCTGGCCTAACAGGTGCTTCTCCAAAGAGGGAGAAAATGATATGGTAATATTTGAATGCCTGAGGATGAATGTGTATACATGTGGCATGAATGCTGAGTGAAAATGTAATTCCCCTTTGTTTGTTTGTTAACCAATGTAATTGTGAATCCAATGTAGTTGTATAGAATCTGTATGTCTGTATGTCCAATGTCATTCTATGTCCAAATATTTTTCGGTAATCTGGTATACTTTTTCACACTGAAAATGGCAATAAAAAGTACCTAAACTACCTATGCTTTAAAGTTATGGAAAAGTCATTCATGACAAAGCTGTTAAGTTTCAATTTTTTATTATGAGGCCATGAAACGTTCATAAAACTCCACATGACTATTGTGCTTTCCTACTTTTGCAAGAACTAGTAATATAATCTTAATAAGAAATATTGGTTTCTATGGAAATATTATTATGTATTACTTACTTCACTTGTATACCGCTTTTCTCTCCCCAGCGGGGGACTCAAAGCAGTTTCCAACATAATTGTGGAAAATTTTAATGCCTCACATACAGAAACCTAACATAACAAAAATAACATACAATTATCAATTAAATCATAAAACACAATATCATTTAACATTAAAATATGGAATTAAAAACATTTCAATATAAACATTAAAATCACACAATCCAACAATTCCAATTACAGACCATTCCAATTATCATCTCTATTGCACTTAGTCCCTGATCATTCCTTGTACTGCTTACTGCCCAAAGGCTTGGTCCCATAGCCAAGTTTTTACTTTTCTTCTAAGGGCCGGGAGGGAGGGTGCTGATCTAATTTTACTGGGGAGGGAGTTCCATAGCTGAGGAGCCAACACTGAGAAGGCCCTGTCTCTCATCCCCACCAATCACACTTTTGAGAGAGGTGGAACTTGTGAGGGAGGTCTCCCCAGATGGTCTTAATCTCCAAGATAGTTCATAGAGGGAGATACTTTGGACAGGTCAGCTGGGCTGGAACCAATTAGGGCTTTATGGGCTAAAGCCAGCACCTTGAATTGTGCTCGGTAGCAGACTGACAGCCAGTGGAACTGGCGTAACAAGGAGGTTGCATGCTTCCTGTACGCAACTCCAGTGAGTAATCTGGCTGCCACCGTTTTAACCAATTGAAGCTTCTGAACTGTCTTCACAAGCAACCCCACGTACAGCGTAGTCTATACTGAATGTAACCAGAGCATGGACTACTGTCTGACTTTCCAATGTATGGAGGCAACTGCCGCAGAAGCTTATTGAAACTGGTGTGCAGAAGGAACAAAGCATAAGATCATTCCTGTGTAAGGAATTTTGGGAGATGTGAACATAACTAGGTGACATTATCAAAGGGGAGTTATAAAAATATGTACCTCAAAAAGCAGTATTTCATTAGAAATATTAATTTTTATTAAAATATGCCTGTAGTTAGATACGAGTATTGCAAGAATACACTTCACCATCCAACTTGTTGGCTGGTGGAGCAATTTTGTCTCCTCCCCTCGAAGAAGAGATTGGTTAATTTTGCAGAATCTGCTGGAAGGGAGGAGGGGCTGGCATAGTGGTGCCAGCCCCTTTTCCCTCAGTCTGCATCAAGACATCGTTGAGTGAGGAACATCTTGGAGCCCATGCAGCACCAGGTCTGTGCAGAGGCCATGAGGGAGGCCCAGAGTTCATCTTCCAGGCTGAACTGGCCCCTTGCCCTTCGTAGGCCTCTGCTAAATTTAGTTATATCTAAGTTTAATTCTTCCTGGCTTCCCTGGACAGGGAGCCAGGCCTGGAGGGCTTCGTTTTGATTGCCCCCCCTTCCTATAACATAATATTAATTTAAGTCCCCCTCCTCGTGGCACAGTGGGTTAAACCACTGAGCTGCTGAACTTGCTCACTGAAAGGTTGGAGGTTCCCACTGCTAGCCTCAGCTCCTTCTTAAAAGGGCCCTGGGGTGGGATTCCCTGACTCACCCTTGTCCTCTTCACTTCAGGGCCTCATGGCCATGCCAGGGCCATGGAGGTGGCCATTTTGTGGGTGGGGCCATTGCCACCATCTTTAAAGGGTGGCTACCATTGCAGGGGGTGGAGACTCAGCTGCCATTTTGGTGAGGTCAGTGGCCATCTTGGGGGTGGGGCCATGGCAGCCATTTTGTGTTAGGCTTGGTGGCCATTTTGGTAAGGTCAAAATAAATAATTTTAAATAACTAAATAAAATTAAGAATAATAAATAGCAATTAACATATACATGTTATGATACAAGACACATGCAAGCTGACTGCATTAAATCATTACTGACCAAGTAGGCAGAGTGAGCTCCTTACTGTTAATAGTCTAGCTTGCTGTTGACCTATGCAACCTTAAAGATAGTTGCATCTGCTCCTTGGCAGCTGAATGCATTAAATCACTACTGAACAAGTAGGCATGCGTTCAAAGCAAGCCCTGGGGGCAGAGTGAGTTCCTTAATAATAATTTTATATATATATATATATATATATATATATATATATATAAAATACATTTTAATAATAAAAATAGATGAAATAAATATAAAAGATTTATATACAGTATATATTTAAAAGATAATAATTTAAAGAAAAAAGAATGAAATGACTTTATATATATATATGTATAAATTGAAACAACTTAATAGTTACATATGTATATGTGTATACATAAATATAACAAATAATAAATAAATAATAAAAGAAGAGAAGAAAAAGAAAATGAGGAGGTGACAATATTTAAATATCAATAACAGTCCTTAACAGGTAATCATTTAAGTGATATCGAAGACAATGAAGATTTTGGAAAAATAAAATAAGATAATATTAAAGGGAGCAAGGAAGCTCCCGATTTTGAGGTGCAGCTTGCTACTGACCTATATTACTAAAATTTGGATTTAACACATGATGTAAATCTTGAGGTCAGACATAAATGAGATTATGGGCTGTAATGATTTGATGTTTGGAAGGGCATTTATTGCAACTAGCTCGTAAAGAAGTCAGGTGTTCAAATGCTAGCCACCTGCATTAAATCACTACTGACCAAGAAGTCATGTATTCAAAGCAAGCCGGGGCCAGTGAGCTCCTGACTGTTAATAGTCTAGCTTGCTGTGGACCTATGCAACCTTTTGGATAGTTGCATATGCGAGTTGGCAGCCAGCTGCATTAAATCACTACTGACCAAGAAGTCATGTTTTTAAAGTAAGACTGGGGACAGGGTGTAGCTCCCGACTGTGGATAGTCCAGCTTGCTGTTGACCTAGACAATCCTAATGTATAGTGGCATCCACGAGTTGCTAGCTCCCGACTGTGGATAGTCCAGCTTGCTGTTGACCTAGACAACCCTAATGGATAGTGGCATCCACGAGTGGGTAGCCAAATGCATTAAAATCATTACTGACCAGGAGGTCATTGTGTTCAGAGCAAGCCTAGCGGCAGAATGAGCTCCCAACTTTTGATAGTCCAGCTGGCTGTTGACCTAGAAAGCCTTACTTAATAGTGGCATCCGCAGGTGGTTGCCAACTGCAATAGAATAATTACTGATCAGGAAGCCATGTGTTCAAAACAAGCTGGGGGGCATAGTGAGCTCCCGACAGTGATAGCCTAGCTTGCTGTTGACCTATGCAACCTAAACGATAGTTGCATTGCAAGTTGGGAGCCAACTGCGTTAAAATCATTGCTGACCAAGCAGACACATGTGCAAAGCAAGCTTGGGGGCAGTGAGAGCTCCCCACGGTGAATAGCCTAGCTTGCTGTTGACCTATGCAACTTTAATTGAAAGTTGGAGCAGCGAGTTGGTAATCAACTGCATTAAATCTCTAATGACCATGAAGTCATGTGTCCAAAACAAGTCTGGGGGCAGAGTGAGCTCCTGACTGTTAATAGCCTAGCTTGCTGCTGACCTATGCAACCTTAATGGATAGTTGCATCTGCTAGTGGTGAGACAGCTGCATTAAATCACTACTGCTCAAGAAGTTATGGGTTTAATGCAAGCTGGGGACAGAGGAACTCCCTGCTGTTAAGAGTCTAGCTTGCTGTTGACCTATGCAACCTTAAGGATAGTGGCACCTGCTAGTGGTACCTAGCTGCAATAAATCACTGCAGACCATGAGTTCATGCCTTCGAAGCCAGCCTGTGGGCAGAGTGGGCTTCTGACTGTTAATATTCTAGTGTACTGTTGACCTATGCAACCTTAGAGATAGTTGCATTTGCTGGTTGTAGCCAGCTGCATTAAGTCCCTGCTGACTAAGAAGTCATGCGTTCGAAGCCAGATGAGGGGAAAGGTCGACACTGGAATATATTCCCTACTTCCAAAGCTGCAAGGGATGCCTATAGAATTATTGTTTGCTTCATAAATGTAATTTATTACTGTTATGAATGGTAAAGTGATTACTGATATGTAGGCTGTTGTTTTATTCATTGGATCAGATTTACACAGATCCCGATATGCCCAAACGTGAACATGGGGGGTGCGAACAGCGGACATTGACATTGCGATTTGTGGCTGCTGGGATTCGTAGTTCACCGGCACACAGAGCTTTGGGAGTTCACCGAGGATGGAGATGGGTTGAACTTTCCTCACAGTGCTCCCAGGAGGGACGCACTGACATGAGGCACCCTCCATCCTCGCATACTCTTCCTTAATTCATTGGGTTACTTCCTTGTTATTAAGATGGGACCCCAAGAGGGGACCCCATTCACTGGGATAGATTTCATCCTAGTAGTTGACCAATTTTCTCATTGCAGTCAGATGCAAGGGCGTGGCAAATGAGGCTTGGGTTATTGGTTAACCCTTCAGCTCGGATGGGGATCACATCAAGGGGTTCCTCCGATTTCAGTGCAAGGCTGTTGGTCCATTAAATGCCTCAATTTTAAGTCACATTATACACACGCACCCCTTAGCAGGCAAATCTCATCAGCAATGGTAAATTAAGTAATACTGATGAATCAAAACAGGGTTTTGGCAATACAGGACTGGAAGTGACTGTTTATATGCCTTAGGGGTGGCCTCTTATGCCGCAGGGCCTTGAGGCTTGGAAGTATACGTTGGTTTTATGTTTCGGTTCGCTCGCTCTACATTTTTGTGGGGTTGCACTTGGGGTGACTCTTATACCGGTGTTTGATGGTTTTGTGGTACTTCAGTCTGGTTCCGTCCGATTGTGGGCTTTAGCAGTGGCATAGTCCCAGCCTTTAGTCCGGCCCAAGCTAACCAGACCATTTGTGCGGTCGCGACCGAAACTTTAAGGGTATTACACTTAGCGCTGGTCCCAAACTTTATGTGATCTGGTACGGGGCGGTCAATGATTTTGAGGAATTTGGAAGGGCATATGCCCTGCCGCAGTTTACCCTTTTTTTCGTCATGAGCATATCACAGTTTTGGGTGTTTTCAACAGGCGGGGTTGTACCCACAATCGACCAGGGTGCAATTGGCTGTGCCAGCTTATTACTTCCGGGCATTTCAGACTACATTGACGGTTGGCGGCATAAAAGTTAACCTGGTGGTCAGGCCGTCAGGGCCAGACTCCGGAGAACAGAGAACCGAGCTCCCTGTAATTTTGAAAAGCCTGAAGCTCGAGGCTTACGCGGACACACGGGAGCGGGTGATTCATGCGAACGCTAGGACAGATTCTTTGCAGCCCTTTGGGATCAGCGAGAATAGTCCTAGTGTCTAAAGCTGACAGGTTGATGCGGCCCTGGTTGAGTTTGGCATAACAATAATGCGTAATGGCATAGAGTGGCTGGTCCAGTCATCCAAAGCTTATTTGGGGTCAGAGGCAACGTCATTAAACTGGCGGAGTGTAGTGACCCCATTTTATGGCCAGTTGAGGCTTTGGTGCTTCAAACAGTCTAGCAAGATTGGGCCTGGTTACCGTTTGGCAAGCCGGATGGTATACAGCTAACAACTTTCCAGTTGTAGGCAGGCACCAGTAAGGTGCTAAGGATGATGGGTTGTGCTGTAATACAGGTTTTGCAACCCACTCTTGCTGCAGTGGAGAAGTCCCCGTGGCCGATGCTATGGGACATGACTCGGAGGTGATCAAACCCTGGGCAGATGGAAATCAAACGCCTTCAGGAAATACGTGGTACTCCGTTGTCATAAGTTGATTGTGCCGATCCATGGGATCCGTTTTGCTGAACCATGGTTTGAGTATCCGGTCTGCGAGCAGTTATTCGGACTGGGCTGCAAGGCAGGACTTGAGGACTCATTATGGTCAGCATGTTGGGGGCAATTAAGGTTTGCAACCCACGCTTGCTGCATTGGAGAAGCTTCGGTGGCCAATGCTATCGGACAAGACTCCGAGGGGGTTAAACCCCGAGCGGATGAAATAAAATGCTTCGGGAAATGCGTGGTACTCTGTTTTAGCAAATTGATTGTGGCGATCTCGTTGAGATCCATTTTGCTGAACCATGGATGGAGTATCCTTGTCTGCAGGCACAGTTATATTTACTGGCTGCTAGGCAGGCCATGAGGACTCATTATGGTCTGCATTCTGGGGCAATACAAGTTTGCAACCCCCTATTGCTGCATTGGAGAAGCTACGGTGGCCAATGCTATGTGATGTGACTCGGAGGAAAAAAAAAAAAAGAAGAAAAAAAAAACCCTGGGCAGATGGAAATCAAATGCCTTCAGGAAATATGTGGGTACTCCGTGGTCACAAGGTTGGATCTGTCGGGAATAGATGGAGGATCTCGTCTGCGGACACAGTTTCATACACTGGGTGTCCCGGCAGGCCATGAGGTCTCACTATGGTCAGCATTTGGGCCTCGATCCGTCGCTGCAGTTGAAGTAGCATGGGATCAGAGGTATGCGTTGGGACGGTTTGCTCCGCTTTCGTTGCAGTCAGGAGAGGGCCCCCTCCAGGCGTTGGGTTATACACCTTCGAGGCAACGATCTAGGCCCCTTGAAGGGAAGGGCCCTGTTCTTGCAAGCTTGGAATGACATCTGTAAAATATGGCTTGCATGGTCGCGGGTGCACATCGCCTGGTCGGCTATCATCCCTCGCTTCCGGTGTCATGTAGCGGGGATGTTCAAAAATAATGATAATAATTTTAAAATATATATATATATATACATATATATATATATATGGAATCGGCTAGGAATGGGTGAACGGGCCATGCCCGGTGCTTGCAAGAGGGGAGATCTCCCATGAGATCTTTTGACAGCCCTCACCTTTGCAGATTGGATGGAATCAATCTGTCTGCTATGGGCAATTTTTGTTTCTGCATAATGATGATAGGTGTTCGGTTTATAGTGGATGGCTTGGTGGGGGATGGGAGCTAAATAGGACATTTGCTCCCAATCCGTGGCGTAAATAGTTGAGTTATTCAAGCTTTGTAGACACTTAAGGCACCCCTTAAGGGTGTGGGGCATTATGCAAACACTCACCTAGACGGTTAATTTTAGGGGTGAGGTGATGAGGAATGTCCCAGGAGGGGGGAGAGTCTAGTCTCAAAAGTTGAGAGAGATTTCTCCTGATGTTTCCCTTCCGGGTTGCCGGGTTGAAATCTACAGGGGACCCAGGCAGTACGCCTGAATAGCTGAGGGTAGGCGTTAGGTGACGCTACCTCAGCTTACGCACACCAAGTTGAACTGACACCAAAAAGTTAGTTGAGTTACAAGTTAAATAGGTAACTATTTAAATAAAAGTTGCCCAAATTTGAAACCATATATATTTGTGTCTGTCTCGTTATTTCGGGGTTGGAAGACAATACACTTCACCATCCAACTTGTTGGCTGGTGGAGCAATTTTGTCTCCTCCCTCGAAGAAGAGATTGGTTAATTTTGCAGAATCTGCTGGAAGGGAGGAGGGGCTGGCATAGTGGTGCCAGCCCCTTTTCCCTCAGTCTGCATCAAGACATCGCCCACCACTCCCGCCCATGGATAGTAAAATAATGATCGCTCAAATGGTTTAACATTTGGGGGTCGGATAGGAATTCGCCTACTGGGTTTTGCCTATCCTATACTGTCTATTAGGGGCTTAGATGGAATGGTCGGCTAGTTTACTAGCTAAGCGTAAATAGTTGAGTTATTCAAAGGTTTGTAGACACTTAAGGCACCCCTTAAGGGTGTGGGGCATTATGCAAACACTCACCTAGACGGTTAATTTTAGGGGTGAGGTGATGAGGAATGTCCCAGGAGCGGGGAGAGTCTAGTCTCAAAAGTTGAGAGAGATTTCTCCTGATGTTTCCCTTCCGGGTTGCCCGGGTTGAAATCTACAGGGGACCCAGGCAGTACGCCTGAATAGCTGAGGGTAGACGTTAGGTGACGCTACCTCAGCTTACGCACACCAAGTTGAACTGACACCAAAAAGTTAGTTGAGTTACAAGTTAAATAGGTAACTATTTAAATAAAAGTTGCCCAAATTTGAAACCATATATATTTGTGTCTGTCTCGTTATTTCGGGGGGTTGGAAGACAACTAATTACAAGACCTTACCTGGAACAACCCTGTGACCTGTTCAGGGCAAAAGATGGACTATGTCCAAAGAAGGGCAACCAAAATTATCAATTTTGGAAACCAAGCCTTATGGGGAGCATTTTCACCTGCTTCACACTTCAAGCACATGCTATTATTTTTGTTGCTGCTATTTTTTAAAGCTCTAATATGATACTATTGTGGTCTGACCTCGACTGTGAAACTCTCTTCCTAGTGATGTGAGATCAGCCTCCTCCCTCCTGGCATTCAGAAAAAAAGTACAATTTTGGCATTGGAAACAACAGGTGTTGTTGCTACAATGCAATAGACAGTTGGGAATTACTGTAACTGGAATGGCTCATGGACTCTGATTAAGGACTATGTGATTGTTTTAATTGCTGTTTCAAATCCTGTTTTAATTGTATGTATTTATCATTTGTATGTTTATATTTTGATGTGGCATCGCTCTGAGTCCTCCTTGGGGTGAGAAGGGTGGATAGAAATACGGTAAATAAATAAATAAATGAGTAGATCTCTAGGTCAGTGTTTCCCAACCAGTGTGTCATGGCACACTAGTGTGCTATGAGCGATCATCAGGTGTGCCGCGGGAAATTGGCACTCTCCCCCCTCCTAGCAGCCCCCTCACAGGTTTCCAAGAAACAAATTGAGCTTCTCCTCTTGGAATTTTTTTTTACTATTTTACTAGATTTTTCGAGAGTTGCCTCCCTCCACCCCCACCCCAAGGAACTGTTTATAACAGCTTCATGACATCCATAGTTAACTGGAAGCAAGTTTCATTCAGGGTGAAATTTCACAAAAGTCTGGAGAACAAGCTCTATGAGGAGCGGCTTGAAGAGCTGGGCATGTTTAGCCTGAAGAAGAGAAGGCTGAGAGAAGACATGATAGCCATGTATAAATATGTGAGAGGAAGTCATATATATATATGTGTGTGTGTGTGTGTGTGTGTGTTGTGTTCATTGAAACAGGTCCAGGTTTCACACTGAGTGTATAAATACATTTAAAAATATATTAACTATATGTATTACTGTGTTAGAGGGTAATTTTCTGTCATTTTGGTTGGTGTTGTGCCCCAGGATTGTGTAAATGTAAAAAATGTGCCGTGGCTCAAAAAAGGTTGGAAAACACTGCTCTAGGTGACACCAACACTAGTGATGTCACTGCTTTTGTGAAATATCCCTATAGTGGAATCAGTCTTTAAAAGCCTGGTTCAGTAAGCATTGCTATTGAACCTAAAGACATCCCCGCACTTTCCATTCTCTTTTACTTTCATCCAACATCTCTCACTTCCCATATTTCAGCTAACTGCAACCATCAAACTGTTTGATTCATACACAAACTTTTTTATTCCTGTCATCTGACAAATTCCCAGTTCCTTCAGTTGAAGTATAACAAATGTATTGAATGTAGGAGGACCACTTTCATCCTTTTCCCTACTTATCTCTGAAGGACTTCAGGAGACACAGAAGTGTCCTGATGTCTTTTTGAATTTTGGCAGAGTTTCGGCTGGCTTGACTGACATGTCATGATGGAGCAAAGCAACAAACCTGCTATATGCCTAAGTTTTAGTGCCCACTGTATGCACTCTCCGATATATAGTTGTGTTGTTGTTGTTGTTGTTTTGATCCTTTCACCTAAGCATTAAAAATGTTTCTGGTTGATTTTCTGTCTTGGGCTTATGTGGAAATGTTCCATACAGAATTAGGAACCATAAAATTTTAATTAAAAAAAAGATAGAATATTGACAAGACTATGAGGAAAAAGAGAGGGAATTAATTTTAAACCAAAACTCCAGCTCCCAACGCTGGACGGCGTGACTCTATGGCCGTCATCATCAGTAAAAAGCCTTGGAGTCCATTTGGACACCCGGCTTTCTATGGAGACTCATGTCTCCATGGTTAGCTGGGTTGCGTTTTTCCATCTCCGCCAGGCTCGGAAGTTGGCCCCCTACCTGTCCCGTCGCGACCTGGCCTCGGTGAGCCAAGCAATGGTCATCTCAAGGTTAGACTACTGTAACGCTCTTTGCATTGGTCTACCTCTGTCAGTGACCCGGAAACTTAAGCTGCTGCAGATCGCTGCAGATCGGGTGCTCACGGGCACGCCTGTGAGCCATCACATCACGCCTATCCTGCAGGAATTGCACTGGTTGCCTGTTGAATTCCGGATCACTTTCAAAGTGTTAGTCTTGACTTTCAAGGCCTTGTATGGTCTGGGGCAGTGTACCTGAGGGACTGCCTTACCCCATACTGTCCCATGGGATCACTGAGATCAGAAGACCAGGATCTTCTCCTTATCCCGAGTGCCAAAGTCTATCGCCTTATCTCGAGGAGGAGAAGGGCATTTTCCATTATTGCTCCCACACTCTGGAACTCCTTACCATCGGAGACCAGGTCACTCTGTGATCTCTTGGCTTGCCGGAAAGCCTGTAAGACCTGGCTGTTCCGGCAGGCCTTCGCAATCTATTGGCCTAACCATATCTGACAACTTTAAGTTAATTAGTGTTGCTAATGTTTTAATGTTTAAATGTTTCAATCTTTTAATGTTTTAATATACTATCCACTGTGTTTTGTTTGAATTGTAAGCCGTCCGAGCCACCTGGGAGTGGCGGCCAAGAAATCAAATAAACAAACAAACAAATAAATAAATATTAAGATTAGTCTATCCTGTCTAAGGATTTCCTAGACTAAACAATCTTTCTTTTTTAAAAAATGGGTCACATAGCCACCAACACATCTTGCCAAGATGGCTTTTTGTACCATTTGTAACATACTCACATACAGGTTAATAACTTGTTCAGAACCAATAATGAATCCATGAAATGATGAGCCTCTCAGGTCTACGACTGGAAATATTATTAGTGAATCAATTTTCTTTTTCCCCCCACCAAGTCCAAAGAAACAATCCTTTCTTTTGCCACAGCAACACTTTCATCATAACCCACCCAAGCTAATATTCTGTGTGAAATTACTACCATGAATTAAGTTTATGTCAGTAGACAATAGGATTGTGTGTAATTACTGATTCCCATTCATAATAAACTAAGCAAATTATCTCCCATAACGTAAATGTGCCATATATTGGTTGGGAACTATAATGAAGAAATAAATTTGTGAAAGAAATATGGACCAAATCTGCCAAATTATTGTAAATGATTACTTCTTTAAAATGAAGGCATGTAATTGCAATTGGAAAACACTATCCTCTTAATGGTTGCATTATTACTTTGGGAGACCAATAATCCTCTTTGCTGGTGCTTCATTTCAACAGTATTGGCAGATTTTATGTATGTTAATAACAAAATGTCTCATAATCAATACACAAAATGATTTACCATTGGTAAGATTAAGCTCATCATAACAGACATTTGAGGGTTTCGACAATTTCAAAAGAGACAAATGGAAGTTTCACAGGGTGAAAAGCTACTTTGAATGCCATGTTGTGAGAAACACAGGATTGGACCAAATATATATAATAAAGTAAAATCTGGGTAGTAAATAAATACACTCTTTAGGTAAAGAGTTGTTAGCACAGGGGGTTGCAAATAAAAGCAGAGAGGATTTGTCATGGTAAATTTACACACAAACCAGCTACTTGTGAAGATGTATCTGTCAAGACATGCTAGACTGCACATTGTGTATATAAGGAATAAGGAAATTTTGGTTTTTCTATTTTGAAATACAATGTCCCAAATTCCTGACTATGTTTGGGGTACTGGGATTTGAAATCCCAAACATCTCAAAAGTCAAGTATACCTTACCCTTGGGTGATACATTATGTGCACAACTTGAACATTCACATATGTAAGTTTCCTTTAAAGTTGTGTAAGCAAAAGTTTGTTCCCTTCTCTCCTGCACAACACCCAAAGCCCTCCAACTTATGAATAAACGTTTCCCATGGCCATTCAGTGTTTCTTGGGGAGCAGACAGCTCCCAACAAAGTTTTCCCTATATCCACCTCAGTCAGATGTAAAATGATGGAATCAACATTGAGATCCTCCAAAACTATTTATGGGTCACAGTGCTGCTTTAAATCATGTCTTCTTTGGCTTTTGGGATGTAACTAGACCAGTGGTTCTCAACCTGCTGATTCCCAGGTGTTTTGGCCTACAACTCCCAGAAATCCCAATCAGTTTACCAGCTGTTAGGATTTCAGGGGGTTCAAGGCCAAAATATCTGGGAACCCACAGGTTGAGAACCACTGAACTAGACTCTTCTGCAAGCCTGCCAGCATGTTGTGAAGCAGGACAGTTTCAGGGGCTCATTATTCAATCAGGGAATGGCTAAGTAGAGTGTAAGTCAACATGTGGATATTTATGCATAATGAGGACCTGATCAGACAAAAGTCCTCCCCTGTTTCCACACATTTCTAAGACATTTCAGGGACACAGTGCCACAGAGCACTTCGCAAGATGCAAAGCTACTTCCCGTTATCATCTGTTGCATTTCGTCCCTGAAATGTAGTAGAAGTAATGGCTTGACCCGACTTACCGGGCCGAGCAGATAATGGCACTGGGTGTCCTCACTGCCATTATGGATTGGGAGGGGGGCTTCTTCCTCCCAGAAGCCCCTGGGTGGCAGGAGATTTTCCCACCACCAGAGCCAGCTGGTTCTGCCCTGGCCTGGCTCGTAGTTGGGGCCAACCCTCTCTTCAACTGGGCAGCCTACTTAAGGCTGCCCGAGGCCTAGCAGCAGGCACTAGGCCTGCATCAGCTTTTCCTCCCACCATCCCTGCATGTAGCATTGCTTTGCATTTGTTAGCTTATCTTGCTGTTGTTTGGTGTTCATCTTGCTCTGTATTTTGTTAGCAGATCTTGCTGTTGTTGTGTGTTTATCTTGTCACAACTCTGTGTGGGTGTGTGGCATGGCCCCTGGAAAGGGGTGGTGTATCACCCCTTGTTGGAAGGGGGGATAACGCCCAGCCCCCTGGGGTGCCGAGCTTACGGGAACCGGCAGCGTGCCGGTGGCACCCAGGGATGTAAGTATCTTTGGACAGCAGCGGGCTGTCTGACCCCTGATCCAGGACCCATGCTGCCAACTCTAGTTCCTGTTATCAATAAATGAGTTGTGGCCATATTTTACTCCAACTACTTGTGCAGGTGTCTTCTTGGTAACATGGGGGGAGGTATATCACCTATACGCACACAATAGAGAAATGGGGGAACTGAAGCTGGGGAGAAACCATCTTCTGAGATTCTGATGTGCCTGAAAATGGGAAAGTCACATAAAAACATGTGGGATGGGATCTGTCAGATTTGCCCATGTTGAATCATTTCAGTGATGTTGAGAAATTGGCATTACACTCCTATGCTTCACTTCTTTTACAAAATCCTTCTATTTGAATTTGGAACAGTATTTTTTTTAAATTAATGTAATCCTAAGGAATAGTAAGAGATCACCACTTTGCTTTCACTGCATTTTCTCCTTCATACTAATCTAGACTTTAAAAATTGTACTATTGCTACCTTTTAAACTTTTTTGTTCATTTTTACATCAACTAAAGGAAGTTCTAGTGCCTATGAAAGTTTAGGAATAATAAGCTGAAAAGAGCCAGTTCTTTTCAGATGCAGAACAAAAACACTCATTTGGCAAGACGCCCATTTTGAGGAGGCACTGGAAAATGGATATAGGGGGCTTCCGGTATCTGGCAAGCAGAAATGGATAGTGATTCACCCAAAATGCACAAGCCTAATCATGGGGTCTTTAGCATTTTTTTTTCAAAGCATGCTGGTGTCCCATCAAGCTACAGCTCCCAGGATTGCATAGTGTTGAACCATTGCATTTAATGCAAAATCAAACTGCATTCATCTCATAATGTAGATCCACTCTATATGACAGACCAAGTTAATTTTATTACTTCTTTTCACTACATGCATATTTGAAAAGGACATTCACTAACTATGGAGAAGAAGTGGTGTAAGGCACCCACACCCAGGCTATGGACCACAGCAGATCACCAGCAATGCTGATCCATGGCATTGTTCAGAACCACCTATAGTGTTGTTTGAGAGGTTTTTTTTAAAAAAGGGTGTTACCGTACATATTGTAATGAAGTTATTTATAGGAAGGTGAATGTGTGCAATTCACACACAGAAAACAGATTTAAAATATGGTAGAACTGATTTTCATGGTAATAAAAGAAAAGTAACTGATTAGAGGGGGCACTTTAAATCAAATAAAGTGGTCCTCCCCATAATATGATCGAATATAAGAATAAAAAGAGGGGATATAGTTATTTCAAAAGCTAGACTTACGAAAACTGATCACCACTAGGAAAAAGTCAATGGGCTATTTTGATATTTGTGTGCCACTGATTGCATTATGCATTCTGTGCTATGAAATAGTAGGCTGATGGATCCAAGACTGCTTCTTGATTTATAAAAGGCTGATATTTGACACACAGAAGTGTCAACTAGAGGCGATGAGAAATTAATTTGGTGTGCACAGTATTGTAAATTTACCTTATTTTGCATTTTCAAACCACTAGAACTTATGCTTCTCCAATGTTCAAAATTGGATTTATTTTTAAAAAAATGCATATAAGAAAATAGAAGAAAAGTGTGTTCAAGATCTGTAACTTGAGGATGTTATGTTACTTATTCTTTAGATTGGTAATTAATTAGATTTTCCTTCAATGTGGTTATTCTTTGGCTTGGCCGATTAAAATGGGAGTTATTCCTACACAGTTCCATGTCCTGGCTTAAACGGTGATGGATCTAAATAATCTGTTTCTTCCAAGAACACCTGGAGTTGCAAATAATTCATTTTGCAGATGCATTCTGACGGAATGCTGACAGGATGGGGCAATTATTATGTAATGGGACTTGTTCAAAATCATTCTCAAACAGTGTAGCACAGCAGTTCTCGTTTGTGCCTGGAGGGCAGGGAATAGGTCCTGGGGTTCCATTAGCGTTAGGGCCTCCAGCAGCAGAGGTGGATTCAGAGGATGAGCTAGATGACTGGGGTGAAGCACAGGGCCCTTCGGATGGGCCTCGTTCGCCTGCAGAGAGCTTGGCATGGGATGAGATGATGTTTGGGCCTAGCATAGATTCCGATCACCAGGTGGAGATGGGAAGCAGCGAAGGGAGTTATGAACACCCCGGGGGGAGGAATTCCCAAGAGCTTGAAAGTGAAAACATGGACGAAGCCGAGTGGGAAAGTGCCAGGGAGGAAAGTTCTCAGGAAGATAGCGACACAGCTGCTGAGAGGCAAGGTCGAACTTTCGATAGGAGACGGGACATTGAGTCTACTAGGAGGAGTTGGTCTAGGGTCCTAGACCGACCGAGGTCCGTGAGCGGAGATTGGAGACGAAGAAGCCTAGAGCGTCGGGGGCCTCGGCCGAAGGATTAAGTATAGGATCCGTGGGAACGCATCCTCAGTTCTCCGGCCACGTCGCTACTGGATAGGCGTGAGACGGAGTTAGGGACCACGAGCTGGATAGCTAGTGGTCATCAAGCCTTGCCTTTGTTCCTCTCCCAAAGCTTTGGGAAGCCCTGTCTTGTTCCTGACCACAGCATTGTGGTGCCTTGCTAAGCTTTTGGCCTATTGCTACGTTCTTTTGGACATTGATACTTCTAACCCTTTGGATTGCTTTTTTCATCATTATTGGACATTATCTTTGAACTGTATTTACTCAATAAAGTAGTTAGCCTTCAGTACGTCTTTGTGTGTGTGATTAAGGGGCCGGTAAGTCCGTGATCGTGACAAACAGTCTCAGAAACAGAGTACTTCCTAATGTGATAAGGTCAGAGTACTTCCTAATGTGATAAGTGATCTCAAAGGGGAGATCGGGATCACTTGATGGGCTAGTCTGACCTGCAGCAGGTATGTTGATCCATATCAGCTACCATTTCTGGTCATCAACAATGGAAGACAGAAAATTTCAAACACACCTAAGAGGGTTTAACACTAGGAAAATATTTGCCAATGGGAAGAAGTTTTGGTTCAGAGAAATAAAATAGATCCCATCAATGAGACTCGGGCACCTTCAGGCTTGCATATATTCACCAGCTTTAGCCTGTTTCCTGTCCCAAGGCATCCACTGACTTTGAATGTTGTGTCAGATACACACCTAAAATGAAAATAAACTTTATTTTAAAAATGTTACTCAGCAGTGTGTTTTACCCAATGTCCCAACACCCAAAATCCAAATGCAAAAGACTCGCATACCAGAGTAAAATGAACAGAAAAATCTTTATATTCTTTTGCCCACCCATTCCCCGAAATAATGAGACATCTATATATATAAAGGAAGAGCCGTCATGTGAAGACTACCTCAAACAGAGAAACCTTACAACGCAGAAACACAAAACTTGCCAACAGAAATAGGCCTCAAGCAAGGTACATTTGTAGCAAAGAAACCTTCCCCCCCAAAACCTAAAAGGCCCCCAAAACAACGAGTAAAAATAAAACTACATTTCCCAGCATCTTCCGGGGCTGCCATAGACTCTCCCAGCCTCTACATTCTGAAAACATGATTGGCTGCCAATAAGGGCGGATTTGCATAACTGCTGTACTGGCCAGCCAACATGAACATTCCGACCCATAACAAACTGTCAGAGGAGTGCCAGAGCCTCCTCCAACACTTTCAAATCAGAAGACCATGATGGAGATCAACACCATTCAAGGGGAGCTCTTCTTCCTTTCCCAAAAGATCTCCAGTGGCTTGGAATTCCACATTAATAAGAGGACCATCCAGCAACAATGGGGTTTGCCAAGGAGGGTGCTCCAGCCCCTCTATATGCTGGCTCCAAGGGATGGAGGTCATCACCAAGTACCTTCTGATGCCCAGTGCTGGAAGAGCTCCCTCAGATGGCCTGTCCATGAGGAAAGCCTCATCGGACATCGACCAATGGGTGCAAAAGACACAGAGCAGGACATCTTGAAAAAGAGAGGAGCAGAAAGTAAGCTAGACATGAAGATCTTGAGAAAGGTGGCTAAAAAGGATACGGAAAGGATTTTTAACAGTCCCCCAACAGACACTGGACGCACCTGTGAAGATAGAGATCCCCTGACAGGACAAACCCTCCCCAAGCTGATCCGTCCTGGCCATGGTACAAGTCAAACCCGAAGGACTGCAGGCAAAGAGCTGAGGCACAAACATAAAACACCCAATTCACTTCAACACCATAACTAACAACAATTCCAACCCTTACATACTCAGACTTTCTCGCATCTCCTAAATAGGGCACAGCAACGCGTGCCGGGTACAGCTAGTAAACAATAAAGATACAGACAACACTTTCTTGGGTTCAAATTGGGCAACTTTTATTGTTACCTATTTAAATCACCTCAACTAAACTCAAGGGGTGTCAGGAATATGATGTAATCAGATTTTATTCAATTTCCGGGCGAAACACCAGGCTTGCCTGTTTAACCAACCAGAGGAAACATATTAAAGGAAATGAGTAAGAGGTCCATTCTCCCAAACCTGAGAATAGCCTCTTCACATTCCAGGGCCATTAACTCTACCTCATCCAACAACCAGAACTTTAAGGTGAGTATTTTAACCAACTGGCCCTCACCCCTGAAGGTGGGTGCCTAGGGTGTACACCAATTATGGAATTTCCCTCACTATTCACCACTAAGCTAGCTAACAAATCCAATACCCCCAGTAGCCCCTACACAGCGAATGGGGGTAGGCAAAAACCTGCCAAGGCTTAACCGCAGCATGGGAGGTAAAATTCCGTACCCGGCTCCTAGTGCAACCGTTACAAAATACTGACAATGGGCGGGAGTGGTAGGCAGGCAGCCAGGCGCGGAATGGCCTGACGGGGCTTGGCCTTCCTAAAGGCCACGCCCCCACCTCGAAGGTTCAACAGAACCTTCCTCTCCTTCGAGGTTGGGGGGGGCAAATTCCTCTCATCCCAGCTCGCTGGGATTAAAGGGTGTACTCAGCAGAGATTAAACATAAACTGGCAATGTTGCATACAAAAAATAAGCAGTGCAACAAACTTACATAGTCTTTGTAAGAAACACAAATAAGGCATCTTCATCTTATATCAAATGTGAGAGCAAAAAATAAACCTTGAGTAAATGGCTATTCTACCATAGCCTCCTTTGAAGTAGCTTCTCCATGCTGCTTCCCAGAGCAAAGCCTTTGAGCATAGATCTCCTCAGAGAAAAAAGCTCTTCTGAAGCTCTCCAGGATCTCTCCTTCAGGATCTCTCCATCTGCAGGAACTGTATTCTAAAAACTCATACAGATTTAGCCCCTCGGGTGTGGCACAAGCTTTCTGGTTGACCTACATTACCAGCTGTACATTATAACTAACACTATAAGGTTTTTCTTCAACATACACACACTAGGTCCTACAATAACTTACCACAACAAAAATGGCACATTAGAAAATAAGCTGTCAAAACAAGTAATTTGGAGTGGTAAAGTCCATGACTGTTATGTGCCTTTAAGTTGACATGGCAATCTAAGATGAAGTAATTATGGGACTTTCTTTGTAACATTTGATCAGAAAGGGATTTTTGTCATTCTCTAAGCCTAAAGGGTATTTGTGTGTGTGACTTGCTCAATGCTTCAATGAATTTCCATGATTAAATGGGAGAGCCAAACCATAGTCTCCAGAATCATAATCCATGTATTATCTCAAACCTGGAGATGCCTAGGAAATCATGACCTGTAAATGAACTCAACGTAAGGTGTCGTAAAGTTGTTGTAGTAGGCTGAATGGATAGATATATTACTGTGCCAAGTAATTATTCCCACTTTGTTTCTATCTTTGTAGATCAGTCATTTTTTGCAAGTAGGACTTTCCACTTATTTCTGTGCTGAAAAGCAGTACAGCTATTATTTTAAACCCTCTGTATTGTGGCTATTTTAAGTATTGATAACATTATTTTAAAGTTACCAAGGAGAAGAGAAGCTGACATACACATTCACATTTGCTTTTCACTGGTCAATCAAAAACCCTCTATTTAGTAATGAAAGAATGAGCTATTGATGCTCCTGTACATTCAATGAATGATTACTCATAACTGCCATCAATCACATGGCACGATACAAACATAAAGTCATTGTAAAGGGAAGATATAATATATGATGAACAATTTCTGCTTTGAGTTATATTTTTTTCTAGCTCAGTGCTCAGATTTGATACATGACTGGTTTATAGTTTGACATTTAAAAAAGAGAATCAGCCACTGCCTTGTGACATCCTTCATTCATGGAAGATGCTTGTTCAAGTAAGAGAGACAGGATGGTATAATCATTAAATCGTGATTTTGGAAAAGAGACATAATCCACAAGGGAATCACTTCTGTTTCCAAGGAGAACTATGCAAATACTTTTTCTAAAAACCCTGAAAGGGCCTCTAAATAGTTTTAGATAGTTTTTCTTCTTAGATCATCTCTGATCACACCTGCACAGTTGGGCTCCCTTACTTTGATGTAAACAACTTATCTTATATGATAATGGAGATTTGTGGTGCAGGGGGTAAAATGGCTGAGCTGCTGAACTTGCTGACCCAAAAGTTGGTGGTTAGAATCCTGGGAGTGGCGTGAGCTCCCAGCTTCTGCCAACCGAGCAGTTCAAAAACATGCAAATTTGAGTAGATCAATAGGTACTTCCTGGTACTTCCTGTTACTAGGAAGGTAACAGTGCTCCAAGCCAGTGATTTTCAACCTTTTTTGAGCCGTGGCACATTTTTTGCATTTACAAAATCCTGGGGCACACCACCAACCAAAATGACACAAAATGACATTCTAACTGTCATTTTACTAACTGTCACCCTCCCCCTCGTGATGCCACTGCTTCTGCCAAATCCCCCTCTCCCGGGAGGCCCACACGCAGGGGGCCCATCACCGTCCCGCAGGGGAGAGCTGCGCTGACTGGCCGAAGCACGTGTGGGCTTGGCTGAGCAGGACGAATAGGAATTGAGCACACAGGGTGGCTCCGAGCCTCAGAACAAACTGCAGCGGAGGCTCGCAGCCATCGCCATCTCCAGCTCTCCTTCCCAAAGGGGTTCAGCCCCCCCCCCCAGGAGTGCCTCTCCCCCCCACCACGTCCCTTCGGCTTCCCTGCTGTCGCCTTGGGGCCAGATCGAGAAGGAACCAAGCTGGGCTGTGGAGCTGCGCATCCCGGCCTCTGCTCTGCAGCAAACCCAGAGCCCAGCCAGGAGAGGCCAGGAGATGAGGGGTTGCTCCCCTTTCCTGGTGCGGAGGGGCTAGAGGGCAGAAAGCCTTGCCTTGAGCCTTCGGGAGCGGGGTCGGATGGGGGCAGCTCCCACGGACTCCTCCTCCCTCTCTTCCTCCTTTCTGCCAGAGGGGAGGAGGGCAGAAAAGTGCCCAAGAGCCAGGAAGCAGGAGGAGCCGCAGCCTGGCCAGGTAGCCCTTGGCGCCCAGAGCGAGGGAAGGAAGGCAGGGAAGGAGAGAGAGAGAGGAGGGAGGGAGGAAAGTTCTGGATGCTGAGGGCTCTCCCTGACTGCAGCCAGGCTGGCTGGCATTGCTGCTTCGGCCAGGAAAGCCTCATTTCCACTGCCTGAAGTTTCCTGCTAGGCTCTCGCTCTCTCTCTACACTGTAATTTCCCATGGCACACCTGATGATCGCTCACGGCACACTGGTTGGGAAAAACTGCTCCAAGCCGTCATGCTGGCCACTTGACCTTGGAGTCGGAATTTCTGGGTAACAGTCTAGTCAAAAGCACAGTGGAACATCCATGATTTTAACTCTTTGCAAAAGATGGACAGGGAGGGTGCCAGTCTAATCTCCCTGGGGAAGGAATTCCAGAGCCAAAGGCCACCACCAAGAAGGCCCTCTCACTCGTCCCCATCAGCCATGCTTGTGACAGAAGTGGGAGTGAGAGGAGAGTCTCCCCAGAAGAACTCAGAGATTGTGTGGATTCATAGGGGAAGATGTGATCACAAAGATAGGCAGGTCCCAAACCTTGAACCTGCCCTCTGCTTAAAAACTTTGAGGACTCTTGGTCTAGAGACCAGGATTTTAGGCTTAATTTTAGGATTCCCTATCAGCACAATCCCTCAGGGATTGAGGGCATTGGGATCAACTTTATCTCAGAAGATGAATAATAGTGACAATTGGCATAAAACCTTTATTAGAGAATATTAGAGCTGATTATATACCACATGTGCAGTGAAGCTAAAACTGATTTGTATAAGTCATGCTTTGTGAAGACCAGTAAAGCTGTTGTACCGCACCACAAGCTTATGATAATTTATTCATATTTGCTTTACAGAGAAAACATTGAAATAAAATGCCATTTGCCTGCCCATCCCCGAAATAACGAGATCACACAAGTAAGTTTGGGTTCAAATTTGGGCAACTTTTATTTTTAATTGTTACCTATTGAATTTTTGCCTTAACCTAAACTAATAGGTGTCAAGAACCTGGTGAACAAAGCTGAGAAGGTATCCCAGCCGGCTATACCCCTCGGCTAACTGGGGCGAAAACCTAGTTTCCCCGGTAACCAAAACCGGGCAACTGTTAAGGAAAATGGACAGAAGTATTTTCAAACATGTTGATATCAGACTCTGCCATTCCTGGGCCATCAAATCTTACCTCACTGATTATCTAACTTTCTGGTGAGTGTTTTTGCAAATGACCCCCCCAAAAGGTGGGGGGCCTTGTGTGAACACAAACTTTGTGTTTTCCTATCTATTTTCCGCTAAACCTATTTATGTAAACCCACCATACTATCTAGCCCTTAAACAGTATAGGGCTAGGCAAAAGCCTTCCCAGAAGATGAGAAGGGGAAATTCCTCAATCGGTTCCGTGGCAACTATACTATACTGTTAAATGGGCGGGTGTGGTGGGCCGAAGCTCAGGTCCGAATGAGGACCTAAGGGGCTGGCCAGAAAATTCTCTCCTTCGGGGGGGGGGGGGAAGCAAACTGCTCTCTTCCCCCAACCTTGTTGGAGGAAGAAAGTCCTTTGTGTCAATTTTTCATTGCTTCCTTCCCATGTCCATTTCACAGCCTATAAAGACCAAAAGGGTTTGGAACATTGCTGGCACTTTCCACAAATAAAATTATGTGTTTATTTTGTTAGCTAATTTCTGGATTCCTTTGCAAAAATGTCTAGCGGTTTGCAGATAAAGCGGAATAATTATGTGGCATGTTAGACCTAACATATTTTGTTTGCCATAAGAAGTGGGCTGCGGTCTAGAAAAGCATATGTCACAGAAAGTGATTAGTCTTTAAAGGATCCCAATACTTGTTGTCATTTTGGTAATTTCATCAGACCTTTTTTCACTCTGCACTGCCCTCAAGTCAACATAAATACAGAGGAGAAAATGCTAAAGTATTGTACTCAGGAAGACAAACAAACCCAAGAGCATAACTTCAGTTGAAATAGCAGCAAGGAGGCGGCACAGGAACAATATAATTTAACATAATATAAATAGAAGCCAGATTTTTAGAAACTCAAACCAAACTCCAGTTTTCATAAAACTCTAATGAGGAAAAGACAACAGAAAACTACATTCTCCTAATATACCAGCTAGTTATAACTGCTGAGCTGCTGACCTTGCTGACTGAAAGATTGGCGATTCGAATCCAGGGAGAGGCGTGAGCTACTGCCCCAGCTTCTGCCAACCTAGCAGTTTGAAAACATTCAAATGTGAGTAAATCAATAGGTGCCGCTTCAGTGGGAAGGTAATGATGCTCCATACAGTCATGCTGGCCACACGACCTTAGAGGTGTCTATGGACAACGCCAGCTCTTCAGCTTAAAAATAGAGATGAGCACCAACCTCAAGAATCAGACACAACTAAACTTAATGTCCAAGGGAAATCTTTACCTTTACTTTTTACATACCTCAAAAGGTAATGGCATACAGGACATATTTATGCAGAAGACAACCTCATCTCAAGCAAGTTTAAAACAGATAATCAACAACATATTTACGTTTTGCATGAATTCCAGGAAAATGATGCCAGACACCAATGGTAACTTTGACAGCTGCCTCCTAGTCATTTGGGTGGTTTTAAAAAAAATCATTAAATTAGGAACATCATTTTTAAAAACCAGACGGAATTATTAATTTTAAAAAATGCTGCATAAAGCATCCTTGTTAAAAATGAAAAACAGTTTCACTATTAATTATGCCCATTGAGACCGTACTGTGACAGAGATGGGGAGCAACAGACATGTCTCCAATTAATGATTGGCCCCAAAACGTTTAGATGAAATTTGTGATCATTTCCTGTACTTTTCTGGTATGCATAGCTTCCAAAAGTATTCCCCAATTTCAAATGTATACAGTACACTACTGCCACTTTTTCTTCTTATGAGACAGCCAGGATTTTTTCAAAATCTAAAGACGGACAACATTTGTTACAAAGTATGATTCCAAGGAAGAGCAAGAAAGTAAACTTTACACCCACAGGCTGTCATGGTAGCTATTAGGGGTGGTTGAGCCATAAAAAGTTGATTCTAAACTCATGGAGGGAGGGGATTTCTGTTGATGGGTCGTTATAGAAATTATTACAAAAAAATTTAAATAAATTTTGGGATTGAAACGTAATTAATAACGAATTTTTGTTATTATTCATTATGTCAGCTGCGAGGAAAGAATGGAGGGCAAGCTCTGAACTCTTCCCACCTCCCCACCTCCCCCGTAGCTCAGAACCATCAGGATGGCTCTGAGGTGCGGGGAAAGAAAGTTTGTGAGGACGCCAGGCGCACACACACACCTACCTTCCCCCGCCCCCTCAGTGCTATCCCGATGGCTCTGAGGTGCGGGGAATGTGGGGAGGCAAGTCCTGGGTTATTCCCAAAGACAGAAGGAGGTGGGGACACGTGTTCGCGCCTCCTCCTCTTTTTGGGAATAACCTGGGTTATTCCCAAAGACAGGAGGAGGGGGGATGCGTGTCCGTGCCTCCTCCTCTTTGGTTATTCCCAAAGATGTGTCCCCCACCTCCTCCTGTCTTTGGTAATAACCTGGGACTCGCCTCCACACTTTCTCCGCACCTCAGAGCCATCGGGATAGCACTGAGGGGGTGGGGGAAGGAAGGTGTGTGTGTGTGTGCCTGGCATCCTTTTTGAAGCAATTTTGAAGTTTTTAAGGAAACCGGAAGTCCCTTTGCCCTTCCAAAGCTTTTTCCACCATTTCTCTTACGAATCAGTAGGTGAGTAGGAAATGATTCAGCTTTTCTGTTCCCTGGCATCGGTTAAAGCCAGAGAAGCCTTCTAAACCAGTGTGGATTGATTCCCTTTCTTTCCTTTCCTTCTCGCATCAGCGAGAGAAGCTGCTTTAACCAGTGTGGATGGAATGGATCCGCACCCGTTTGAACCAGTATGGATGGATTCCTTTCCTTTCCCTGCTGCTTTAGTCTTAAGCAAGAGAAGCGGTTTTAACCAGTGTGGATGGGATAGATCCAGGTCAATTTTAACCAGTATGGATGGATTCCTTTACTTTCCCACCCCCCTACCGAGTCAGCCTTAAGTGAGAGAAGTGGTTTAAATCAGCATTGATGGGATAGATCCGCGTCAGTTTAAACCAGTGTGGATGGATTCCTTTCCTTTCTCTCCCGCGTCAGTTTAAACCAGTGTGGATGGATCCGCGTCAGTTTAAACCAGTGTGGATGGATTCCTTTCCTTTCCCTGCTGCTTTAGTCTTAAGCGAGATAAGTGGTTTTAACCAGAGTGGATGGATGTCTTACCTTTGCTTCCCCGCACCTTCTGGAGTGAAGCAACTACTTTCAAATTAAGGACTACGCAATGAAACAGGAAAAAAAACTTTGAAACCATTAACGAAGGATTCAGAAGTCTCAGAAATTTTCAAAAGTTTTGAACTTTTTTTCTGTGAAAATCGGAATTGACTTTAGATCTGAACCACCAGCTCCCCCTACATCCAAAATGAGTTTTGAACCATTTTTTTAATCAAACAAGCCTAGTGTACACCATATTGTGCGGTGAAACTGATTAACAGATAAAAATCCTCCATGGCCATGAATTCATGGATACAGTGGATCCTTTAACTGCATCAGAACCAAATCATGCCCAGATTGTGCTTTACGTGTGATCAGCTGCATATCTGATTTGCTTCCTTCTTTGACACTTTCATTTTTCGTTACTTCATCAATGTAGATGTGCACTAAGAGGATTTTTCTCTCTCAAGCAGTACCTGACTTTCACTGTGTACTATGACCCATACTCATTAATGCTATATGCATGCAACGTTCTTGCCAATCTGAGCTTTATGCTATGTGTGTGCACTGTAACCATGTCAATACAGAAGATTATTACTCCGTGACACTATATCTTATTAATAAATGATTTAAGCAGCAGACCGTATCTCCTTAGGAACTGCTGCAGTCTATGAGGTCAGAAACGCACTCATCTTGCAGATGCTTAAATCTCATGCCACATTGTAAATTCTTGCCAACGAAACCTCTATATTATTCTTTTCCACAAGCTTTGACATGAGTTCAAGATGAAGTGTCAATTAACTTCAGTGACTTGTTTCCCATCTGTTTTGATCAGAAAATGAATGTATCTCTACCAACATGAGCATTGGTTTAAAGAAAAAAACTGAAGGTGATGTCACTGGGATTTCAGTAGCTTCAAGACAATAAGGTATAGTGAGCAAGGTGGGGAACAAAACCTCCTTTTAGCAGAGATGTGTTCAGTGTGTTCCATGAATGCCTGGGAAAACAATATTTATTTTAGATGTCAGTCTATTTGAGGTAGTAGAAAGATGTCAATATGCAAGCCTACTTTATGGTTTTAGGTATCGAGGTAGCAGTAGCCTACAGGGGGAAATACTTAACAAATAACTGTAAAAAGCAAAGTCCTATTTCTTTCTCATTAAGTTGGTATTGAATTTTTCAAATGTACAGTCATCTTGTGTAATAAAAGATGGGAAGGCCTTGTATAGGTTTTCTTAGTAATATGATTGTGTTTGATTGCCAAATATGGAGACATACACATTTTACTCCCTTGAGCCATTATGCTGGCAGATTGGATTGTAAATTTGGGGCTATGTGGGTTGTAGCTTCCATTAAAAATACCACAATTAGGATATTGCTATCAAGGTCCAAGCAAGGATCAAACTCTGGCACAAACAACACATAGGTTTGGGGTTGTTGTAGGTTTTTCGGGCTTTATAGCCATGCTCTAGAACAGGGGTGGGCAATTATTTTTTCCAAGGGGCCACACGAGAGCCAAAAAATATTATGGAGGGCCGCACCTTAAAGGCTGAACTGCATTATAATCTACATTATTTATTTATTTACTATATTTACTATATATTACACATCATTAATATTAACATATTAATATATCATGACATATTCATATATTATTAGTATTAATATCATAATTATTATATTATAGTATATATATAGACATTATAATATATTGAAATTATAATATAATATAACATTATTATATTATTTATTATATTATTATAATAAAATTATTATAAAATAATAATAAAAACCACTAAAATTAAATTAAATTAAATTCAAGAAGACAAGGTGCGAACCAAGATGGAATGGCCCAATGGATCCAGCCCAGAGGATGGCAAAGCGGACTCAGCCGCCGCCTCAGCAGAGGAGGGCAGAGCAGCAGGCGATCGGAGGCTGCAGGCCTCCGCCCGCTCTCACCCCCAGCCGTTCCCCAGCTGATCACCCTGCTATGGAGTGCCTGCCATCCCATCACGGGCTCTGTGGGGCCTGTGTCACTGCAGACAGGCCGAGGGAGTGGTGGATTTAGAGTGCCTGCCATTCCTGGAGGCAATCTGGGCCTGCAGGGGGGAGCAGTCATGATCTGAGGCGGCTGAGACTATCAAGTCTTCCGGGCCGCCAGGGCGATCAGCCCTGCAGGTCGCCGAGTGCTCCCGCTGCAGGCCCGGATAGCCTCCAGGAATGGCAGGCTCTCCAAAGCCACCGCTCCTCTGGCCTGTCTGCCGACACAGGCCCCGCAGAGCTCACGATAGGATGACGGCAGCGGCACCCCTTCCTCTTGGCCCTGCCGCCGCCGCCCTTCTCCCTTGGCCAGACAGAATTGGCTGCCGGGCCGCATCTGGCCCGCGGGCCATAGGTTGCCCACCCCTGTTCTAAAAGTATTCTCTCCTGACATTTTGCCTGCATCTATGGCAGGCATCCTCAGAGGTTGTGAGGTCTTTTAAATTATGATGCTGTGTTCTGTTCGTTTCCTGCTTCTGGAAATTTGAAATATACAGTAGAGTCTTGCTTATCGAACTTTTGCTCATCAAACGTTCTGTATTATCCAATGCAGTCTGTCTCCCACACGGATCCACAGTCAATACAATGTTATGTTTTGGTGCTAAATTCGTAAACATAGTAATTACTGCATAATGTTATCATGTATTGGACTGCTTTTTCTGTTGATTTGTTGTAAAAACATGATGTTTTATGCTTAATTTGTAAAATCATAATGTAATTTGATTTTTAATAAACTTTTCCTTAATCCCGCCTTATTATCAAAAATTTTCACTTATTCAATGCTGTGCTGGCCTGTTTATGTTGGATAAGTGAGAATCTACTCTATTTTTTTTTTTAAAAAAATACACACCTCAAAAATTATTCTCTTACCTATTTATTTATTTTATTTACTGTCCTTCTCAACCCCCGAAGAGGGACTCAGGAAGGCTTACAAATGAGCCCCATCAAGAGGCTACTTCAACAGTTACAGTAAAATCACAACAAATAGACAACCCAATAAAAAAGTCATAGTTAAAATCACATACAGTTATCAGTTAGAAACATAAACCAGCCTCCTCCATCTAAACATCAATCCAGCTTTATCCCTTTAGGGTACTGCTATTTCTATTGACCTGGTCCCAGAGCCAAGACTTCACTTTCTTGTGGAAAGTTAGGAGAGATCGCTCTTATGTCTGTTGGGAGTGTGTTCCATAGGCGGGGAGCCACCGCTGAGAAGGCCCTGTCCCTCGTCCCCAGAAGGCATATTTCAGTTGTTGGCGGGAGCGAGAGCAGGGCCTCCCTGGATGATCTTAAATTTCCAGGTAGGACATAGGGGTGGATGCGTTCGGGCAAGTAAGCTGGGCCAGAACAGTTTAGAGCTTTAAAGGTCAAAACCAGCACTTAGCATTGGGCTCAGAGATGGATCGGCAGCCAGTGGAGCTGGCATAACAGGGGTGTGGTATGCTCCCTGTATGACGCCCCAGTTAGTAACCTGGCTGCCAACCGTTGTACTCGTTGAAGTTTCCAAACTGTCTTCAAAGGAAGCCCCACATAGAGCGTGTTGCAGTAATCTAATCAGGATGTAACAAGAGCGTGGACTACCATGGCCAGGTCAGACTTCTCAAGGCATGGGCGCAGCTGGCACACAAGTCTTAGTTGTGCAAAAGCTCCTCTGGCCACTGCCGAAACCTGGGGTTCCAGGCTCAGTGATGAATCCAGAATCACTCCCAAGCTGCGAACCTGCATCTTCAGGGGGAGTGTAACCCCATCCAACACAGGCTGTACCTAATAAACCTTTTAAGTGTGTGAAAGAGAATTGAAACCTTCATCAGAAAATTTGGACTATGCGAACACTAGAGGAAAGCTAGTGATCTTGGAAGTAATCCACACTGGTATTAAAATCACACATAATGGGGATATCATCTGAGAAATAAGTCAACCAAAAATCAAAATAAAAAATAAAAAAATGGACCTGGTGGATAGGAAATAGTTCCAATCCTCAGGTGCAAAGGCAAAAAGAGTTTCACAGCATGAGCTCAAAGGAATGTAGGTGAAATATAGAGGCATCCTATGAATGCTAATATGGAACCTGTCCATAATTTCCTTCAAATTGTTTTTTCCTAGGTTTCAAGAACAACAGTCAAAGGAATAAAGCGATTTGAGAACCTGCAAGTCGCTTCTAGTATGAGAGAATTGGCGGTCTGCAAGGACCTTGCCCAGGGGACGACAGGATGTTTGATGTTTTACTATCTTGTGGGAGGTTTCTCTCATGTCCCTGCATGGGAAGCGAGAGCTGATAGGAGTTCACCCCGCTACCCAGATTTAAACCGCTGACCTGTCAGTCAACAGACCTGCCAGCATAAGGGTTTAACTCATTGCATCACCAGGGGATCCAGGAAAAAAAAGATATAGCATACAAGGTTGATATACAGGAAGAACCTTTTAATAAATTTGCAATCTACTTGTTAAGTCACTTCCTGACAATTTCAAATTGAATTATGGATTTCAAATAGCATAGCCATGTCTGTCTCTTAAAATTAACACATCGTCCACATACATGATACACACATTTCTGAACTTATGAAGGGACAAAAACTACAGACTTGTGTTGATGACTATATAAGCCAAGTTTCCTGGCCCTCAAATAACTGTGATCCCTTAGGATGATCCCTAGCAACCTTAACTTTTATAACCTTAGGGTTGAGAATTGAAAATCACGAGAAGTGCAAATAGAGAAGTTCTTCAGTTATACACATTAACTACTTCCTTGAAATGATAATAGTAAATAACAATAGGTATGGGATGATTAATAATTCCTTTGGAACGGTATCTGATAGAAGTCTACTTGAAATAAAATTTCATTGGCAATCCAGCAGACTTCTGTTTAAGGAATTAGGAGAGCCTGGTCATGCACCAGTTTGAATGACCACACAATGTAAACTTGCTTGAAAAGAATTTGGATGGAGATGCCTGCAGATTAATTTCTAAACACGCTCAGAAGGAATTCAAATCTTTCCACTTCTTTCCTCCATATCTGATAGATTTATTCTGAAAATTATTAAAAGTAATTCTGATGCAGCATATTAGATGGAGAATGACCATACCAATGTACATGGAGCAATGTGATCATTTTGATATATTAGGCTGCAACACATTGTGCCTCAGGATACAACTCATGTATGACTATTACTGCACATTAATTTTCAGACGAACTTCCCACCTCTCCACCAGTAGTAAATGCCACAGCAATAAAGAATAATCACTGCAGCAGTCATGCTGCTCTGATAACAGCTTTGCCAGTAATTCCCATTATCAGGTATATAGGTTCCCATCTGGAGGGATTCAGAACTTTCTACAACTCATGCTTCTAGCTGTAGATTTCTAGCTCATCTCTATGGAAATTGAAAAATGTTACCGTTTTTTTGTTTAATGGTGGTATTAATCCATGTGAGTAGTAGGGCCAGTTCCAAAATGGAAAATAACAATAACAACAATTTTATTTTTATACCCTGCCTCCATCTCCCCGGAAGGACTCAAGGCGACTTACATGGGGACGAGCCCGAAAAAACATGGTTAAAATATAACACACTAAAATATTAAAACAACAACATAAAGCAGAACAAAACAACAATATTATAACATAATATAAGAGAAACCATCAAACCAACAACCAATGAACCTGCAATAATAAATAATGTCTGTCCACAGGTGGGCAGAGTGGTGCAACTCAAATGTAAGCATAGGGCTGGTGGGTAAAGTGTGTAAATCAAATGGCAACATTAGGGATAGTGGCAGTTTAAAATGGAACATTATGACTTTGGGTACAGAGCAGTAGTAAATGCAAGGACAAGATTTTGGGTCCTGGTTGGGGCCAGGTTATCTGGGGCAGTGTTTCCCAACATTTTTTGAGCTGTGGCACATTTTTTACATTTACAAAATCCTGGGGCACACCACCAACCAAAATGACACTCTCACACAGTAATACATACAGTTAATATGTTTTAAATGTATTGATACACTCAGTGTGACACCCAGAGAGCACTGTGGACTCAAACAATGTTGGATCAGGACCAAACTTGGCATGAATACTCAATATGCCCAAATGTGAACACAGATGGAGCTTGGGAAAAATAGACCATGACATTTGCTTGGGTTCTCAAAAAATAGACCATGACCTTTGGGAGGAGTTCGGCAGGAGGGGGAAGAAAGGGGGGAAGAGAGGCTTTTCCGCGGCATACCAGGCGATCGCTCATGGCACACTAGTGTGCAACGGAACAGTGGCTGGGAAACACTGATCTGGGGGATTGTCTAATTGAAGGCACAGCGGAAATGGTCCAGCTGTTCACACTAACAGAAAGTGTGGGTTGCTCTGGAGCTTTGTGGAAGCTACAAAACAATCCCTGAGTTTTATAATACAGGGCCCAATAATGTTAACTGACTGTGACCCATATCGGAGGTAAGATAGCTCTGTGCACCATGTAAGTGCCATACAGCCGATTCTTTTTCACTTTAGTCCCAGTGTGGATGTGCTCTAAGGCTTCAGTCATGGACCTAACATATGCCTACTTCATTAAAAGATCAGTAAAAATAAATGAGTTCTTCATCCCATTGGTCAAACTTTATTGTGGTCCTTCTTTCCCTGTTTGACTTGAGGTGTGTCAGTGATATAAGCATTTGAAAATGATTAGCCCCATTTATAAAAGCCCAGTCCCTAGCTAACCAGACAGGACATTGCTCTTTTTACCTCCACCAAATTCCATGACCCTATAGTTTGCTGTTGCACGTTCCCATGCCCAGCCCTTTTGATAGCTGGGTCATGCCCATCTTTGTAGCCTGGTTCCTGGATTTGAGTATTGATTAGATGGAGTTGTAATGCTAATTGATTATGTTCTTATGTTAATTGTGTTTCTGATTGATGGATTGCTTGTTTATTGTCTTATGGACATTTGGTTCAATGTAAGCCACCCCAAGTCCCTTCGGGGAGATGGTGGCAGGGTATAAAAATAAAGTTGTTGTTGTTATTATTATTATTCAGTAGCTACAAATTAGAAAGAATAGCACTGAACTCTTAGTCTGAAGGTAGTTACATGGTCTTCATGGGAAACAAAACTAGAATACATATTTCTATCCAAGCATTGGATATGAAAGGTGGATAGGACTGACTGGATCTATAAATTTTCATGTATAATTGGCATGTAGTTTTCAATACTATGGACCATATATACCAAATTATAAAAAATCTCAGTCACACACACTCCCAAATCTATACTATTAATATAAATATAGTGTTGCATTTGTTGTTTTCATGAGTACTACTAAGCAATGGAAATTCTTCATTAGCTGTTTTGTAGAATATATATTTGCTTTTCCATAACTTTTTCAGAATCATTTTAAGGACATACTTCATGTGTTCTGAAATAAATAGAAATCATTTCTAGTTGACTTATATGGCCTTTGGATGGAGTCGCCCATTTACCACCAATTACATATGAAGAACATTTCACAATGTTTGAAGGCTTCCAATGAGCCTGAACCAAAATTGCAATTAACAGTACTTAAAGATTCACTTCACTTAATTTTGAGAAAATGGGCATGATTTTCTTAAGTGGCTAATTGAACTGACATTTGTAAACCATTATGGACTCTAAATTATTGTTTGTGACAATCACCACTTTCCCCATGCACAGCTTTTTAACTAGCTGTAACTAAGCAGAATGTGTGTGTGTGTGCGCGCGCGTGTGCACTTATTACACTGATAATTGGTTCAGCTTATAAATTGCTCTTAACATTTTGTTTAAGTCCAGTGTTGGAACATGCCTCTCAACCATTGAACTTTGAGTTCAGAGAGTGATGACTTGTCAGAGACATGAACAGCAGAAACTTGTTTTTAGGAGTTTTAATACTTGCTGTAGTAAAATGTTTCATATTGACTATACTAAAACAAAATGGTTCTGGTATATAGAAAATTAGTACATGAAGAGAAAAACCATTTAGAATATTCTGCAGTATATGATAACCATTTAGAATATTCTGCAGTCATAAACCCAGTCTAAAGAATCCTGGAAAATCCTGCTGTTAGGAATTATTTTATTTATTTATTTATTTTATTTCCACCATTTCTACCCCGCTTCTTCTCAATCCCCGAGGGGGGACTCAGAGCAGCCTAACAACGGCAACAATTCGATGCCAAAAACACAGTATAATAGAAAACCAAAAACAGTCAAAATTAAAATACATTAAAATAAAGTTAGCATTAAAATACATTAAAATACAATTGGCATTAAAATACATCATATACATTCACATAAGTTAAAAACAGTATTCCGTCCATAATAGAAACATTGGGTCATGTCCACCAGTTTGCTATTTCAATCCAATCTAAAGTGCTGTATCATGCTAATGTGCAAACGCCTGGTCCCATAACCAGGATTTCACTTTTTTCCTGAATGCCAGGAGGGATGGGGTTGATCGTATATCAATGGGGAGTGCATTCCACAGATGGGGAGCCACCACCGAGAAGGCCCTATCTCTCGTCCCCACCAACTGCATTTGAGAAGTAGGCGGGAGCGAGAGCAGGGCCTCCCCGGACGATCTTAAATTATGAGGTGGGATGTAGCGACTGATGCGTTCGGACAAGTAAGCTGGGCCGTATAGAGCTTTAAAGGTCAAAACCAGCACTTTGAATTGAGCTCGGAAATGGACAGGCAGCCAGTGGAGCTGACACAACAGGGGGTGGTATGCTCCCTGTATGTAGCTCCCGTTAGTAGCCTGGCTGCCGCCCGCTGGACTAATTGCAGATTCCGAACTGTCTTCAAAGGCAGCCCCATGTAGAGTGCGCTACAGTAATCTATTCGGGATGTGACCAGAGCGTGGACCAGATCAGACTTCCCAAGGTACGGGCGAATTATGAGAGTTGAAGTCCAAAACACCAGGAGGGCCAAAGTTTGCCCATGCCTGGATTAGACCATACAAACAAGAGAGGAACTGAGGTTTTTAAAAAGTTAATTTTAAGGGTTATCCAGAAAGCAAGGTTACAAGGCACATAGCTCTCACAGGGAATTTTCTCAGGGGAAGCTGGTATCATTGCTGTGTAGTAGGAAGCCAGCAAAAGTGAACAAGCAGTGCCAGTTGTTAGGAGCTCATGAACTGCCATCACGGTGAAGGTTAGAGATGAGCATTCTCATTCTGTTTACCTCCAAGTATGAAATTCATACGGTAATACACTATCTAAATGCTTATTGTTGAACTGTGCTACTGTTTTGCTGTGCTGTCGTTGTTTTAACTGTTTTATTGCCTGTTTTTTATTATGCCTTTCGGCTCCTGTAAGCCGCCGCGAGCCTCAGGGAGTCGGCGGCATAGAAGCCCGAATAATAAATAATAAATAAATAAATAAATAATGTTAAGGGCACGAACACTGCTGCAATTCATCCCAAAATCATTTCAGAACTATTATCCACTGAGACCTTTAGAATACTAGGTCTCCCCAACATCACGGAATGACGTATTGACGTCAGGAGCATAGGCCACGCCCCTTGTTTTGCCCGAGCTCACCACAATGTGGAGAGTGGAGACAATGCCGTTAAGTGAATTGTGACTATTTTGTGATTTTTCTGGAGTTTTTGGACGTTTATCTTTTCCATATGGACAAGGGATTCTTCCCGCACGGACTTTGACTCTTTTACACATGATACGGCCTATTCCCACACTCTTTGTCCACTTGAATGATTGTTGAATAGATGTTTATGACTGATTGCTGCTATTGGACGAACCTGGTTTACTATTGTATAGTTGTGATTGCCTGTATAATTTTGCTCTACATATATTTTGTGATATTATATACTTATTGTAGTCTAACCCAACTCAGTGTGTTTCTAGTGTTTACTAAACACAGTCCCATATTGTACTTTGTTTGTTTGTGAATATATGCTCAACCTATATATGAATGTAATTTGACTTTCTCGGTCTCCTCTTCTTTATTGTCTGCTTTGAATGTAACTACCAGCCCATCTCAAACTATGGCACACATTACCCTTAGGTTTTCCTTTGCTGCCTTCGGAACTGTTCCTGAACTTGATCAAATCACTGTTTGACAGGATGAGAAAACAGTGGTGTCCTGGCTTCTCTGTAATGCTAGCACTGGTATGAAACCTGTATTCATTATTGCTAATAAGAACAATACCAGATGGAGGATGCAAAGCAGAAGCAAGGTCTGAAAAGTAACAGCAAGCTTTTGCTTTTTTGAAATGATATAAGAACAGATGGAGCCACCAGATATGACTGTGGTAAATAAGTCATGCTCAAGTCTTCGGTTCATGCTGTAGAAGACAGTAACAGGCTACATTTGAATGAGGGCCCATAAATAAGAAAGAGTGGAGAAGCACCCACATACACACACATCAAAGCATGAAGAGTTTGCATGGGAGACGTTGTTTTATAAAGTTCAGTTATTCCAGCTCAGAAAAGATATGTCAGCAACTACAAAAGCACTTTTTAAGAAAGGAATATACAGTATACCAAAAAAATCCCCAAAGGCTGAACTGACTGTCTATGCACCATTATTAAAACAAGTGGAACTGAGGCAAAACAGTTCTGCTTTAAGATGCACTATATTTTCTTTCAGTTAGCAGCAAAAGAAAAAAAAAACACTGCTGGATTATTTCCTGAACACTCTAGAGAGGGATGTGAGGAGAAACAATCTGTCCAAGAAATAATGTGGATGTGCAGTAACATTTAATATGCAATGTGACATATAGAGATGGTAGTGTGTATCCATGAGGTACTGCATATTCTAAACAAGCCCTGGTTTACTTAGGTCGAGTTAAACCAGCTCTTCTGGCTAGGGCATAAGAACATCTCAAGGATGGCATCATTCCCATGGGATTAGGCTGTTTATATGTGGCTTAACCAACTTTGTCCTTCATAAGAAATTAATAGCTGTTGGGGTAGTTCTTTATGAGTCTCCTGGCTATTTTTTTTTTATGAAAGACAAAGTTGAATAAGTCAATTACCAGCCAACCCACCGAAATAAAAAGCAGACACAACAGGTATGGGTTTAAATATGGGTAACATTATTAAAAGTTACCTAATTAAATTTTGTAACTTGTAACTTGAAGCTAACTCTAAAGTGGGATATGCATTTGCTGTGTCATAAAGTCCAGATAATGGTCTTTACCGACCTATCCCTTGGCTGAATTTTGGATGAAAAACCAGGTCCCTGGCTAAACTAAACCTGGTGACCTAAAGGGAAACATAACGGAGAGTTCTGCCCCAAGGATAAATTTATTATTTATTTATTTACTTTATTTATACTTAGCTCTTCTCACCCCGAAGGGGATTCAGAGTGGATTACAGTACACATACTAGCAGACCATCCCTGCAGTTCAACATATATAGACATATTTAAACATATTTAGACATATATAGATGAATATAGATGAACAGAGGCAAACTCTGGTCACCAGGGGGTGCTGACGCACTCCTCATCTCTTTCAGCATTTTCCAGCATCCCTTTGTTGTTTCTTCTGCATTCCTGAGCGATTCCTGAAGTTCTTTTAATGGCCTCATAAATCAGTCAAAATTTGCCTCCCCACTTAATGTGGTACCTTTATCTCCTACTTGACAAAGGAACTGTCTTTCGGGCTGCAAAGGTCGACAGCAGGCTACACTTAAAGGTCAAGCACCCACATTGACCCAGGCAGGCCTCGAACTCATGATCTACTGGTCAGAGAGATCTTATGCAGCTGACACTTAGCCAGCTGCGCCACTTCCTGGTGATTAAATTGAGTCATGGTCTCCCGTTCCTAGATCATTATTATTTTCACCTCACCTGGGTTGTTTGAACCCTAAGCGAGGGTTTCCGTTTCTGTCCTACACACAAATGAGGTCTCTTGGGTGTACAGCAAAGATGTCAGCACCTCGCTGTTTTTGTTATGGCCTATTTAAATTACCGCAATTCCCTATTTGCCATGGGAGTGTAGAAGTAGACCTTAGAATGTCATAACATGACACAGACTACTGTTTGAAAAGAAAGATTTTTATATATTTATGCCAACTTTGGAAATATTGAGGAACTCTAATAGCTGTGCTTCTCTTTTGCTGTACAACAGGGTTCTTTTTTAAAGTGAAATGTGGGCAAAGGATACTTCTTAAATATGAAAATCCTTGTAAACAATCTGCATCGACCATATTGTTGGATTAAATCATTTTTCATTGCTTTGTTTATGTAAATGCGTGAACCAAATAAATCAGGAATTGTGTGTGTATGATGTGTGTGTGTATATATTAGTGATTTACATTTTGGTATACATTTTAAGGATACCATTGAATAAAGTTGAGAATATTTTGCTGCATGAGATGAATAGTTTGCCACTGTTTGGCAATCTCACTATACTTGAATGACTGAAGATTCTTTACTCTGAATGCAAAAAACAGGACCAGAAAGAAAACATATTTGAATGAATGTGGAAAAAGAAAACATATGCTCTGGAAATGAATAGTACCGTTGAACATCCAACTGGAAAAGCTCACAGTAGCAGACATAATTGAAGGACGAAAGAATGACTCAGGCATCTGATGAGGACATGTCCCCAGGTTTTGATAGATACATGACACAAAAGACTTTTGAAATAAAAGATTCATGCTCGATAATTCCATAGAATTATGTTGTAGAACATAGAAAATGCCTAGAGAGGACATTTTGTTGAATGTGGATAAACAAAGTCTTGGATACCTGGTCCTGCAGATTTATTTCTACTGATGTCTTAAGATGACCAGATGAGACCTACATTCATCTTTGCTTTCTGAAGAACTCTAGCCCCTTCTACATTGCCATATAATCCAGATTATAAAAACATATAATCCAAATTATCTGCTTTGAACTGGATTATATGAGCCTACACTGTCATATAATACTGTTCAAAGCAGATAATCTGGATTTTATATGGCAATGCTTCTTTTATTTTATTTGATTGTTGTTTTATTCTAGTTGTAATGTTGTTTTATGTTTTTATGTTATTGTATTGAAATGGATTTCTGGGTTTGGCTTCATGTGAGCCGCCGCGAGTCCCCTTCAGGGAGATGGTGGCGGGGTACAAATAAAGATTATTATTATTATTATTATTATTATTATTATTAGGGGCCTCAAATGCCCCTTCTATTAACTGTGGTATTTTGAGCTTCTTATATACATAGATCCATACACAATTGAGAACCTAAAATGTATTTGGCTACAGGCAAGGGGAGAAATCACAATACCTATTATTTGTTTTTGCAGTCCTCTCCATCCCTGGGAAGTTACAATAATATGCTCTGGGCCTTGGTTTAAATTAGGCGTTTCACAAGGAAGTTTTGAATAACTACTACTTGTGCAGTGTCCAAAACAGTATACTCGTGCAATGTCCAAAACATGCACATAACACCAATAGGATTCCAGATTGAGTATCTTTATATTCTACTAATCTTGGTCATTCTTTCTATATTCTATTTTGTTTATTATTGATGCATCTTAAGCATTGAAATTGCAAGCAATGGATACAATATTTCAATATAAATACAGGTAGTCCTCAAGTTACAAACATCCAACTTACAGATGACTCACAGTTAAGAACAGGGCTGAGACAACAGGAAGTGAGAGAAATCTATCCCTTGGAAGGGAAATTCACTCCTGGTAGTTATTATCTTGGGGAAAATATGTCTCCACTGAAATTTCCTCACCAATCCTTTTTCCCACAACAATGTGTTTATGTGATAAAGGTACCACATTAAGTGGGGAGGCAAATTTTGACTGATTGCAGAAGAACAGAAGTGTGCGTCAGCTCCCCCTGGTGGCCAGCAGTTTGCCAGAAGTTTGCCAGAAGTTTGCCTCTTTGTTCGTCTATGTTTGTCTAAAAATATGTCTAAAATATGTCTATATATGTTGAACTGCAGGGATTGTCTGCAAGTATGTGTGCTGTAATCCGCTCTGGGTCCCCTTCGGGGTGAGAAGAGCAGAATATAAATGAAGTACATAAATAAATGTGTACATTCAGATATTTGCATATGTGCATATGAGTTCCAGTGCATAACAGAGTGATTTAAGAAAGAAATAAACCCCAAAACCTTCTACCTGATGACCCCTGTCCATCCTACATCTTGTTCAGATACAGAGGAAGCCTGTAAGGATAGTGTGGAACCTAATCCCAGAACTAACAGGTTTGTGTGGGGACCTGCAGTTAGATTATTACCTCCTATTTTAAACCCAGTATTGAGTGACCATAAAACATGGAATGGCTCTCACCACCCCTTCTTGTTTTTGTCATTGAAGTGACCAGTGGATGTGACCTGGGTCACGGTGGTTGCTCATTACCTGGAGTGATGGTGACGAGCGAGAAGAAATCAGATTGAAACAGATGCCTTACCTTCAACCATTGTGAAAGAACATTAAGAGAAGCTATGGACTGAATAGGTAATCCCTGAAACGATGTCCTGCTAATCACTTTGCCACCCCCTGATTCTTCTCTATGGCATTCTGTACAAAACTTCTCATTTCAAGCCTTCAAAGACCTTTGTGATATGCTTTCATGCAGCATATGTATGTTTGGAACAAACATTTCCAGCAAAGCTACTTGAAACTCTCTGCATGTTTTTTGTAATATCCTGGCAATCAATTCCAAATGCAGATCAGACACTGACAACTTGATGTGCCACTCTACAATCCAAGGAAGTGTATAGCCTCAGGGGCTGCTTTAAATAAGTCTTCTAGGATGTTATAAATGTTGGCTCAGACACCATTTGTCGAGCTCTGAGAAACAAATGACTCTCATTCTTTGGAATGTCCTTAATAAATACAAGTTTTTGTCAAAATCTATGATAAGCTAGATAATCAAAAGTTTTGTTCATTCATTGCAGTTCCGTGCTGTACAGAGTAGAGATACTAGACCAGCAGCCCCAAAATGTCAGAGCCGGTGGGATAGAATATTAGGAGAAAAGAATACATTTCTTTGATAGGATTTCCAGTTATATGCCATCTTTAACAGCTTCATGATTTCTGTATTTATTTGACTAACTTCTATTTAAAATGAGCTTTGTGCAGTATGCTTATTGAGAAGCAAGAGACTGCAGTGACATGACATTCATTTATTGAGACATCATAAAGTGAAAATGAAAGTCCTCTACCAGCCCACACCACAGGAAGAACACCATCATCCCCACGTCAGCATAGGCAAATCTGTGCTTAAGTTTGTTCAGCAGTTCACCTACCTGGGAAGCATCATCTCTTCAGATGCCAAGATTGACAAAGAGATAGATCACAGATTGGCAAAGGCATATAGTGCATTTGGAAGGCTTCACAAAAGAGTCTGGAGCAACAAGCACCTGAGGCAAAGCACCAAAATCAGTGTGTACAGAGCTATCGAACTGTCTATTCTCCTCTATGGGTCTGAAACATGGGTCACCTAACGCCAATGCCTACGACTCCTCGAACGCTTTCATCAGCGCTGTCTTCACACAATCCTAAATATACACTGGACCGACTATGTGACTACTGTTGCTGTCCTTGAGCAAGCAGGGATCACCAGCATTGAGGCCATGCTATTGAGAACACAGCTGTGTCTCTAGCATGGAGGACCACCGCCTCCCAAAGATACTACTCTATGGTGAACTCGCCATGGGTCAGCGCAAGAGAGGCGCCCCCGAAAAGAGATATAAGGACTCCCTGAAACAATATTTCAGCCTTGGCCAGATTGATCACCAACAATGGTCCACACTGGCCTCACATCAGGAGGCGTGGAGATGCACTATCCACAATGCTGCGGCCTCTTTCGAGAAGACATGCCAAATGGGTCTCGAAGAGAAACGACAACGCAGAAAGAACTGCAACTTGGAAACAACATCACCCAAGGCGACTTTCTGCCGTGCTTTCTGCAACTGAACTTGCCTATCTCCGATTGGCCTTTTTAGTCATCAACGCGCTTGTAAAAAGCGTGGGATGAGTCCTTCCTAAGAATCTTCGTTCGCGAAGTAATGCCGACAGAGATAAAGTGAACATTAAAAAAAAATAAGACAGCTATTTCGATTATTCTTTTAAAGGAAATTTCTTTTCTCTGCATAACTTGAGTACAGTGTTCCCTCGCTATTTCGCGGTTCACTTATTGCGGACTCACTGTTTCACTGATTTCAAAAAAATATTAATTTAAAATATATATATCATGGTATTTTGGCTGTTTTGTGGGGTTTTGCTGCCACCGCTCTCCAAGACCCTTTCCCTTCTCAGTTCTCCCTCCCTCCAGCCTTGAATGACCTTTCCTTTCCTTCCCTTCCCTTTATTTTAAGTTTATAAAATAAAATAAACTTAAAATAAACTACTAAATAAACTACTAAAATAATGTATAAATATTAAAATAAATAGAATATCCCTTTATCATGGTTTTTCACTTATTGCAGGAGGCCCTGGAACCTAACCCTAGCAATAAGTGAGGGAACACTGTACATTCATTTTATGTTCTATGTTATTTAATTAAATAACACTTTCTATATTATTAAATTATGTATTCATGCCAACTTAGCAGCTCAAAAACATGCAAGTGTGAGTAGATCAATAGGTACCGCTTTTGCAGGAAGGTAACGACATTCCATTCAGTCATGCTGGCCACATGACCTTGGAGGTGTCTATGTACTCTGCATACACTGGAACCAAAGCTGATTCTACATTGCAGTTTAAATGTCATTATTTGGTATCAATCCAGCCCAAGAAATCTGACAACATTCCAAAGTCCATATATCTTTATGATGCAAAATCAAAAAGGCAGGAAAAAAACTAAGTAAGCTTTCAAAACCATAGATTTCTTCATCAAGCAGAGGCTTTAATTAAGTGTATTGGCTCCTTTGCAAATAGAATTTCAACTGATATTACAAGTGGAAAGGTGTAATTTGCACACAATTTCTGTATGTCTTTGGACTTAGATAGTCATGCTTCATCTATTCCAAATAAGGAACATATGTTTAGAAAATATTCCAGTGTGATTCAAGATATAGCCTTTTTCATCGGATAACCTCCAATATTTCCAGTGCAACTGTGTAAGTGTGTATGCAAATACTGCGGATATTTTTATGAACCAACATCAGGCAAGCATGAGCTGCAATGCAAATAGATTTTGAATCCTAGCTCTTGATAAATGCATTAGCAAGGTGCTTACATTCCTATCTGTTCACTGACCATGACATAAGATTAAATTTGAATTTTTTGTTCATTTTTAGCAAGCTGATCAGCATAGCTTGGAGAAAAGCAGATAGGAATTTATGGAAGTTATGCATGCTGTTGTGCCTTGCTGGTAATTGAACTTATTGAGACTTCAGAAAGAGGGAGGGACAGATCTACACTTAGAGTCACTTTGCTTACAAAGGTAAGCCATTCCTCTTTCCGCTCACATACAGAATCAAATTCTTCATAAGTACTACATCCACCTGAAAAGGAAAGGAATGTGTTTCTGTGTGCTTTGCTTTACAGATGGGAGATAAATTTTCAGATTGCTTGAATGGGGGGACGAAAACAGAGTTCCCAAACCCTACAGTGCAGGAAGGAATAACAGCTTTTCTGGGACCCTTTTCCTTACCACCCCCACCAAAGCTTTTCCAGATGATGTATTCTAGATACTGTTCGTCCTTAACTTTCCTTTCCTTATCTACTTTATTTATATTCTGCTCTTCTCACCCCGAAGGGGACTCGGAGCGGATTACAGGTACACATACTTACCAGACAATCCCTGCTGTTTTCTACATACACACATATAGACAAACAGGGGCAAACTCTGGCCACCAGGGGGAGCTGACGCACTCCTCATCTCTCAGCGTCCGCAGCGTCCCTTGTTGTTCCTTTTACATTCTCAGTGTTCCTGGAGTTCTTTAATGGCCTCATAATTCAGTCAAAATTTGCCTCCCCACTTCATGTGGTCCCTTTATCTCCTACTTGACAGATGCAACTGTCTTTCAGGCTGCAAAGGTCAACAGCAGGCTACACTTAAAGGTTGAGCACCCACCTCGACCTGGGCAGGCCTCGAACTCATAACCTACTGGTCAGAGAGATCTTATGCAGCTGAAACTTAGCCAGCTGTGCCACATTCCTTTGCCTGCCAATCCTCGAAATAACGAGACCACACAACAGTATTTGGGTTTAAATATGGGCAACTTTTATTAATTGTTACTGATTAAAATTTGACTGGATCTAAACCTATGGATCCTGAACTTGGTGGCAAAACCAAGGTATCATCCCCGCCCAGCCTTCCCTCGGCTAGTTAGGGTGAAATATCCGGGTCCCCAGGGAACCTAATCCTGGCAACCTCTAAGGGAAATGCATTGGAGCAGTCCCTCTCAGGTATCTGAGACCCGACTCTCCCCATTCCTAGGGCATTAGGATTCCCCTCATCTCTTCAAATTGTACCTTAAGTTAGTGTTTTAGTCAATGGTCTTCCACCCCTGAAGGGGGTTCCTTGGGCGTATACCAAATTTAAGCTTTTCCTAACTGTTTTCCGTGACCACCTATTTAATGACACACTGTCCCAATATCCTCTGTAATAGTATAGGGTAGGCAAAAAAAACCTCCTAGAGTGTAAGAGGGGAACAAATTCCTACTCAGCCCCTTAATGGCAACCGTAATATACTGTTTAATGGGTGGGAATGGTAGGTCGACGGTGGCTCCAGAATGAAGTAAAGGGGGCAAGCCAGGCAAAAGGCCTGGCTCCGCCCCCTTGAAAATGGTTCTGGACGGAACTAATGTTCTCTCTTCGGGGGAGGAGGCAAACTCCCCCAGTTGTGCCGGAGTGGGAACGGTTATTTTCTCCATCTCTGCTCTGAAGCTCTCATTTGAGAGTGGCAGCTTTTAGATAAGAATAACAAATATTGTAATCCTTGCATTTTCTAGGCACTGTATCTTAACTTCCCCCCATAACCCAATAAGACTTGACCAAGGGGAGTGTAGGTATCTGAAAAATTGTTCCTTTCCTTGATGTATGGCAAGAACAATTAAAGCCCTGGCAGACCATGCAAAAATAATCTGTGAACCCCACCTCCTCCAAGACAAACTGAACCATCTAAACTGGGCTTTACAAGCCAATGTATAGTCCACCACTGACATCAGAAGAGCTGCAAGACCAAGAACAAGCCACGAGAGTCAAGACAAAGATCTGCCCAGAGTAAAAGTGTTCTTGCCATACATCAAGGGAACCACTGATTGCATAGGGAAGCTGATGATGAAACACAACCTACAAACCATCTACAGAGCCACTAAGGAAATCCATTAAATGCTATGTCCAACAAAGGACAAGAGGGATCCTTTTACTTCTGCAGGAGTCTACCGTATTCCATGTAGCTGTGGACAAGTCTACATAGGGACCACCAAATGCAGCATTGCCCAAACATGAATCAAGGAACATGAAAGGCACTGCAGACTACTTCAACCAGAGACGTCAGCCATAGCAGAGCCCCTGATGAACCAATATGCTGGACACAGCATATTATTTGAGAACACAGAAATGCTGGACCACTGTAACAACTACCATGTCAGGCTACACAGCGAAGCCATTGAAATCCACAATTTCAACAGAAAGGAAGAAACCATGAAAATGAACAAAATCTGGCTACCAGTATTTTAAAAAGCAACTCTAAATTCGTAACAGTAAATAAAGAACAAAATTCCAAAACTGAGTAACTCCAGACAAAAACAATCAAGGACAGCTAATCACTGCTCAGCAAAGGATTCCCCCAGACAGTAAGAAGCCAGAGTTGAAAACTGCTAGGCCATTAAATGCTAACCAAGGTGACCAATTGAAACATTCACACCCATCTCTGACAGAAAATATTTCTTTCTCCCACCATAGAAATTCCACAGATATATAAACCCCATTTTCCTTGTTTCCAACAGACCTCACAACCTCTGAGATTGCCTGCCATAGAAATGTCAGGAGAGAATGCTTCTGGAACATGGCCATACAGCCCGAAAAACTTAGAGCAACACAGTGATTCCAACCATGAAATCCTTTGACAATACCTAGTCCCTTTGGAAACTTCCATAATCTGGAAACATTCAAAGATATTAATATGCAAAGGTGGAGCAGCGCAAAATCATGTTGCTAGCAGGTGGCCATTTTTGGCTTAGAGTCCCACTAAAAACTTTCATACAAAAGTTTGTTTTTTTTAAAAAAAAAACCCCTAAAAAGTGCTGTTAAGAACATATGGATAATACACTTCACCCTCCAACAAGTTAGGGGAGGGAGCACTTTTGTCTCCTCCCCTTGGAGAAGAGATTGGTTAATTTCGCAGAGTTTGCTGGAAGGAGGAGGGGCTGGCATAGTGTGGTGCCAGCCCCTTCTCCCTCATTCTGCAAACGGACATCGCCCACCACTCCCGCCCATGGATAGTATAATAATGATCGTCAAATGGTTTAACATTTGGGGTCGGATAGGAATTCGCCCACGAGGGTTTTGCCTATCCTATACTGTTGTCTTAGGGGCTAGATGGAATGGTCGGCTTTTAAACTAGCCAAGCATAAATAGATTAGTTTACATTTTCTCCCAATCCATGGCGTAAATAGATTAGTTATTCAAAGGTTGGTATACACTTAAGGCACCCCTTAAGGGTGTGGGGCATTCTGCAAACACTCACCTAGAGGTTAATTTTAGGGGTGAGGTGAAGGTGAATGCCCCAGGAGCGGGGAGAGTCTGCTCTCAAAAGTTGAGAGAGATTTCTCCTGATGTTTCCCTTATGGGTTGCCCGGGTTTAAATCTACAGGGGACCCAGGTAGTACGCCTGAAGAGCTGAGGGGTAGACTTTAGAAGACGCTACCTCAGCTTACACACACCAAGTTGAACTGACACCAAAAAGTTAGTTGAGTTATAAATTAAATAGGTAACTATCAATAAAAGTTGCTCAAATTTGAATCCATATATTTTGTGTCTGTCTCATTATTTCGGGGGGTTGGAAAGACAAGAGGCATTCCTTATCCTCCTAAAATGTATGTAAAATGTTAGTGGGAGAGAGACAGCTTTCTCATAAAGATTTAAATAGCTAGGCAGGCTCATAGAAGGAAATGCAGTCCTATGGACAACAGGGATAGGGTCATAAAAGACACACCCAGCACTTTGAATTATGCCTGGAAATGGCATTTGATCCAGTGATTATCTCCCATATTATTATTGCAACATGGGAGTTCCTTTTACCAAACCCTTATCAGCAGCCTGGCTGCAGCATTTTGAACTAACTGTCATTTCTGAAATGTATTATAGACAGAACTGGAAATAAATTCTTAGACAACTTGACTAGATTGAATTAAAGGCCGCATGCTATTTAATGCCAAGAAATCTGCAAGGAACAGCAGAGGGGAAGAAGCTGTGTTGAAAAGCTTGCCTTTAAATCAAGCAGGCAGCTAGATGATGAATGTAACCTGCATTAAGGAAGGGATGAGGTTATTTTTCAATCTCACCACCTAAGCAACACCTTCACAGGCACAAAGGATAGTCTTCCATTATCATCTGTTTCCTATGCCTCACAACTCTGGAAGGATAATTTTCATGAATCACAAAGGTTATGTGCACCATAGCCCCAAGTGAGATTATCTCTGTAATGAAGATTTATCTAAAAGTATCTTTGAGTGCTTACCAAAAGTGCTTATCCTTTGCTTGATTAACCTATATGTCTCTGCCAAAATTGACTATATACACATTGATATTAGCCCTGTAAAGCATAAACCAAATTCTCCATATAGATCTTTGTGTAAAATAGGAGATACCATGCTGAAGCCACATAAAAGCCAAAAATGTATACCAGTCCGTCAAAGGAGAACTAGGTGGTGGGGCACAGAACATATCAAATGATATGAAATAATAGAAAAGAGGTCTATAGGGTAGGATGTGAGGAAATGGAACCAGATGACAGAGAACAAATTCTGACCATTACAACAGAATAATATGTGTTTCTATACTAATATAACCTTTTCCTTATGTTCAGCTCTACAGCAAGATATGTCCCTACCTGGAACTGGAAAAGAGGGGGAAAAAACCATCCTGGAACTATATGTCAAAAAGACATTTTTTAGAAGAAGAACAAGAACAAGAGGAGGAGGAGAAGGAACTAATACTACTGCTACTGCTGCTGCTGCTGCTACTACTACTACTACTACTACTACTCACAGCAACCTAGATGATCATGTTTGGTGAAAGACCACTTCCTGTTGTAACCACCAGTCAAGAGGGGGAAAAAGATTGAAGGAATTCATCTCATTTTTTTGAGGAGGGGATTAGTAAGGATGTTGTTTGCTGTCAAGAAACAGGAATTGTAAAAAAAAAGATTAACAAATATTTGATTAATAAATATCAGGAAAAGAATATATTTCTATTGATGAGGGGAAAAAAATCCATGATGGTGTTGTACATAAATCTGAACTCAGAACTTCTGTTGACTGTTGATAAAGGTAAATATGTCAGAGTTTGAAGTTACTTTTAGATTGTTTAGTAGTCTACATCAGTGCTGTCCAACTTCTTCCGACCCAAGGGCCGGAAGAAGTGTCACTCATCACCTCGGGGGCCGTAGGTGATCAGTGAGCAGGGGGCGGGGCCACGCATGGGGGCGGGGCAGGGGCGAAGCCAAGGGCAGCGCGTCATGCCAGGCCTCTGACGCGCTGCCCTTGGCGCCACCTACTGCTCCTTCGCCATCTCCCCCGCCCTTCCTAGGGAGGGGGAGCCGGTGAAAAGGAGCAGAAGGCGGCGCCAAGGGCAGCGCGTCAGAGGCCTGGCGTGACGCGCTGCCCTTGGTGCCGCCTACTGCTCCTTTTTGCCGGTTCCCCCGCCCTTCCTAGGGAGGGGGAGCCGGCGAAAAGGAGCAGAAGGCGGCGCCAAGGGCAGCGTGTCAGAGGCCTGGCGTGACGCGCTGCCCTTGGCACCGCCTACTGCTCCTTTTCGGCGCGGAGAGAGGGACGGAGGGGGGTGCAGGGAGGAGGAGCTAGCTCTCTTCCTCCTCCCTGCCCCGCTCCCTCTCCCCGGCTGCCTTTTTAAAAAAAAGACTTTTAAAAAAAATTAAAAATGGCGGCCGGGGGCATAGCGGGGGCTGAGCCCAACAGGCTGGGGGGCTGTGTATGGCCCCCGGGCCGCCAGTTGGACAGCCCTGGTCTACATAGTTTTTGTAACATAGTAGAATCTTTTGTGATTTTTGTTTTTTCTTTATCGTCTATGTATTTTATATACATTGTTTTCCTCCCCTCCCCCGCTAATAGACTGTTGTGCATATGTTTAGTGCCATTTTAGAGTGTGCAAGTTTTAATAAAACTGACTTTAAAAAATCAAAAGCGAGTCTAAACCTTTATCATTATTTTCCCAGATTTTGATTGTGCTATTATACACATGTCCAATAGTAGGAGGCCCAAAATTTGTCCCATTCATTTGATTTGTGTTTCCATTTCATTCTGTCTATTCGGATGGCACAAAATGGAAAGGTCCCTTCTGGAACGAAAATGCAATTGATACTAAAGGCAGGCCGGAGTGGGTACCGGCTCTAAGCCTGCTTTTCAGATTGACTGTCTGGGGCCTGGAAGAGCCTTTAGCTGAGCGCCAAGTAAGGAGTGCTCCTTGCTCAGTGCTCGGCTGCAGACCCTGTGAGGCTCTGGTGCGTAGGCCCTTAGCCTGCACCCGTAAGCCCAGTTGCTTTGGACCTACAGGTGAAGCCTACCCCCAAATAATGGGCCAAAAGATATTTTGGTGCTAAAAACAAAAAACAAATATATGACCTTCTGATTTTGGGAGGCTCCAATGAAAATGGATCAGGGCCCCCCCCCCCCAAAAGTCAGGACATGAAATGGATCAAGGTAAGTCCCGAATGCACATGACTAATGTCCAAAATTTGGAGTCACTGAGATACATTCCTAAATTCATGTATGTTGCACCTCAGAATGCGGCCAGTCCCCCCTAGATCACACACACCAGGCAGATGTAATAAATGTACTTTTATTTAGAATAAAGAATATAGAATAGTCCAAAGATGTAAAAATAAAGCAATCAAAGCAAATCCCAAAATGGTCCAGTAAAGTTCTCGAGCTGCAAGCCCAGTTGGCTTAAATCCCAAAGGAAGCAAAAGTACATAGACAAGGCAAACCACCCTCGCAGTCAACATGAAACTTGAGGCAAACTGCTCTGGCAGTCTCTGTGAACTTAGAGACTTGAACTTGAGACTTTCCAAGCTAAACGTAGCTTCAGGTCTGACTAGAATAACCCGGGCATAATCTAATAAAGGAAATTACTTTCTATGTGACCAACGCACCCCCTTTCTCAAACTCCAATCTTTTTGGGAGGATCGGATGCTGGCCCTCCTGTCAAATTCCTCCTAATTTTCGGGCCCAGGTGCAAAGCTATCATCCTGGGAAACTCGATCCTCCCTCTCCTCAGAATGCTCATCTGGCAAGGGAGTAAAGAAGCTCTCATGAGAATCAAGGTCACTATGCCTCTCACTGTCTAATTCAGAACTGACCTCCATGAAGTCATCATTTTCTTATCTTCAGTACCATACCCATGTAGGCATCCATCATCCCTGGCTAAGTCTTCATCTGCAGGCCCATACCCTTCCTCCCCGATCTGATCCTGGGCAGCTGGGACCCCCGGTGTCTGTCTCTGATCACTAAGCTGGAACACCACACTACGCTGGGACACCACAATGTATTACATTTATACATTTAAAAGTCAGAGACTACAGTGAAATGTATGCATGCTTCTTTTTATAAAGTTGTGTCAGTTTTTTTTCCAATTCATAGGTCAGTGCAAGCCAATGTGAAATATAAATACTACAAGACTGTTTAAATTTGTGGCCAGATTTATGGGTACTTTGAAAACAAGCACTTATTTACTTGATCTAAGGCAGCTTCGATTACATATCACAGTATTTTTTTAAGAAACGGAAAAATACCTAGCTGTAATATTGTGTTATTGTTGTTTTCAAAAGTCTTCTCTTTTGTATGTAAAATGTACTTCTTAAAACACCCACTTTTCTGTACACTCAAGTAACAATGTAAATTGTGTGATCTAATCTAATTCTACCTTGTTATTGTTCTTTGCAAAAAAAATGACATAGAAAATTATCTGAGATGAATATGAGGAAAAAATTCAAAATTTCAACAAGCCTCATTATTTTTATTTATCTTTACAAGTTTTCTTTTTTTATATACAATTGATGATTTGACTATGGCTTTTACTTAAATAAACATGAAATGTGTGTGCCTGCCTACTAAGTTCTCTTGTTTTATTCTCTTTGCAGTATGCTCCCTACAATCATTCTATTAATTTTTTATATGTTTTTTTCCAAGATTTTCTTTTGTTATATGAATCTCTGAAGTTTGCAGTACCAGAACGTATTCATTATGGATGCATTTTACTGAACCACTAGAATCGTGGATTTGTTACTATGTCGAAAGACCTTTGAGTGAAAAAGGTGCCACAAAAATATATCCAAGGAAGAAACTAAAATAACCATGCATTATTTTAGTAATGAATTAGGAAGGCAATGCTAAGAGATCTAATACTGGAAAATTCTCTTAGGAACTGAGCTACCAAAGGCTAGTCTTTATAAAGCTGATCTTGAGGCCATGCTTCTGAAGTGTACATTCTGTTCTTCAAGCTAAGAAATTGGATGCAGACATAAAAGTAAAGGAGGAAAGGAATGAGGTTAGCCATCAAAATGACTGTGTACAGATAGAGAAGAGATATCTCATTCTGTTAACAGATGAATGGGGGGGGGGGGACCAAGAACATTGTGTTGGTATTTATTTACTGGTCTATGTGGGTTTTCCAAATGAGTACCAACTCTGGTTGTGAGATTTCTAAACTAAAACCAGGAGATGGCCTCTATTGATGTCAAGGGGGAATCTATGATTTTGGTGATGCAATATGTAATTGTCCTTAGCAAAATCATGGGGCTAAGCCCTGAAAATGTCACCATACATGATATGTTAAATATCAACTATAGTTGATTAAGAGCATACTCATTATCATGGACCATGACTCATGGCTGAGTATTATTGTCTTCCAGAAGTAGAGTTTTGGTGGTGGATCTGTAAATGACTGTGAAAACCTATTCTGGATCCACATGGTCTTTCACATTGAAGACATAGATTTCCAGATGGAAGGAGGCCATGACAAGAATTTGCTTGATATGCATTCCTCTTGGCACATTTCATCCTTTTGTCCTATATTCATGTCTTCAAAATCTATAGCTAAAGTTCAACACATTTGTAAGTTCAACACATATATTATAGTTCAACACAATCCAAGTTCAACACATTCATTTGAGTTCAATACAATCTCTGTAGTCTACATTATCTTATCCCAGATTAAAGTAATCACAGGTTTATCTGAACATCATAGTAATAGACACCTTTGGGCTAATTATAATATTTGAGTTTAAATATATAATATTTCTGCTGTTCATACAATCTTATCCCAGATTAAAGCGAGTAAAGGTACATCATATCATAATTTTGAATGGCATCTTTTGAATTATGTACCTTTACTCACTTTAATCTGTGATAAGATTATATGAACAGCAGAAATTGTGTTGAACTCATATATTATAATTAGCCCAAAGGTGTCTATTACTATGATGTTCAGATAAACCAGTGATTACTTTAATCTGGGATAAGATAATGTAGACTACAGAGATTTTATTGAACTCAAATGAATGTGTTGAACTTGGATTGTGTTGAACTTACAAATGTGTTGAACTTTAACTAAAGAAATAGTATCACAAAGAAATATATGAATGCATTTCTATTTTTTGTTGAACTTATACTGTAAGCACCCCTTTTAATATTTGTTCAAAATCTATAGCACCATTGGAAACCACTGATATCCAGTTAAATGCTTGTATTTCAGGACTTCTAATTTCTTCGTGTTTATACCACATTTTTTGTTAGCTTTAAGTCCATCTTTAAATCTCTTTTGTTGTCCACCAACATTCCATTTCCCATTCTTGTTATTTGTTGCACTCTAGACCTAAAGGATCCCTCAGTAAACCACTTGAGACCAGCCGTGATTAAATGGTTTATTTAGAATAAGGAAGAAGAATAAAAGAGATAGGAATTGAATCCATTGATGCCCCCAGCATCAGGGCTTTGCAATGCAATAGACCAAAAAGTAAAAAGGCCCAATAAATGCAGAAATAGTCTTGATGCCCCAATGGGCTAAATCCAGGATAAGTTCTTGGCAACAAAGGCTTGGCAAACACTTGAGTCCGATGACTTGAAGGCCCAGCGGCCCAGGATTGAGTTCGTGGAGCTTGGCAAGGAGGCTTAACGTTGGCGCGAGATGCGGAGCAGCTCGGGGACCTGACTTAAATAGCCCCCCCCTGCTTTGATCTTGAAGGCACTGACTTCGACGCAGCCCTTTCCCAAAGCTTGACTTTCTCATGCCTCCCGAATCAGGATGGTATGTCAGCTCATTAGTATTTGCACCTGGAAGCAAGAGAGACACCCAGACTCCACTTTCCCCACGCCTTTTATCGGCCTAGGATGGAGAAAGGCTGTGTTTGCCCTTGAACACTGGTTGAACTAGATGCTGATGCAGAGGTTTGCTTTCAAGCCTAACTGAAGCTTTGGAGTTAACATGGCTGTGGTCTTGCTTGGTTTTGGAGTCAGGCTGGGGCATGACATTGTTGTTTATTCGTTCAGTCGCTTCCTCATGGACCAGCCCACACCAGAGCTTGCTGTCGGCCACGACCACACCCCAGCTCCTTCAATGTCAATCCAGTCACTTCAAGGACACCATCCATCCATCTTGCCCTTGGTTGGCCCCTCTTCCTTTTTCCTTCCATTTTCCCCAGCATCATTATCTTCCCTAAGCTTTCCTGACTTCTCATTATGTGGCCAAAGTACTTCACCTTTGCCTCTAGTATCCTTCCCTCCAGTGAGCAGTTGAGCATTATTTTCTGAAGTATGGACTGGTTGGATCTTCTTGCTGTCCAAGGCACTTTCAGAATTTTCATCCAGCAGCACAGTTAAAAAGCGTTTATCTTCCTTTGCTCAGCTGTCCTTATGGTCCAGCTCTCACATCCATAGGTTGCTATGCTTTAACTATGCAGATCTTTAAAAAGGTTAATGGAGACTTTCTTACATATCTTGATTCTTCAACACCTACCTCCATCTTTGCCTGTCACAGAACACCGTTATTTTATGTATGGTATAGCAAGAAAGCACACAACAGACAAGAGTGTCTGGTTCTACCAGTCAGTAGAGCAGTGGTTCTCGACCTGTGGGTCCCCAGGTGTTTTGGCTCAGCCAGTTTACCAGCTGTTAGGATTTCTGGGAGAGGAAGGCCAAAGCATCTGGGGACACACAGGTTGAGAACCATTGCAGTAAAACAAGGTAGTCAGTTGAGGCAGTAGATTTTGAATAAGGATAAAGGTTGAATCATGCAAATTGGAAAAATAGGACTATGTATCTAGACAGGTCGTCCATGCATAATTCAAGCTAGCCCACTGCTTTCAGATAGGATGTTTTCCATCACAGATATTTAAGATTCAACTGCCCTTTGGAGTAGATAAAATGACCAAGGGCGTCTCCTTGTTCATCTTAGACATCAGATTTTTCTTATGCCAATACTGACAGCAGGTAGGATCTGACTGACAGGAATAACACAAATACCACCATGACTGGTTGTCCTAGGAATATCACCAACAAGGAAAGGCAACATGCTTTAACCCTGGAATCCTCTTTAGCTATCCTTCTTTCCATTTAGCTTAGGCTTAGGTATGTTGCAGCTACCTTTATGCTTCTATCAAATGCCCAATTTCAAGATTTTGTGATTCATTCAGTTGAATTCTTGCAAAAGTTTGAGCCTTTGGTGGGGGGAGGGAGGACAAGTGGGGGGAGGGAGGCAGGACAATGATGAATTTTCTATAAATTTGCACAGCACACATTTTGCCAACTTCAGCCAATTTTGAACCGTTGGTTTGTAAACAATATTGAACTAATTTCAAATCAAGTTGAGAGGTATTTGCCCGTCGGCAATACAGAGAGTCATTATTGGCTGCCAAGTCAACCTAATAGTGCTTACTTCACGTGGAACAAAACCTCCAGAATATAATTCAACATATATTTAGCTTCTGATTAAAAACAAGAGTTTATGAAGTTTTGATTTTTAAAACCCCATAAATTAAATACATTTATTAGTACTTAAGATCTCCCTTTGCATACTTTGTGCATGTCTTTATTATGCTGACAAAAATAATTGTAAACCTACATGGATAAAATTGCATTACTACTTGTAGATAAACTTTGTCTCTTACAAGGGTAAGAATTTATGAGTTTCAGCATTCTGCCCAAATATCCTCATATGTGCATTAAAGAAAGCTATAGGGTGCAATAGACTGTCCACTGAGAATAGAGAAGATCCTTCTGCCGTGGTATCATAGGAGATTGAAATTCCTGTGAATTATTTATGGGCAAGCAGTGGGAATGGTATCTGAATACACCTAATGGGAAACAAATAAAGCAGTAAATCTCACCTCAGGCAAATAGAAGTCCCTTGTAGCAGATGTATTCACAATGTGCTAGGAAAAACACAGACTTAACAGTTTATTTTTCCTTTAAAATAGTGGGAATAATAATTGTGGCAGGGTGACTGGCATGGCAGTGAAGTAAATGGGGGAGTAAAAATCCCCCCCCCCCCTTGTCTCCAAAAGAAGCAGTCGCTGGTTTCTATTTAAATGCCACATGAGTCCATTGGGTATTATGTAAGGACTAGACAGTCCTATAGCTCCCCCACTCCTTGCTCAGGATTTAGTAGTAATATTTGCTTTCGGTATTCATATCATCACCTACTTACATGACTTTTGACATGCTCTGCATGTCAGTTGCAAAAGGAAATCTGCTTGAAATGATTGAAGTTATGAAACAGGGAGAATTATATGGCAGAGGCCGAAAAGGAAGAAAAAATACATAGCAGAGGAATGTGCATAGATAAGGAGAACTCTCTGTCTATCTATAGACTGTGTTTGAGTATCAGTACTGGACAGACTGTAGGCTAGAGGTTCACCGATTTTGGCCTTTAGAGATAGGAATGCCTGAAGATTTCCTTTCCATTTATTTCTGAGTAAAATACCCATTCCACACAGATATTGGTGTGTTCAGTAGTGGCAGCCGACAATTCAGATTTGATTCAGTGCTGCTGCTCCTAGTTATGCTCATGATTTCTCTTTTCATGATTTCTGTCATGATCTATGTAACAAGTGGGAGTAATTGTGTGTCGTATTACTTCTTTGCATTTTAATGTGATAGATCTCATCAATCCCAGTAGTGCTATATTAAGCTGAGTAGGAATTCAGAGATAACAAAACAAAGAGGTATTGACTTTGTTTCAAAACAGAGGGAATATTATTGTGTTGTGAGTCCTCATTCCATCCAAAAGTTTCCCGGGTTTAAAATGTCAGAAGTGAAGAAGCATCAACATTTGTATATAGAGCATTTAGGAATAGAGAGAATCCTGTATTCTAGGCCTGCAATTTTGTTTGTCTTCCAACCCCCCGAAATAAAGAGACAGACACAAAATATATGGATTCAAACTTGGGCAACTTTATTAATTGTTACCTATTTAGCTTATAACTCAACTAACTTGTAGGTGTCAGTTCAACTTGGTGTGTCTAAGCTGAGGTAGCATCTTCTAAAGTCTACCCCTCAGCTATTCAGGCGTACTACCCGGGTCCCCTGTAGATTTAAATCCAGGCAACCCGTAAGGGAAACATCAGGAGAAATCTCTCTCAACTTTTCAGAGCAGACTCTCCCCGCTCCTGGGGCATTCACCTTCACCTCACCCCTAAAATTAACCTCTAGGTGAGTGTTTGCAGAATGCCCCACACCCTTAAGGGGTGCCTTAAGTGTATACAAACCTTTGAATAACTAATCTATTTACGCTTGGCTCATTTACAAGCCGACCATTCCATCTAGCCCCTAAGACAACAGTATAGGATAGGCAAAACCCTCGTGGGCGAATTCCTATCCGACCCCAAATGTCAAACCATTTGACGATCATTATTATATCGTGGCGGGAGTGGTGGGCGGGAGTGGTGGGCGATGTCCTTTCGCAGAATGAGGGAGAAGGGGCTAGCATCACACTATGCCAGCCCCTCCTCCCTTCCAGAAAGTTCTGCGAAATTAACCAATCTCTTATCCGAGGGGAGGAAACAAAATTGCTCCACCCCCCAACTTGTTGGAGGGTGAAGTGTATTTTAGCCATGTTTCCTCAATTTGTGCAAATCCGTTTGTGTTTCCTCAATCTGTGTGTTTTGCTTCCTGCTTGAATGTAAAGGTCACTTTTCCATTATTCAAAAAAGACTTTAGCGTGCTTTATTACCTGTGTTTGAATGAGGAGCTGTAGCAACCCAGTTCTCTTTTGTGCCTGGGGGGCAGGGGGCAGCACCGGGGGTCCCACTTGCATTGGAGCTAGCCGCAGCTGATGAGAAAATGGAGGAAGGGGTTAATGAGTTAGCTGGGCCTTCCTCTCCCACAGAGAGCTTGGCCTGGGATGATGGATGGCCTGACGGCTACGATAACTGGGAAGGTCAGGCTGATTCAGAAAGGGTTGATAGTGACGATTGTTATGAGAAGCCAGGTGGTTTCGGGTCGCAGGAGAGAATCAGGGAAACAGTGGAGGATGGGGCCATGGAAGCTGAAAGGGAGTTTGTCTCTCATGAAGATAGTGAACCAGGTGCTGGGAGGCAAGGACGGGGCTTCGATAGGAGAGAGAGCATCGAGTCCAGCAGGAGGGGTTGGCACCGCAGCTTAGAGCGCCAGAGAAGCGTGAGATCCCGTATAGCACAGATTGGCGCAGAAGCCTAGAGCGTCGGGGCCTCGCCAAGGGATTAAGTATAGGATCCGTGGGAACGGATCCTCAGTAGCTCGGCCACTTCTATTCTAAGAGGAGTGAAGCGAGCAAAGGACCACGGAGCCAAGTTGCCGGCTCGTGCCTTGCCAAGAACTTTCTTGGGCCCTGTTTGAACTTTGTTTTGTTCCTTGATCCGCATTGCTTTGCGGAGCCGTTTGCCAAGCCTTTTGCCAAGCCTTTTACCAAGCTTTTGCCAAGCTATTGGATTGGATTACTACAGACTCTTTCCTTGTGGATTGAACTTTTCAATATTTTATGAACAATTACCTTTTTTCTGTTCTTTATTATTCAATAAATAGTTAGCTGATTACCGTCTCTGTGTGTGTGATTAAGGGGCCGGCCGAGTCCTTGCATCGTGACAGGATCCCCCAGTGGTGTAGTGAATTAAACCCTTGTGCCGGCAGGACTGATAACTCGAAGGTTGGGTTCCTGACCTGAAGGTTGCTGGTTCAAATCTATCCTGGATGAGCTCCCTCTACCAGCTCCAGCTCCATGCGGGGACATGAGAGAAGCCTCCCACAAGGATGTTTAAAATATCAACAAATATCTGGGCGTCCCCTGGGCAATATCCTTGCAAACAGCCAGTTCTCTCACACCAGAAATGACTTGCAGTTTCTCAAGTCACTCCTGACATGAAAAAAAACAAACCTTTGTTTGAGGGAGAAAACACATCATGAGTCCCCTCTCTGCCTGAAGAACCTTACACAAAGATGTGAGAGTCAGTATTAGAGGCTCTTCTATCAACATTAGGTATTCTCCCTTTGCAGTCACGCCTGGGCCTAAAGGGAGTGACTGGATGAATTGCTGTGAAGATCCTATGCCCAGGGGACGCTGCTGCCTTCCTCTATGGGAGAGGCTCCCAAAAACTCCACAGACCAAAGATTCTTGAGAAAGTCAACTGGATTTATTTTCTGCAAGGCACAAAGCTGTAGGTGCCTGGCTCTTAAATTGGTTACAAAGTCCAAAGATTTGGAGAACTAAAAAAACAAGGCTTACAGTCACGTCAGTCTGTGGACGATAGATGATGATCCCCTCTCCTTTGTCTCTGGTCAGCAGCCACGGATAGTAGACAGACCTCAGCCACTGGATTCCTATAAGGTGAAGGGTGCGTCCTTCCTGTGTTGAGTCCAGGGCTGTCGAAGGTGGCCAAAGTCCCACAACCTTCACCCAGGCCTTCCGATATGCCCAGTATGGATGATGGACTCTGGCAAGATTTATATATTAAAAGAAGGTGGCAGACCAGAGCTGACTGCTCTGCAAAACTCAGCCATATGTCCCTTGCAGTCACTGAGCAAATAGAGTGGTTTCCCCCCTTTTATAACCTTTGGAATTGGAGGGAAATCCAATCAGATACACTGATTGGATGGAGCCTCTGGGGTGACTATTGGAGGGAAAAAAACTGAGACACTGATTGGGGAAGGCTTATGAGGTGATTTCTGGAAAGGAAACTAAGAGGAGGTCTGTTAACAGTGACAAGCCTAGCAAACATACACAAGATGTAATGCTACAATTTCAATATAAATAGGCCAAGCTTTGCGCAGGCCGCAACACTCCCCTATAAACCATCAAGGGGCATTAAGATCTTCTGGAGAGGCCCTGCACTCGGTCCTGCCACCTTCACAGTTGCGCCTGGTGGGAACGAGAGACAGGGCCTTCTCTGTGGTGGCCCTCCAGCTATGGAACTCTCTCCCGAATGAAGTTAGATCTGCCCCCTCCCTCTGGACCTTTAGGAGACAGCTGAAATCCTGGCTCTGGAAACAGGCGTTCGCAGAGTGACGACCGAGACCGGTAGAAACTAAAGTTTTATGGACCACAATGAGCGGACTGAGTTGGACAATGTTTTTAGTTTGGCAAATGGTTTTATATGTGATATATTGTGCTGGTCTGTGACCGTAATAAAGTTTTGATTGATGTGATATAATTTTTCTGTATTTTAACCTGTTGTTTTAAGTATGTTGTTTATAATGTTTTTATTGTTAGCATCGAATTTTTGCTGTTAGCCGTTCTGAGTCCCTCCCCGGAGGTAGAGAAGAACAGGATAGAAAGGTTCTAAGTAAACAAACAAATAAATAAATAACTATTTTCTCTGTCTACTCTTTTATCTGAGATGTATTACCTGCAACAATAAAAGTAAGTTTTTACCTTTTAAAAAAATACCAGAGCATCCTGCATATTTTTCTCCTGTTTCCTGCCATAAGCTCATACATAGGCTTATATCTTATTGCACTGCACTCTTACTTACTTGCTTGCTTACTTACTTACTTACTTAGGCAATCCCTGGTTCTCCAAATATGATGGCCTTCCAAGTGTAGTGTCTTGGCAGTGGGTCCGTGGGCAACTGTGGCGCCCTATGCTTGACATGCATGTTCTTCCACAGTGAGGGCATTGGTTTCCAAGTGGAAGGTGATCCCAGTCAGAGTTGGCTTGACACCTTCCTCTTGGTACAATTCTCCCTTTCACCCTCCATTTGTGCCTATTCGAATTCTAAACTCCGCTGGGAAATCCTCACAAGAATCCTTGCAAACTGCCTTCTACCTGTCTCAGAAGACACATGATGCCTCAGAGTGTGGTGGAAACTCTTTCTCTGGAAATATTTTGAACATACACTGAATAGCCATCTGTCAGGAGGGCTGTATGGCCCTTGGGATCTCATCCAATTTATTTTATGATTCTATGAAGTAGAAGTCTACTAAAATATAACCAAATCTATTAGGAATCTATTAATAATTTAGGGAAGTCTTTGTTTCTGTAATTCCAGCATGCTGGAGGGCAGCTAACATAATTGTGCAGAGATCCAGTTCCCGGCATAACAGAGCTCAATTTCTCTGTTTAGCTGAATGATACTTAAGTTGGGTTTCAGTGTCATTTGTGGTTGTGCAAATAGTGCGATGATTTCAAATGAAAATATTTAGCAGTTACCATGTCATAAATCAAAATTATGACAGTGCAACCAACTCTACAGGAAGATGTACCAAAAAGAGCTTGGTCCATGCATACTATGCACAACTCCCTGGAGGAAGTAAACAAGTAGATAAATGAAGAGAAGTGAAGACAGAAATCAAGTAAACTGTGAATCTTGCTTTGGGACAAATAAACCAAAGGTTAAATTGCAATCAAGCCAAGAATACAATTTCAGCTGGGTTATTTTGAAAGCAATTCTTGATGGTGTATTTTGACAGCAATTTTGTTTCTTATACTCCCTTAAGACATGTTTATCTTCCAACCCCCGAAATAACGAGACAGACAACAGTAGTTGGATCAAATTAGGGCAACTTTTATTTTAAAGTTACCTATTTATGCTTAGCTTAACTAAAACTCAGGTGTCAAGGGAACTATATGTAGCAACGGGAAATTCTCCTGATTCCCCTATCACACCAAAACTTGTCACCTCTCAAGGAAGAACACAATCAAACATCTCAAACAATATTCAACAGAACTCTCAAAGTCTCAGGACCAATGCATCCCCTTTACCCCGACCGCAGTCTTGGTAAGTGTATTTGTGCACTGGCCCGTCCCGACTTGAGGAGTGCATGTAAGAATATGGGTCTATGGCTAACCCTAAACTATTTACGCTATCCTATTTATAGAACCACCATCCTGAAAAAAGGTCCCAGTGACAATACAGGGTAGGCAAAAAACCCCCCCCTTGTATATATTTTGTCTTATGTTTCATTTTTTTTTTAACATAGAAGGGGAAAAAATTCCTACCCGGCCCCTAAGGCGACCAATATACTGTAACCGGGCGGGAGTGGTGGGTCAACGTCTGGAGACAGAATGGCGCAGGAGGCCGCCCCAACGTGCCAGGCAGCCTCCGCCCATTCCCTGGAAAGTTCCATGCCATGGAACCAATCATCTCCCTTCGTGGGAGAAGCTAACAACCTTTCCCCGCCCACTGCGTAGGCAGGGAAAGGGCAAACAGTAAGTACCAGCATAATGGCTGTAAGTGGAAGGAAATTAAGAAATATATTTTAATGATTCTGGTTTTCTGAATAAACTAGTCACCTATAGAAGTCTAGAACACTACTCTCTCCTCCGCCCCCCCTCCCCCCAATGGGATGAGCATGAAGGTAAGACGGGCAATGTGGAGCAGTGGCCATTATGATAAAGTTAAAAAATCTCTCAGGTGGACAGCTTTTATGATTAATTTATCTTAGAAGTAGTAGAAGTCTACTAAAACATAACTAGACGAATTAGGAATCTATTAGCGGGTTTGAGAAACTCAGTTTTTCCATGTTATGTTTTGTTGATCATTTTTATTGAGTTTTTTGAAGTAATTACAGCGAAAGTGGGTGAAAACATGAGTTAGTGGTGATAGAAAGAAATGAAAGGGAGAATATATATATATATATATATATATATATATATATATATATATATGAACAATTTAAAAAAATTAAAAATTAAAAATAAGAAAAAAAATAGAGGAGAAAAAAAACAAAAATTGACTTCCCAAAGTCTTTGGATATCTCTACTTCTCATTAAAGATTCAACAGTTTCTTAAAAATTGTCCATATTGGTTATCTTCTATTGACTTTAATCACGCGTGTTATGTTTCTAGCTGTTTGGATTTCAGTGTGTTATTATCGGAAGTGGACCTGTTTGTTTTGGAGTTGGGTCACATGCTGATTGGAAAACACTGATGGTGGTTATGATGCACCAACTCAAATGGAAGCAGAAAGAGTCTATCCCAGATTATATGGCAGTGGAGATTCATATAATACAGTTCAAAGCAGATAATCTGGGACCAGATCTTGGGATATAGGGCAGGGTGGATCCAGCCTGAGATCTGAACAGAGCAGAGCCTTGGGCATTCTAAACTATTTTCCTCTAACTAACTTTCCTTCTTCTTTACCGATCCCCCTAGAGCTAAAGAGGAAAATACATATTGGGTGGAAACAGCAGAAAGAGGATGTAATGTGATTTAGTGTCTCAGAGGTACAATGCCTGCCAGGAGGATTCCTGCTGTTGCAATTCCAAGACAACCTGCCTAGCTGAGGGCTGTGCTGGGAGGCACAACCCAACCACATCAGAATGAACTGCAGGCATTTTCACCTGCTACTTGATATGCAGTGCTGACATCCCTTTCATCCCCGAATTAATGTTCTCTTCTCAACCCGCCCACCCTCCTCTGCAACCTGGATAACGTAAAGGCTGTATAATCCAGCTGCAGATTTTGTTTTCAAATTTGCCTTCATCTTGTGTTTGACATGTGCCTTCAGTTCTCCCCTTAAGATTATCTGACTACAGCACTTCTGTTCACTGGGATAAGAAATGGGTAAAATGGATTTTTCTTCTTTCTTTCTTCAGCCTTTAATGGAAACTAATGAAAGATTTGTCAGGAATTATAACCAGAACCAGGTTAGGGGATTGTGTTATATTGTGGCATTTGTCTGCTGCTTCATCCTTGATAAATGCACTATGTATATTTTCTATATTACAAACTACCCAAAAGAGAGAATTGTATGGGAAACGGGATGGGACAATCTGCAAGTTGTGTTTTATTTGCTTTCTTAAAACTCTCAAATTCTTTTCATTCCGCATGAAAAGACCTGCAAAATTTGTAAATTTTTTAACAAATGAACTGAACTGAAATTCTGCCCTATCAGCACTGACAAAATTAGTTCTACAATATCTCAAAATGGGTAAGAATTCTGTAAAGAAAAGAAAGAAAAAGAGGTGAAACTCTAATTTAGCAGCTTTCTCACCTTAGCACAGCTGAAGTGAGAGAGCTGTTTGCCTCCTCCTCCGAGGAGAGACTTAGTTCAGTTTGGGAACTATTTGAAGGGGGCGGAGCCAGTCCTTTTGCACTGACCTGCCCCCTTCCTCCATTCTGGAGCCAAGCGTCAACCCACCACTCCCACCCATTAAACAGTTTAGTATAGTTGCCATTAGGGAGCTGGGTAGGATTCCCCCCCTCTTACGTAAAATTTTATATAATAATAATAATAATAATAATAATAATAAATAAGAGGGTTTTTTTTGCCTACTCCATACTGTTACAGGGCAAATTGGGATCGTGTGTCATTAAATAGGTGTTCACGGAAAACAGTTAGGAAAAGCTAAATTTGGTATACGTCCAAGACACCCCCCTTCAGGGGTGAATGCCATTAGCTAAAATACTCACCTAAAGTTTAATTGGATCAGGTGAGGTAAATTCTAACGGTCTAAAATTGATAGAGTCGGGTCTCAGATATCCTGAGAGAGACTTCTCTGACACATTCCCCTTAGAGGTTGCCTGGATTTGGTTCCCTGGGGACCCGGGGATTTTCTGCCCTAACTGGCCGAGGGTTAGGCCGGATGGGAGGTTACCTCTGATTTGGCACCAAGTTCAAAATCCATAGATTTAAATTCAGCAAAGTTTAATCGGTAACAATTAATAAAAGTTGCCCATATTTAAACCCAATACTATTGTGTGGTCTCGTTATTTCGGGGGTTGGCAGGCAAATAGGTATGTTGTTGCATACACAGCCTTGCTTCTGCGTATACAAATAGTTTGTTTTTAGCACACTCAGATTTTTTTTAGTCTCAAGTTCTTTTCATCCTGAAAAAAGAAAGATCATTAATATATTTCTGACCATATTCTGAGTTTACAAGATTGCTTTCAGCACTAGGTTTGAATTGAAGGCCCTTTCAATCAAAAACAGGAAACTGGAAAAACCAAGATGTTTTCATTTTGTCCTTGTAAGGAAATAAAACAGAATTAGGCTTCCTAGCAAGATATAAGAAGTACCGATACTTATAATTGTAAGGTCATTTCTGCTCCTACCCATCAATAAGCTGGATCGACCCCTGTGTTTCAGTATGGATGCTATCTAGTAACGTTAATTTGGGATGCATAGTCCAAGAAACTTTACTTAGTTATGCAAACATAACTTGGGGGGTGTCTATACAGCAGAGCTATGACTCAATTCATTCAACACCCATGGCTCAATGCTATGGAATCCTTGGAGTTACACATTTTGACAGGGAAGAATAAAGCTTTTGGAAAAATTTTCTGTGACTCAAATCACTCACAATGTAGATGCACCCTAAGTGGGCAATGTAAAAGTAACCCATTATAAATAAGGTAGGAAACCATGGCAACATAGGAAACTGCTGTCTATCAATTTATTTATTTGTTTATTTATTTACTGTCACACTTGTATTCTTTCTAAGCAATCAACCATTGTCTTGGGTTCCTCCGGGCTCTATATTGTCTCCCATGTTGTTTAACATCTACATGAAGCCGCTGGGGGAGATCATCCAGAGATTTGGGGTATGGTGTCAAATGTACGCAGATGATGTCCAACTCTGTCACTCCTTCCCACCTACTACTAAGGAGGCTGTTCAAGTCCTGAACCGGTGCTTGGCTGCTGTGAAGGTCTGGATGAGGGCTAACAAATCGAAACTGAATCAAGACAAGACAGAGGTACTCCTGGTCAGTCGTAAGGCAGAAAAGGGCATAGGGTTACAGCCTGTGTTGGATGGGGTTACACTCCCCCTGAAGACACAGGTTCGCAGCTTGGGTGTGATCCTGGATTCATCCCTGAGCCTGGAACCGCAGGTTTCAGCGGTGACCGGGAGAGCATTTGCACAATTAAAACTTGTGTGCCAGCTGTGCCCGTAACTTGGGAAGTCTGACTTGGCCACAGTAGTCCATGCTCTGGTGACATCCCATATCCATATAGACTACTGCAACGCTTTCTACATGGGGTTGCCTTTGAAGACTGTCCAGAAGCTTCAGATGGTCCAGCAAGCAGCAGCCATGTTTCTAATGGGAGCGGCACACAGGGAGCCTACAACTCCTCTGTTGCGCAAGCTCCACTGGTTGCCAGTCTGTTACAATTCAATTACTCTCTCTCTCTCATCCGGAAGCAGAGAGAGGCAGGGCGAGAATGAGGCGGGGCCTTCAGAGGCCCCGCCTCACACTCCATCGTTCCCGCAATGTCCCACGGGCAGAAGGTGCCCCATGAGCGGCTGGAGCGCGTGCGGGCGGCAGGTAGATCTTTTCTACTTGGTTGTTTTAAAAGTAGCTCACATGCTGAAAAAGTGTGGGCACCCCTGCTCTAGGACATTCACCCATTACTGCATGTTGATCTGTCTCTCTATCTAGTTATTCATTTATCTAGACATGTGCTCTATCATCTGATCTATAGTCTCTCTACCTGAGTGACAGTCCGCACCTAAGTTTCAAATCTAAGACTGATTAGAACACTTAGAAAATTGTTAATCTCTGATTGCTTTTCTTTTTTAATCCACATGAGCAATTCTCAAACATTAAAATGGTATTATTCAATCTACCTTCCCTTAAGGTACAATTGGGCGTATGATTCTAGCTGTACTTGTCAGGACAATGTCATTATCACGCTCTTGTCATTCTTTAGATTCTTGATGAGGATTTAGTAGGAGTGAAGTGCACCCTTGGGGAAAATACATATTCTGTTTTACTTGAAAAGACATATATTTGTAAAGCTCACTGGCTGTGGTTGCGAAACTCAGCTTCTTTCAATTTATTTATTTATTTGTGGATTGTGACAACATTGGAAACTATCATAAGTGAGTGAAATTATCTACTTTATTCTGCTAAAAGGGATATGCAAAAATACAGGTACAATAATGTAAGGCATTTTTACCATTTGCCTGAAAGTACTTTTTATCTGTGAAAGGCAGAAAAACTGTAGGGTTCATATTTCCATATGAAAATATCTTGTGGTACATCTACCAAGCCTGGCAACAAGTACGTCTTTGCTCAGAAATCTAGGGTTGACACACATTTTTATGAAAACATTGCAAAAATTACCTGCAGGGAATATATGCATAACTAAAAATGTGTACATTAGTAGCCAAATGCATATAAACACCCTTGAGACAATAAACTAAATACAAGCAAATAAATGCACATGGTAAATGTCTACAGAAATATATACAAATTTCCATGAAGAAATGCTTACATAGTCTAATACAGAACTGAGTTGAGACTGTTGGTGAAAAACAAGAGAATGAATTGTATAGTGACAGGTTTTTCTATCCCTATATTCTTATATTTACTACTGCTACATTTTAGGGACCTGGCCCTATCTACACTGCCACATAACTGCATTATATAGCAGTGTAATTGGGGCACTGCAAAACATAAACAAAGGGATATTTGAGACTAATATAAAGAACTTGGTAGTGTAAGCTTTCCACTGGAGGGAAGGATATTAGAGGCAAAGATGAAGTACTTTTGCCACATAATGAGATGATAGGAAAAATTGGAGAGGATAATGATGCTGGGGGGGAGGAAAAATGAAGAGGGGCCAACAGGGGGCAGTGACGGCCAACAGGGAGCTTTGGTCCATGAGGTCACGAAAAGTCGGAAGTGACAGAATGAATAAACGACAGTGTACGTTTTCATAGACTCATTCCACTCCATCATAAGCATCTGATGATAGACAAATGTTTAAGCTACAAACCTTTTTACAATTACAGGTGTACACCGGCCACATATTGAGAAGATAGAAAAGCTTGGAGAAGATAATGATGCTGGGGGAAATGGAAGGAAAACGGAAGAGGGGACGATCAAGGGCAAGATGGATCGATGGTATGAGGACTCACCCAGCATAGCAGTTTGGCATCTAGGAAACAGGAAAGCCAGGAAAAGGGGGAGTGGCTTGGAGCCTTCTCTGGGAGGGAGTTAGAGAGAGAGAGCTGCATGGGAGGAGCCCAGAGCTGAGGGGAGGAGCTGAGCTACTTGAGTGGGAAAGAGTGTAGCTTATTAGTCAGTCTCTTGTCAGGACTCAAAGAGTGAAGAGCTTCTTGTTAGAGCTCTGAGAGAGAGATCAGTTTGTGGTCAGAGCTGTGAGTTTAAAGCAGTCTCTTGGCACAGCTATGTTTGAGCTGGCAGTGAAAGCTCTGTGTGATAGCTGGCAGGTAGTCAGTCACAGGCTTTCAGAAATCCCTAGGGTTTAGGGATTAGCTCATGTCTCTGAAGAAGCCAGCTATAGGAACACTCTAAGAGATAGAGTTATAGCTAAGTGGGTTTCTGGTAGACTGAGAGTTAGCTCAGTGAACTAACTAGGATAGTGAGTTGGTAGACTGCTCACCTCTAGTTTTAAATATTAGTGTGAGGGAGCTTTAGTAAGACAAGTTTTCACACTGTTTTAAGATCTAAGATTCATCTTCTGTAACCAACATGCTAGAGAACCTTAATTGATAACCATTACGCTATTGCGCCTCACTTGATAACCGTAACGCATTTGTGCCTCTCAAAGCTGCTTGTTAGTTTAATAAATATTCATTGATATTAACTTTTCAAGATAGTTTCAGTGTGCCTCATTTCCATCAGTGTGTGCCAGTTCCAACAATCTCTCATTCCCAAATCTGGAAGAAAATTTTACCTCAGTTATTTTTGGTGATGATAATAGGAGCCTAGATTAACTGTTATTTTTATCAGAAATCCTAGAATTAATATTTTAGGTTGGTGACAGCAATCAAAGCATCCAAGAAATTTAAAATCCTCCAAAGATTTATAGCCAAGTCATCACAGATGGTATCCTTGAAGTGACTGGCTTGACCTGAAGGAGCTGGGGGTTGCAATGGCAGACAGGGGTTGATCAATGATGTCACTGAAGAGTCAGAAGCGACTGAATTATATATATTATATATATATATATATATATATATATATATATAGAGAGAGAGAGAGAGAGAGAGAGAGAGAGAGAGAGAGAATATCATAGATTGTCAGTGAAAAAGGACAATGATTTCATGGTTACTGGTAGATATGGAAATTGTAGTTGAATGGCAGGTGGAAATTAGGTTGTGAGAGCAGCCAAAAGTTTGGCTGGACTGATAAGGAAATGTGAATTTGGGAGGAGATAGTGAATGAGAGATTATACCAAGTTCAGTTTCCCAGGAGAAACAATTTGTATGTCAATTATGCCTTGTTTTGATTGAAGATCCAATTGCTATACAGGTGGGCAAATGTACATGCCTGGATTTCCCATAAGGCCAGCCTAGGCCATGGCCTAGGGGCGCAAGCCGAGGGGGGATGCAGATCACGGACCCAAAAAAACTGGTCCGTGCTCCTCTTTCCCCCTTTCTCATGCCTCTCCTCACTCCTTCTCTCGGCAAAGTCTCTGCTCCATCCCCTCCGTCTCTCGCTCACTGGGCTGCGGCGGGCCCTCGCATTGATCCATTGATTTGCCCGCAGGTCTCTGGCTGGCCTGACCTCCTGGCTCCCGGGGAAGCCGTCTCCATGGGGACTCGCCCGGCTCCCCCGCTGGCAGACTGTAAATTCCTGCAGCCAGAGCCGAGCAGCAGAGTCCAGGAGAGGGCAGTGGGAGGGAGGGAAGAAGAAGAAGAGGAGGAGGAGGCAAATTGGGGCAGGCTGCTTGGCCAAAGGGAGCCACGGGAGGGAGGGAAGGATCAAGGCTAGGGTCTGGCTCTCCTGCCTTCGGGAGCAGCCGAACAAAAGCCGCACAAACCCCAACCTGAATCCTCCAAGTGGACTTGTTCTGTCTCTCTCTCTCGCTCAAGTGGACATCTCTCTTCTCTTCACTCTCTCTCTCTCTCTCTCTCTCTCTTGCTCTCTCTCTCGTGCATGCCTTTGGAGCGAGTTTGCACCCGCTGCACTCTTCCCAAGCTCCTGAGGAGACCTTCAGAGCACAGCGGAGCTTTCCAGCCGGTGGGAATGGGGACCTTGGAGCTGGCGGGATGGTGCCTACTCGCCTTTCTCTTCTGCTCCGGAGGCACCATGGCAAAAGCCAGTTAAGTGTGGGTCTGAGTGGTGTGTGTGGGGGGGTAGAGGTTGGCTTAAAGGGGGTGTAATTCCAAAGTGTGGCCTAGGGCGCTAAAAGGTGTTAATCCGGGCCTGCAAATGTAATGTACAAATATTGTTAACCAATGAAACTGGGAGTATTGCCAGATCACAGTGCTATATTTAATTAAAGATATGGCAGTAAATGTAACAGTCACAGAAGACCACCCAGAGAAAGAGGTAGCAATTATGGTGATCTTTAAATAATTAAAGGATGGATTCAAATTCCAAAAGTTCAATGTGTAGAAAATGTAATTTCGTGTAAAAAAAGTCGACATTGCTTCTTACATACGTCTGGGTTTTTTACAGGTTCTCCAAATGAACGCATAAAAACGAACCTTTAATGTAACCACAAAAATGAATATAAAGCCAATACAGTGTGATTTTTCCTGCAGAAAGGTCACTCCATCAGGCATCCTAAAAGAGGGGCTCAGTCGACCCAGAAGGGAATTGCTCCAAGACACCCACATTGCAGTGAGGCAGATGGTGCTGCTTGGTGAAATATCGCCTGACATATTGCGTATTTTATAGCATGCATTAGATGGTGAAAGAAATGAAAAAGCCATTCCTTTTAAATACCTTTTCTTTTATTGGCTGCAAATGTTAGGTTATGTCCTTTAAAAATACATATTCCAAAAAGATGGGTGTTTAATTAAGCTCTTCATATCTAATTGCAAGATATGAGCTTTTACTGTGGAAATCTTAGCTCCATCCTTGCTGGATCTCAATTGGTTTGGGGAGTGGGGGTGCTCTTACATCAAAGCTATGCCCAATTAGAAATTCTTTTCAAACTGCTCAGTGCTTGCCACAATATCTGAGTTGCTTAAAGGTCAAACACATCAACCATTGGGAGTGGAAGCTGGTAATTTAGACATTTGGGATGCCACAGTCTGGCTGGAACTGGAGTGAAAACTAGATAATCCTTCCAACATAATTGGGCCCTCACCAAAGCTCACAATTCCACACAAAATCCATGGGTTATTGATGGAAACACCTGCCTACTCACCTCTCTCCTTATCTCTCTCCTCCTCATGTTTGATGTCACTGCATTCTTCTATTGCAGGGGTAGGAAACCTATGGCTCGGGAGCCAGATGTGGCTCTTTTCATGATTGCATCTGGCTCTCTAGAGCAGCCCAGGTCTTGGTTTCCCAGCATGCAGCAGGGAGGAGTGACACATTCTCCATTGTCCCTCTTCCTTCCTTCCTCTTCCTTCCTTTCTTTCTCCCCCTTCACCCTTTCATTCTCTTTTCCTTCCTTTTCCCTCCCTCTCTCCCCTTCCTTCTTTCCTCCATTCTCCCTCCTCCCTCCCTCTTCCTTCCTTCCTTCCTCTTCTATTCTTTCCCCCCAAGTCTTCCTTTCCTTCCTCCTCCTTTCGTTTCACTTCCCTCTCTCTCCTTCTTTCTTTTCTTCTTTTCCCATCATTATTTTACTTTTCCTCACTGCCTTTCCTTTCTTTTCCCCACCCTTTCCTTTCCTCACTTCCCATTTCCTTCTTTCTTTTCCCCTCCTTGTCTCTCTCCTTCTTTTCTTTTCTTCCTTTTCCATAGTTCTTTCTTCTTTTCTTTCTTCCTCTCCCCCTCCCTCCTTTATTTTCTCTGTCTTTCTTTCCTTCTTTCCCCTTCCTTCCTTCCTTCCGCCTTCTTTTCCTTCCCAGAGTCCTGAGCATGCCTTTTGCAGAGCCAGGCCTGAAGTGTCCCGTCATTCTGCTGGGGGAATCCTTTTCTCATAGTATGTATGCATATACTCACATTTAGTTGAATTCTGTCTTAAAAGATATTTATATATATATATATATATATATATAGTTATAGTGGCGTCTCATATATAGTGGTATTTGATATTTGTCTCAGTCACCATTGCTGATTAGTAGTATAAAAATATATTGCTTTTGACCAAACGTTGCAAGTCCAAAATAAATTTCCACACAAAACAATATTTTTCTTAGACATGGCAGTTCTTATACACCTGAGTCACATTTAAAGGTTCTTAAACCAGATTATCTGTTACATAGGACAGCCATCTCTCCTTATGATCCATTTCTTAGACAAGGCAAGCCAGGAAATAGGTCAAAAGATGTTATCAGTATCCAAAGATAGAAGTATCTCTTTGGAACTGCAGAAAATTTTGTTGTCAGTAAAGGTAAGGCCTCCTAGGATCTTTATAAAGTGGTCTTTGATATTTGTCCTCTGGGTAGGGGCAACCATTTCTGATTAGTGACTACTCTTCTTTCATGATGCAGAAGTCCAGTTTCTTAAGAACAAGCTTCAGGATAGAGAAGTGAGATAGATATAGCTTCAGGTGCATCTACACTGTACAATTGACACAGTTTGACACCACTTTAACTTTCAATGAAATCATGAGAGCTCTAGGTTTGAAAACGGAATGTTCAAGGGCAGGAAAAGAGATTTAAAGATGGGCTCAAAGCCAACCTGAAAAACTGTGGCATTGACACAGAGAACTGGGAAGCCCTGGTCATTGAGTGCTCTAGCTCAGTGTTTCCCAACCTTTTTTGAGCCGAGGCACACTTTTAACATTTAAAAAATCCTGGGGTACACCACCAACCAAAATGACACGAAATGACACCCTAACACAGCAATACATATAGTTAACTGACCTTGAGTTTTGGAGTTGTAGTTCACCTACATCCAGACAGCACTCTAGTCGCAAACAATGTTGGATCAGGACCAAACTTGGCATGAACACTCAATATGCCCAGAAGTGAACACAGATGGAGTTTGGGGAAAATAGACAGGGAGCCGGAGGGAGGCCGAGAGCATTTTTGCGCGCACTAAAGAAAAGGGGGAGAAGGGGGGCGGGGGCCTGCGGGGAGTCTTTCTCCCGGTTTGCGGCTCCACCAGGCATGGTGGAGCCACGAACCGGGAGAAAGACTCCCTGAAAGGAAATGGAGGAGATGCATCTCGGGCCCTGGCTGCTTCCAAACCGCGGTTTGGAAGCAGTGGGGCCCGTGATTTGCTCCGTTTTTCCAGGTCTCCCTCACAAGCGGAGGAAGAGCCTGGGGAACAAGCCCTGCCTGGGAGCCGGGTTTAGCTGGCTCGCGTCTCCCGCCGGGGCTCGGTGGAAGACGCGAGACAGCCAAACTCAGTTCCCAGGCAGGACCTGGGCCCTATGGGGAGCCTTCCTTCCGCGGCTCCCCGCGGTGGCCAGGCCCTCCCTGGCAGCTGGGATTGGCCGGCTGACTGGCGTGTGGAGGGGAAACGACTGAAGGAGGCGGTGCCCCAGCCCCTTCTTCTTTGCTGCCGCTGCCCGGCCCTTCCTCCTCCCCCTCCCCCAAGCAACAGCAGCAGCAGGCAGGAGGGGGAAGAAAGGGGGGCAGAGATGTTTTCGTGGCACACTAGATGATCCATCACAGAACAGTAGTGTGCCGCAGCACAGTGGTTGGGAAACAATGCTCTAGCTGGAGGTCAGGTGTGACCAGCAGTGCTGTAGAATTTGAAGAGGCATGAATGGAGGGCAAAATATAGAAACGTGCCATGAGGAAGGCGTGTCAAGACAACCCTGACCGGGACCACCTTCCACCTGGAAACCGATGCCCTCACTGCAGGAGAACATGCAGGTCAAGAATAGGGCTCCACAGTCACCTACGTACCCACCTTCAGTACACCAAAGTTGGAGGACAATCTTACTTGGACAACGAGGGATCGCCTAAGTAAGTAAGCAAAGTTTACAAGGATTTAGTTCTTCTCTTTAACCAACGGCAGTTCTTCTCTTTAACCAACAGGGTAGATGGACCCTAGGACACCCTCCATTTAGTACTTCTCCTGCTAGGTTGCCAATGAGCAATGATAGGTCCTAGTACCAATGTAGGTAGATCTGCTTTGCACAATTGTGGCCTAGCACACTAGATGTTTCAATAGGTGGAACTGAAAGCTTCAGTTTGCCATACTGCCAGGTTTCCCTAATCTCAGGAACGTTTCCTGAGTCTTAGGGCCTGGACTCTTTTCTTCCTTCAGGGCAAGAAATTTCAGAGTGAGAACACTGCCTTGAAAGGTAACTTTTAGGGCTATACAAAACTATCGCTAGTCATCTAAAGTTTTTAGTAGTTTGTTAGATTAGTGCAAATGAATTGCTATTAAAAAACATGCAGAAGGAAAGGGGGAAGAAAAAAATTAAGAACCACAACACTCATCTATAATTTTTTGTTAAGATTCTGTAACATTCAGAAGTCTCCCAAAGTCAGTTTAATTTTCAGTATAAGTATTAAGTTCTTAGAAGACACAGCTGGACTTGATCCCTTCCAGTCCGGCTTCCGTATTGGGCATGGGACGGAGACCGTGCTTGTCGCCATTACAGACCAACTTCGCCGCCAGCTGGACCAGGGCGGGTCAGCCCTGCTTGTTTTGTTAGATCTAACAGCAGCGTTCAATACCGTAGACCATGCATTGTTGGCCCACCGTTTAACCGTGACTGGGGTTAGGGGGATTGCCCTTAAATGGGTGACCTCCTTCCTCCAGGATTGGGGACAACGTGTGGAGAGGGGGGAGGAGGTCTCTGGGAGGCTCCCATTAAGTTGCGGGGTCCCCCAGGGGGCCATCCTTTCACCCTTACTATTTAACATTTACATGCGCCCCTGGCCCAGCTGGTTCGCGACTTTGGTCTGGAGTGTTATCAGTATGCGGATGACACCCAGCTTCTGCTGAGAATGGACAGCAGGCAGGACACCGTACCCGATTGCTTCCATCTATGCCTCGAAACCGTGACTGGTTGGCTGCGGGCCAGCCGGCTGAGGGTGAACCCGTCGAAGACTTAAATCTTGTGGCCTGGTCGCCCTGGGCTGGATGAGTGCCGGTTGCCTACCCTGGATGGCGAGCAGCTTAGCCCGTCATCCCTCGTAAAGAGTTCAGGTGTCTAATTGGACCCTTTGCTGACCATGGAGACCCAGGTCTCCATGGTCAGCAAAACGGCGTTTTACCATCTTCGTCAGGCTAGGCGACTGGCACCCTACCTGTCCAGGGATGATCTGGCCACGGTGATCCAGGCGACGGTCATCTCGAGGCTGGACTACTGTAACGCCCTCTACGTGGGCCTTCCCCTGTTGACAATCCGGAAACTCAAGCTAGTGCAGAATGCCGCTGCTCGCTTGCTGGTGGGAGCACCAGTGAGGAGCACATCACTCCCATCCTTCGGCAACTGCACTGGCTGCCTATTGAGTACCGGATTGCCTTCAAGGTGTTGGTTTTAACCTTTAGGGCCTTGCACGGTCTTGGGCCTGAGTACCTAAGGGACCGCTTTACCCCGTATATTCTCCCGAGATCACTGGGCTCGGAAGAGCAGAACCTACTGGTTATTCCATCACCCCGCTCCTGCCACTTGTCCAGCACAAGACAGCGAGCCTTTTCTGTTGTGGCTCCCATGACTTGGAACTCATTGCCCAGCCACGTCCGGGCGATCCACGAACTTGGCCCTTTTCGAAGGGCCTGCAAGACTGCCCTCTTCAGACTAGCGTTCGGCTAGCCTGAATGTAGATGCATATCATCGTCCGAGTTAAGATCTGAAACTTACTGGCTACTGGCTATGCATTATGTATTGTGCGTTTTACTGAATTTTATTGTATGTTTTATTGTGTATTTTATCGCTGTTGTGATCCGCCCCGAGCCTGCAGGGAGGAGCGGAATATAAAACCGAATAATAAATAAATAAATAAATAAATAAATATTAACCAACTTTGACAAACTTTCCACTTCACCAGACTGAATCTGATGCTTTCCATTGTGATAGGTTTTCAAAGTAGTCGCTATATGTGGGGTGGGGGGGAAAGTGGTGCAGGATTTCTTTTCCTCCTCATCCCTTCCTACTCTTTTACACTTCACCCGCCAACAAGTTGGGGGGTGGAGCAATTTTGCCTCCTCCCCTCGGAGAAGAGATTGGTTAATTTCGCAGAACTTTCTTGAAGGGAGGAGGGGCTGGCATAGTGTGGTGCCAGCCCCTTCTCCCTCATTCTGCGAAAGGACATCGCCCACCACTCCCACCCATGGACAGTATAATATTGATCATCAAATGGTCATCATTTGGGGTCGGATAGGAATTTTTTTCTCTTATGTTCTAGGAGGGTTTTTTGCCTACCCTATACTCTTGTCTTGGGGGCTAGATGGAATGGTCGGCTTGTAAACTAGCCTAGCGTAAATAGATTTGTATACACTTAAAGCACCCCTTAAGGGTGTGGGGCATTCTGCAAACACTCAACTAGAGATTAATTTTAGGGGTGAGGTGAATGAGAATGGCCCAGGAGCGGGGAGAGTCTGCTCTCAAAAGTCGAGAGAGATTTCTCCTGATGTTTGCCTTACGGGTTGCCCGGGTTTAAATCTACAGGGGAGCCAGGTAGTACACCTGAATATCTGAGGGGTAGACTTTAGAAGATGCTACCTCAGCTTAGACAGACCAAGTTGAATTGACACCTAAAAGTTAGTTGAGTTATAAGTTAAATAGGTAACAATAAATAAAAGTTGCCCAAATTTGAATCCACATTTTGTGTCTGTCTCTTTATTTTGGGGGGTTGGAAGACAAATGCTCTAAAAACGACCATACTGTTTATACTCAAGAACAAGCCTAGTTTTCTAGCCCTTTTTAGGCTTAAAAAGCCCCCCTCAGATTATACTCAGGTGAGGGTCTTGGCAGGAAGGCGTGGGGCTGAAAGAAGGACTTATTCAGCCCCATGCCTTCCTGCCAGGACACTCACCTCACCGCACAGCGACCCAGCTCTCCTTCCTCTCCTCTTCTCTTGCACAGCACACACCTTCCTCTCCTCCTTTCTCATGCAGTGTGCACCATCTCCTCCTCTTCTGTCGGTATCAGTCTTTCCCACTTTTCCTTATTCAGATACACACAGCATTTTCCCGTAAATATATTGTAAAAATAAACTATGGTGATTATTGGAAGGATGCACAAGCACATTTATATTGAAGAAAGTTGGAATAATGATTTAATCAGAGTTGGATAGTCTTATCTTTAAATTACAGATTTATGTAAATACTAGCCGCCCCCTCCCACGCATTGCTGTGGCCCAGTCTGGTGATCTGGAAAATAAAGTAATGAAAAAGTGTTGATTTCTAATATATGTAATTTCTTTATGCTTGTGGGTAAACAGTATTTCTTGCTGTTTTTTTGTCAGTGTTGATGTGGAGATTGTCTGGTTTGCCTACTCTGGAACATGCAACACATATTTGTCCTTCTTTAGGGGTCCCTTTCAAATCTATGATACTATATCTGTGTGTGTGCGAGTGTGTGGATCATACATATCTATCTATATCTATGGCTCGATTGCTCTGTGTCAGGAGGGCTTTGATTACGCTTTCTTGTCCTGGTAAAGGAAGTTGGACTAGATGGCCTTAAAATACGTTCTGTTATTCATGGGGATTCTGTGTGGGAAGTTTGTCCTAATTCTGTCATTGGTAGGGTTCCGAATGCTCTTTGATTGTAGATGAACTATAAATCCCAGTAACTACAACTCACAAATGTCAAGGTCTATTTTCCCCAATTTCCATGTGTGTTCATATTTGGGCATATAGAGTATCCATGCCAAGTTTGGTTCAGATCATTCATTGTTTGAGTCCACAGTGCTCTCAGAATGTAGGTGAACGACAACTCCCAAACTCAAGGTCAATGCCCACCAAACCCTTCTATTGTTTTCTGTTGGTTATGGGAGTCCTGTGTGCCACAATTAGTTCAATTCCATCATTGGTGGAGTTCAGAATGCTCTTTGATTTTAGGTTAACTATAAATCCCAGCAACTAACACTCCAATAAGACAAAATCATTTTTGAGTGATGGTCACTCCTTGGGTTAGTAGGTGTCTTGTGGCCAAATTTGGTGGCAATTCGTTCAGTAGTTTTTGAGTTATGTTAATCTCACAAACGAACATTATGTTTTTATTTATATAGTTTCAAAAACATTTTGACCTACTGATGCCTCAATGTAATGTTATTGGTAACTATTTTTATTTTGAAATTGACCTGTAGCTGCTGCATTTCCCACCCTCGGCTTATACTTGAGTCAACAATTTTTCCCAGGTTTTTTGTGGTAGAATTAGGTGCCTTGGCTTATATTCGGGTCAGCTTATAGTCTACTGGTGAAAGGACATTTTTTCCCCAAAGCCTCTAGTTGACTTTATTATCATGAGAAATTTGAGAGCAAAATAATTAGCGGTAATGGTGAAGCTGCAAGGTGTTGCGCCGTCTCCAAGCAGCACGGTGTGAGCCACCAGTTGTGTGACGGAACTTGTGACCCTTGCCAAGGCCACGGCTCTTCCTCCCAGCAGAGGTCAAGCCACGCATCTCTCTGTGCTTGTGAACTGGCATGGTGATCCATTGGCTGTCTGGGTTGTGCCGGATGGCCTTGTGGAAAGGGTCAACCAGGATAACTTCAAAGAACTTGTAGATGGAATCCTCTCCCACCCAGTAAGTGTTGAGTACCCTCAGGGCTCCACAATGGCGGCCGGCACGTTCCTCTGCTACAGACTGCAGGCTCCGGGCAAATTTCAGTTGGTTAACTCCATGATGCACGGGTTTACCATAAGTAGCACCCTTAGGAACTGGACGCTTAAGGCCACCACAACGAACACGAATACGGTAGATGACGTAAACTTGCTTAGCTTTATATCCCAATCTGCAAGCTTTGTCTGGTCGGGTGGGACGAGGAGCTCAATGAAGAGCAGATAACTGGTGATAATACCAGCAGCGAATGCGCAAAAGGAAGCGCATCATATCCGACTGCTTTTTCCTCCATAGTTCTTGGATGGTGAAAGGACATTTAATAGAATGCCAGGCTTGCAAACTCTGTGGGGTTTTTTAAAAGCAACTATTTGGTTCACTCCTGACACAATAAATAAATAAATAGCTTATACTCAAGTATATATGGTAGGTTTTCTTTGAAAACAGCTACTATTCAGATATGAACTAGGAATACATGGGTTCCCTGGGTGGGGTAGGTTTGAGTCCAAATAAAACAGAAATGAAGAATACTCTCCAGAAGTAAAACCTCTAGATACTATCCCAGGTTGTATGGGAACAACAGGAGAGCAAATGATATGACAATAGAAAAAAATAGATCATATGTCCTCATGTCATCATATCATCTGGCCCAGCTTACGTGTCTGAATGTATCTGCTGCTACGTTCCACCTCATAATTTAAGATCAGCCGGGAGAGGCCCTGCTCCCACACCCGCCAACTTCTCAAATGCGGTTGGTGGGGACGAGAGAGAGGGCCTTCTCGGTGGTGGCTCCCTGTCTGTGGAATGCACTTCCAAGCGACATTCGATCAACACCATCCCTCCTGGCATTCAGGGAAAAAGTGAAATTGTGGCTCAGGGACCAGGCTTTTGCACATTAGCACAATGCAGCACTTCAGATTGGAATTGTAATTGGTAAGTTGATGGTTATGGCTCAATGTTTATGTGATGGACGGAACTCTGTTTTTAACTTAAGTGTATGTATATTATGTGTCAATGCTAATTGTATTTTAATTCTGAATGTCTATGGTTTTATATTGTATTTATATAGTGTATTGGCATCAAATTGTTGCCTTTTGTTAGGCCCTCGGGGGTTGAGAAGAGCGGGGTAGAAATGATTTAAATAAATAAATAAATAAATATGTCCTCGACAAACAACACATATCATTACTGTTGTTTTTTCAAGGACCAAAAGATACAAACCTGAAAGTTCACAGAAAGCATTCATTCCACAAAGGAGCTTATTCAAAGTAGCATCACTGTTGTGAAGTTGTTATTTAGATTGTGAGCGCATTTTAAGAAATAAGATGAAGGTTTTGCTATTTTAATTTGCCAAGAGAAGAAAAATCAAATCAAATCAATAACCCATTTCAAATGTATTACAGGGAAACAGTGAGAAAAGTAATTTATAGAGTGTTTCTGTGAGTTGTATGATGGCTAAACTAATGGTCATTTCTGTAAAAGATAGTGGGGGGAAATCCATACAAAAATTAAATAAAGACTTGCAAAGTATGATTTCGCTGCTGGCAGTCTAAAAAGGATTTTCTTGTTCCTCACCCAAGAGAGTTGGGGTTCTATCAAGGAAGCTTTTCTACATGTCATACATCATTTCAAAGAGACATATATAGCCTCGGAACTGCTCCAAGGCAGCTGCAAGCCAGTGTCACTTTGAGTTAAATGCATTATTAAACTGTTAGGGAATTTCACATCATGGGTCATTTATCTATGCTAAATTGGGTCAAAAGCCTGTACACGTGGCTAGACAAATGAGAGAGGAGAACAAAATCCTCCCCTGGGAACTATTTCATTGACAGTCTCACTGAGTTCATGTTATTATTTTTCCTTGGTAAAATCAGAAGGGGTGGACAGCAAGAGAAAAAGGGGAGAAAACTGGAAGAGAACAGAATATAAATTATAAATTATATTACTGAGTTCTTTCATCCGGATTAGATTTCTCCACCCGATTCCTGGTTTCCATTTTAATACTTTTTAAATGTTACATAGTATTGCCAAGTAATAATATATAGAAGCTATAAAACATTCCAGATTTCATGGACTACAGCCAGCACTGCTATGGAGAGCAAGAAGGGGGAGTGTGCACAAGGAGGTTATTTCAGCCCTCTTTGCTTAGTTTTCCCCGCAGCAACCAAGCAGACATTTTCAATTCCTGGCTACCTGACAGCCAAAAACCTGGTTCAGTCATCACTGTACTGCAGTGTTTCCCAACCAGTGTGCCGTGAGCGATCATCAGGTGTGCCGTGGGAAATTGGAACCTCCAATACCCTTTCTTCCCCCTCCTGCCAAACACATTTTCTTCTCTAGTCGGGCTCCCTTCTTCCCAGCCTTGCTCTGCTTGCTTTGCCTCGCTTTGCTCTGGGGCAAGTCTGTGCAGTAGCGCCCGCACGGGTCACGTCTTCCTCCCTCCCCCTCCCCTCCTGAACACGGTCATGCTGCCCCCTCAGATCAAAATGGTGGCAGAAGAGGCAGTGTAGAAGAAAAAGTAAGTGTTTGGCAGGAGGGGGAAGAAAGGGCGCGAAGGGGAAGAGGGAGGAAGAGGTCTCTGTCGAAAGCTGGCATGGGCAAACTTGGACCTTCCAGGTGTTTTGGACTCCAACTCCCACCATTCCTAGCAGCCTCTGGCTCTTTTGCTTTTCCCCCCTCATCCATTTAAGCAGGAAAGGGTCTCAGGAATGTTAGGAATGGTGGGAGTTGAATTCCAAAGCACCCAGAGGGCCGAAGTTTTCCCATGCCTGTTTTAAGGACCTTAAAGTGGCGAGCCTCCTTCCAACATTGTGATTCTGGATAGAAAACAAACAACAACATAACATAACATTGTTTGAGTCTACAGTGCTCTCTGGGTGCAGATGAACTACAACATCCAAACTCAAGGTCAATTCCCAAGCAAACCCTTTCAGTACTTTCTGTTGTTAATGAGAGTTCAATATGCCAAGTTTGGTTCAATTCCAGTGTTGCAAGAGTTCAGGATGCTCTTTGATTGTGTGTTAACTATAACTCCCAGAAACTGTAACTCCCAAATGTCAAGGTCTATTTCCCCCAAACTCCATCTGTGTTCACATTTGGGCATATTGAGCATTCATGCCAAGTTTGTTCCTGATCCAACATTGTTTCAGTCCACAGTGCTCTCTGGATATAGGTGAACTACAACTCCAAAACCCAAGGTCAATGCCCACCAAACTCTTATAGTATTTTCTCTTGGTTATGGGAGTTCTGTGTGGGAAGTTTGTGTCTTTCTGCCATTCCTGCCAGGATATCTATGTTGTGTTCATCGAAACAGGCCCAGGTTTCACACTGAGTGTATAAATACATTTAAATACATTTACTGTGTTAGAGTGTCATTTTGTGTCATTTTGGTTGGTGGTGTGCCCCAGGATTTTGTAAATGTAAAAAGTGTGCCGCAGCTCAAAAAAGGTTGAAAATCACTGCTGTACTGGGTAGTACGCTATTCTGCGTAGGATTAAATTACTATGAGTTGAATGAATTCAGTTTAATAAGTTTGATTTACTCCATCTGTACAGTAATGGTATTATTGCATTATTTTAGCCTAAATGTATATGTCTTCCTGAAGATGAAATAAGAAGAAAGCACTAATTAGATCAGGTTAAAATATTATCCTCATACGATATTAAATATGCAAGAGCTCATCCATGGCGATTAGTCTGCAAGAGGTTACACCATATATTGGCTTATTTTGCAACATATCAAATTAGCTTTCATGAATAAATATATCTAATAATATTTAGCTCTATAATTTAACAGCATCCTATTAAAATTCGTTTCCGAATCAGCCAAGCTGTGTATTTGATCTACTATGATTAGCAGCCTCTGAGTACCTAATAATTAAATGTGCAGTTTATACTGATTTTGGCAAACACCATTCAGGGGACGATGAACTTTAATCCCCTTTAACGGATCCTTTCAATAAACACTTAGAAATGAACTTCAAAATTGGCTGGGCAAAGTAACGGACCATGGCAGCAAGCTGTAAAAATAAATACTCCATCATCCAGAAATGTTATAACTGGGACTTGCCCTGCTTGGAACAATGAGCTCAGTTCTCTGCTCAGACTGAGAGTTTTATTGTTCTTGAACTAAACTGGCCACAGACATATTTGGATTGATAAGATCCACCAAAGCACACACATATCCTATTCCACTTAGAGCAGGGGTACCCACACTTTCTCAGCATGCGAGCTACTTTTATAATAACCAAGTCGCAAAGATCTACCTGGCACGTGCGTGTGCGTGCTCCCGATACCCACGCACTCTCGACGCCACCTTCCGCCCACGCGGGGCTTCTTCCGACAATGAGGCTTTAGTGGGCGGGCCCTGGCGCTCGTCTCTTGCCCCGGTGTGGTGACGTGACCACCCATTGGTTGCTCCTGGGGGAGGCGATAGCAAGGCGAAGGCGTGCGCAGGGATAGGATGTGAGGCTGCGGGAGGGAGTGTGTGTGTGTGTGTGTGTGAATGAGAGAGAAGACCTTGCCGGAGGATGATCCCCACGGTGGGGCTGCAGCTGACGAGCGCGCCCTCGATGCCGGTGAGTGAAGCCTGGACGGGGCCCCACCTCGCACTCTGCCCTGTCTCTCTCTCGCCTCGGTCCTCGGCGGCACTGGGGCCCCATCCAGGCTTCACTCACCGGCGCCGAGGGCGCACTCATCAGCTGCAGCCCCATTGTGGGGATCCTCCTCCTCCGGCGAAGTCTTATCTCTCATTCACACACATACACACACACTCCCGCCCGCAGCCTCACATCCTATCTCTGCACGCTCCTTCGCCTTAATTCCCCTCCCCCCAGGAGCAACCAATGGGCGGTCACGACACCACACCGGGGCAAGAGACCAGCGCCAGGGCCCACCCACTAAAGCCTCATTTTCAGAAAAAGTCCCGCACGGGCGGAAGGTCACGGCAGGAGCGCCCCATCCGGCTGGGATCAACCTCATATGGGCTTGGGATCAACTGGTCAATCGCGAGCTACCTAATGAGCACCCCTGACTTTGTGAAACCAAATGGACAGGCTGTTGAATATTTCGTCAGAGCTTGAGGTGCAATGAAGTACACCATTTTGCCTCTTGTCTTCTCGTAAACAGTCTTCCCTAAAGCGAGAATCCCAGAAATCCATAGAATGAAATTGTGATGGATCCCTTTTCTAGGTTGGCCCTACAGTTCCAACCTTCGGGCTTCAGGAACTCACTTTGCCTATTTGTCCTTCTTAAACGTTCTCTGAATTGGGTCCTTGGGCCCCAAGATGACCCCTATGTGGACCAGTGTGTGTGTTGTTCTATGTATTCACTGTTGTGTGACAGCATTTCTATCAAACTTAATTAGGACAACAATACACAGTTGTAAAAGAAGAATAATCAAGCAGACATTTATTAAAACACCTTTAAATAAGATATAAACCCCTCATCTAGTGAGTCTCAAAATCTTACTGAGTTCTTCATTCTGGTTTACCTGTCTTTCATCTTTTCTCCCTTGTAGGACACTCTCACAGCATTCACTGAGGGGTGATTGACCGGTACTAACCAGGTTTGTCCAGTTACTCTCTTCATGAGAATTATGATCGTTAATGTGGAATTACAGTGGGCATGAATCTAGTTAACAGGAAAGGCCCAAACTGGTGGTTTTGTTGGAAGAAACAAGAGAGTTTGTTGGGTCAAAGCTATTGTATCTATTGGGGTCAACCTGTTTGTTTGTGTGAGCTGGGAAGATGCTTGCTTCTGTGCTCATTAGTGTTCTCATAGAAGAATAATGTGCTCATTATTCTTCTATTATGTTCTGGTGAGCTTTGGCCTGTTGGATTAAGGCTGATTGTTCTTTTGATCAGAACTTGTGTGCTTGTTAGTTTCTATTGAAAGTAGCTCCAGGGCCCTCTACCTGAGTATATGGTCTCAGGGAATGGGACATCTTTAAGAAAGCGCGTCAGAACCTATCCAGGCAATCCCAAAATGCGGGATCTGTCTTGTTTTTTATCGGAGGCATCCAAATTACTAGAACCCATGCATGGATTTTAGGACTGTGTAGAAGGCCCTCAGAGACTTGGATTCAGGAGGAACTAGCAGCTACTAGCTGTATCACTGTTGAGGGGGGACTGCAAAATCTAATAGTCTTTCCTGGTGGTGAGCTTTAGAAACATTTGCTGACTCCTACTCAGGCCCCTTCCACATTGCTGAATAGAATCCCACATTATCTACTTTGAACTGGAATATATGGCAATGTGGACTCTGGGCCCTTTCACACAGCCATATAAACCATAATATCAAGACAGATAATTCACAATATCGACTTTGAACTGGGTTATTTGAGTCTATACTGTCATATAACCCAGTTCAAAGAAGATATTCTGGGCTTTATGGCTGTGTGGAAGGGCCCATAGTCTTATCATTTCCTAAAATGCTCCACACTCAAAATATGGGATTTTGGATGTCCTGCTCAGCGTTATATAAGACAGAAGCCTTCTAGTCTTCATATAGGGAACTGGTAATTGTAATGCACAACTGGTGAGATTTTCTTGGAATTCTTCTTAAATTCCTATAGAGACTTACTGAAATATGAAAGTCATGAAGACAATTACATGTGCATTATCCATTCAGGGTGTGGATTAAAGAGAACCAGTTTACCCTGGAGCATCAATAAAAGCACTCCATTGGTTGGAGGCTGGAACAATAGCTCCAAAGATCCATTGACTATGGATTGATCTAAACTCAAGGATACTTTTTTCTTGTCAATGCATGGGCTTTGGCATGAAGAGAGCTGGTGGGCAGCAGCATTTCTGATCAGCATCGGTGCTAGAGCAAGGCTGGGCACAGCAACCAAGGGGTGGAAAGCAGGTGTTTCTATTAGGCATGAGAAAAAAGTTATGAAAATGAAATGATTCGTAAGAAATTCGTAAGAAATGCTACTTTTGAGTATTTCCGCATCTGGAACGCCAACCAGGAAGTGGACTTTCTTTATAGAACTCGGGGCCAGGATTTTCTTAAGTGTCGTTATTAGGTCGTAAGGGGGGCACCCTCCTTCTCTCTCACCACCCTCCCGCCTCCCTTGCCAATAAGTATTATGGCAAGGCAAGCCCTAAACTCGCTCCTTCTTTCGGCTGGAAGCCTGGAAAAATGTAAACAGAGAGGTTTACTCAGAAGTAAATCTGCAAAGGAGGGCACTTTGGATGAAGTGCCCTCCTTGTGGATTTACTTCTGAGTAAACCTCTCTGTTTACATTTTTCCAGGCTTCCCTGCCTCTCCTGCCTGCCAGGATCTAAAGCATCAAAGAGTATTGGGGTGAGAAACCAACCTAATGTATAATAGAATGAATGCTACTGTAAGTGCCTAATATTATAAGTAATCCAACTGGTCATACCTACATTCCATGCACATGCAATAAAACAGCAGTAATAACAATGGGGATAAGAAGAGGTAAAATTAAAACCGAAGGATTGTGTCTGTGCTACCTCCTCAAACTGCAAAAGGCTCTTCACTATGAGCCCGGCAAAAGCCCAACGCCCGGGCACAGCGTTTGCTGCCTGGGTCCACACACATCCATATTCTGGGGGATTGCTGCAGAATCTTCTCTATGAGCCCAGGATTCTGCAGCAAATCCCCCCAAAGAATATGTATGTGTGTGCACCCAGGCAGCAAACGCTGTGCCCGGGCTTTTGGCTTTTCCCGGGCTCATAGAGAAGAGCCTTTTGCAGTTTGCACCGCTTGAGGAGGGACCACAGTCAGAATACTTTGGTTTGAATTTTACCTCTTCTTATACCCATTGTTATTACTGCTGTATTATTGCATGTGCATGGAATGTAGGTATATGACCAGCCTGGGCAAACTTGGGCCCTCGCTCCCTCAGGATCAGGGTGAGAGAGAGGCAGCGAGGAGTGAGGGGGGGGCTCCTCCTTTTTTTTGCTGCTTCCAAGAATAGAATACCCCCTCCCTCCCTCCCTCCTTCCTATTTGGAGAGTACCATCTAGAATTCAGTGTGATTTATTCAAGTTTTGGCCTACAACTCCCAGAAATCCCAGCCAATTTACCAGCTGCTAGGATTTCTGGGAGTTGTAGGCCAAAACCATCTGGAATGCGCATGCGCTGGCATACGAACTACTAACGAATTTCGTTAGTTATTACGTTACATTTTAGAATTTTTGGGAAATTTTTGTAAGTCTTTCTATTACTAATCAAAAAAATCCCTCCCCCCCCCATTTGATTTTAGAATCACGATTTTTTGGTTCGAAACCATGTCTAGTTTCTATGGAAATGTTGTGGTTTCTCCTCTGGGACAGAGGGAAAGGTTTTGCCTACCTTCCAGTTAGCTGTATTCTTTGGGGGGGGGGGGGTTGGACATGTCCTGATGATGATGATAATCCAGTTCATATAAATTAGATCTATCAGCAGTGGTTAGTTATCTGCTAAATAAAGGTTAGGCTTGTTTGATTTTTTAAAAAATGGTTCAGAACTTGTTATGGATGTAGGCGGCGCTGGTGGTTCAGGTCAAAAGTCAATTCCGATTTTCACAGAAAAAAAATGTTCGAAATTTTCAAAACTTCCAAGACGCCTGAATCCTTCATTTCTAGTTTGAAAGTGTTATTTCCTGTTTCATTGGATGGTCTTTATTTTGAAAGTAGTTGGTTTGTTCCAAAAGCAGGGAGGGGGGCAAAGAGAAGAAATCCATCCACTCTGGTTAAAAACGCTTCTCTCGCTTAAGATTGAAGCGGGAAGGAAAGAAAAGGAATGGAATCCTTCCATATTGGTTCAACCATTTCTCTTGCTTAAGACCGATTGGGGGGGGAAAGAAAGAGAATCCATCCACACTGGTTTAAACCATTTTTCTTGCTTAAGACCAATGCGGGAGAGAAAGGAAAGGAAGAGAATCCATCCACACTGGTTTAAACCACTTCTCTCACTTAAGACTGATGTGGGAGGGAAAGGAAAGGAAGGGAGTCCATCCACACTGGTTTAAACCATTTCTCTCGCTTAAGACTCATGTTGGGAGGGAAAGGAAAGGAAGAGAATCCATCCACACTGGTTAAAACAGCTTCTCTTGCTTAAGACTGACATGGGAGGGAAAAGAAAGGAAGAGAATCCATCCACACTGGTTGAAACCATTTCTCTTGCTTAAGACTGATGCAGGAGGGAAAGAAAAGGAAGGGAATCCATCCACGCTGGTTAAAACTGCTTCTCTCGCTTAAGACTGACGCGGGAGGGAAAGGAAAGGAAGGGAAACCATCAACGCTGGTTTAAACCACTTCTCTCACTTAAGACCGACGCGGGAGGGAAAGGAAAGGAAGAGAATCCATCCACATTGGTTAAAACCACTTATCTTGCTTTAGACTGACGTGGGAGGGAAAGGAAAGGAAGGGAAACCATCTACACTGGTTTAAAACGCTTCTCTGGCTTGAACCAAGGGGGGGGGGGAGCTAAATAATTTCCAACTCACTTACTGATTCGTAAGAGAAATTGCAGAAAAAAGCTTCGGAAGGGCAAAAGGACTTCTGGTTTCCTTAAAAACTTCAAAATTGCTTCAAAAAGGAAATCTTTCTGAATTGATTCCGAATTATGAAGTTTCTGACCAAACCTAACCATGCCTAATAAATATATTATCCCCTTCTCAACACTGAATGAAACGAAAGTCAAAGTTGAGTAATGGTTTTCACATTGGACTACAATTCTGGAGAATATGGTTTGAATAACTACCCAGATATTGAAACCCACTGGTTGGCCTTGGGCAAGTCGTATTATCTCAGTCTCAAAGAAGGGCAAAAGCAAGTCCCTGCTGAACAAATCTTGCTAAGAAATCACTGTGATAGGTTTGTCTTAGCGTTGCCGAAAATCAGTAGTTACTTGAAGGCACAGAACAACACCAGACGGGTGGTCAAATTGGGTTTTCAGCTGCTTTATTCTATTTTTCTCAAAACCTTTAATGGCTTATGAGAGCTTGGGACTATAGACAATGACCCCTAACTACATGCACTTTCAACCTGTTAATTGCAATATTGTAATTAACTGCAGACAAAAGCAATTGCCTCCATATATCAAGGACTTTGACATGAAAGTAAGGCCTCCAGCTCGGAAATTGTTAGTTTTTATGTTGCCATCTGACAGTCATGAAAACTTTTTTCTTATTAATTATGCATTCCAAGAACAATGACATAATTTTGGGTGGAAAGTTTGAATACAGAAAGGGCATGTATAGTCTATATATTTACAATTGTTTAACAGTCATGATGAAACCTAAGGAGGGGGTGGCATAGCTCCATGCTGAGGGCTAGAGACCTCTAGAAAATAATTATAAAACAACAATTCTCAATGTCCTTGATTGAAACTGAGACAGTTAAACAGAACACTGCCACCTCTGTAGACTGAAAGATAGTCTAGACAATGACAAAAAGGACATTCGTTCAGTTTCACCTCTACCATGAAGTCTGTTCAGGACGTGTGCCACCTCTTAGCTTTAAGGATAAAGAGAGAAGAAAGACCTGAACATCTGAGAAGGAAAAGAGAAAATGCAGATGTCTTCTAAATCATCATAAGGCTATAGATTGCCATTTAGCTAAATTTCCTATGTTCTCATTTCTAAGGAAATGCAACAGAGGAGTAGTATGTTCCTTGAGTGCCGTTCCTGTTAGTAACCTGGCTACTGACCGTTGGACCATTTGGAGCTTCTGAACAGTCTTCAAAGGCAACCCTACATAGAGTGCATAGTTCCTACAATAGCATCTGCTATTCATTGGTAGTCCTCTAAGTCATTGTTTTTCAACCGTTTTGAGCCACGGCACATTTTTTACATTTACAAAATCCTGGGGCACACCACCAGCCAAAACGACACAAAATGACACTCTAACGCAGTAATACATATAGTTAAATAAACGTTGGCCAATTTTAAACCCAAAGAATTGTTGTGTTCTCTCTTTATTTTGGGCGTTGAGAGGCAAATATGAATGCAGTTTGACACCACTAACTGCCACGGCTCAAAGCTATGGAAAGCTGGGATTGGTAGTTTGATGAGATATCTGAATTCTTTTGCAAACAATGCTAAAGCCCACTTAAAACTATATATCTGAGGATTCAATAGCATTGAACCATTGGCATTAAAATGAGGTTAACCTGCATTAATTCAACAATGTAAGTGCACCCTCAATCAACATGAATTGCAAGTTCCTTGGGTCGAGAACTTCTATTCTTAGTTATTTAAACCCAGTTCCTTCCAGGATCAAGGCCACACATCCACCACAAATCCCAGGATTTCCCTGGTGGAGTAGCTACATGCCACTTCCACCACCTCCTGACCTGTGCTTCTCTTTGGTTCTCCTACTAAGGCCCCATCTGCACTGCCATATAAAGTCCAGATTATCTGCTTTAAACTGGTTTGTATGTCAGTGTAGGCTCAGGTAGTCCAGTTCAAAGTAGATAATGTGGATTATCTGCTTTGATAATCTGGAATATATGGCAGTGTAGAAGTGGCCTTAAAGAAAGTGATAGTTTCTTTTTTGAGTTTTGTATTAAAATATCTACATGGGTACCGTAGATACCGAGGTACTAGATGACCGGGGCTATAAGACGACCCCCCAATTTATCATAAAAAAATACAGAGTTAGGGATATACTCACCACTTAAGACGACTCCGCTTTCAGCGCCTCAGTAGTTCCCTGACTCCCTTCATTGGGTTCAGCGCCATGGCTGTGCCTTGAAGCAGGGGCTACCGCCGGCGCACCCTTGCCCTCCTTCACCTCAAATTCCGCGTGCCTCTAGATGCCGACTCTTGCAGCACTGGGGAATGGCGAGCCTTGGATGTGCTCCCAGAGGAAGTCTGGGATCAGTAGTTCCGTAACTCCTACTGCTCCAAGCCTGCCTCTGGGAGCATATCCAAGCATATCGGCGTCCAAAGGTGCGTGGAACTGCCTTTAGACATCGTCTCCTAGGAACGCTGGGTGATGGCGAGCCTTGGATGTGCTTCCAGAGGCAGGCTGGGAGCAGTAGGAGTCACAGAACTACTGCTCCCAGCCTGCCTCTGGGAGCACATCCAAGACACGCCCTCTCCCAGCACTACTAGGAAACGGCGTCTAGAGGCACTTCCGTGCGCCTTTGGACACTGTCTCCTAGCAACACTGGGGGATGGCGAGCCTTGAGTGTGCTCCCAGAGGCAAGCTGGGAGCAGTAGTGCCCTGACTCCTAATGCTCTCAGCCTGCCTCTGGGAGCACACCCAAGACACGCCCTCCCCCAGCGCTGCTAGAGGTCGCCATCTGGAGGCCCAAGGAAGCGTCTCTGGTTGGTGACTTCTAGCAGCTCTGGGGGAACGCGTGCCTTGGGTGTGCTCCCAAAGGCAGGCTGGGAGCAGTAGTTCCCTGACTCCTACTGCTCCCAGGATGTGTCAGGGAGCACATCCAAGGCACGCCCTCCCCCAGCGCTGCTAGGAGTCGGCGTCCAGAGGCCCTTCCTTGGACCTTGGCAAGCCTTCGGAGGAGGCAAGGGCAGTCTCCATGGCAATGTGGCCTGCCAATCCTCCTCCCCATGCCCTCCCTTCCTCCACCCTCCCCTTCCTCCCTCCCTCCTCAAGCAATGCCGCTAAGGGCGATTTTATTTTTTAATTTAACTTATTATTTTATACCCGGTGTACTAGACAACCCCCAACTTTTCATACTATTTTCCAGGCTTAAAAAGCCATCTAGTATGCCGGTACATATGGTACTCTGTTTCCTTGAGACAAATGAGTCACGTTTACTCATTTCCAAGAAAATAGGCCTTTGTGGGTTGTATCTGCATCACAATATGTGTATGGTAAATATAAAGTAATGTGTCCATCTAGAGCCCAGATAAAAGAAGAAATCACCCCATGAAAGTAATAAGCACTAAATAAACAGTATAAAGATATTGCTCTGTTTTGTTAGAGGCAGAGCTCAATAAAGACCTCAATAATGGCTACCAAAAATTGTGACAATTGTTCAGGGAAACCTCAAAATCCCTAACTTCAAATGACTTTCATATGGGCCAACACATTGCTAATTCGGTAATGAGTGATGAAAGATACGCCAAAAGTCATTTAAGGGAGTTGAAACACTCGATGCAGGACCAGGTGTACAAAGATGCTCTAAGTAATAATTCAATCATAAAACAATAACCAGTGCAGTTAAACATTTTGCGTAGTTTTCAAATGTTTATTAATTCAGACACCTGTGTTACCCTGCAATAATTTCTTTTAGAATACTTACAAGGCCATTCACACCATGTAGATTTACAATGGATGTGATTATAGCTTGATGCAAACACTCTCTAGATGCTTAAAGTGATTAGAAGCACATTTTTTTTAAAGAAAAAGCTTTAATGGCTGCATAGATTGCAGTCTTTTGAGTGTGCTTATGCATTAGGTATTAACATCCATAAAGAGACAGCAAGCCACTGGATTTCAATTCAGTTCATAATTTCTTACTTTCTAAAGGACCAACAGGCTTGATTTCACTATATAACCACCTCACTAAATAAGGGTTTTTTAAAATGGTAATGCTCAGCATCTTTCATACGATTTACCGTTTTGAGTAGGTATGGAGTAAATTAAGTCATGTGGACAATACTAAAATACCAGCTAGATTATTCATTGTTCTTTAATAGCTGAATAACAAGCATTGATGACTATGTGTTCGTGAGAGGGTCAGGAAATTTCAAGTGGGGAATGAGGAACTTGCCTCATATTGCCCCTTTTAAGAGATTGGAAATGAACTTTCTCCTTTTTTAAAAGCCAGAACATTTTAATAAGAACATGCCAAAAATGGGGTTTTTAAAAACTATTTTACTGCATTTTTTGAGAGTTACCTCCCCCCACCCCCAAAGGAACTGCTTATAACATTCATGACATCCATAGTTAACTGGAAGCAAGTTTCACTCAGGGTGAAATTTCACAAAGGTTTGGAGAACAAGCTCTATGAGGAGCAGCTTGAAGAACTGGACATGTTTAGCCTGAAGAAGAGAAGGCTGAGAGAAGACATGATAACCTTGTATAAGTATGTGAGAGGAAGTCATATATATGTTGTGTTCATCGAAACAGGCCCAGTTTTCACACTGAGTGTATAAATACATTTAAAAACATATTAACTATTAGGCTTGGGTTAGAATCCTAAAATCGCAATTCTAAAATCAAATGGGGGGGGGGATTATTTTTTTGATTAGTATATTAAAGACTTACAAAAATTTTTGCAAAAAGTGCTAAAATGTAACTTAAGTACTAACGAAATTCTAAAGTGGTTCTAAAGTAGGAAAAGCAGGGAAACAGTTAAAAATCAAGGGGGGAACATTCCCCTTCACCTCTGCAGTGCAATTAAGTGGAGCTGTAGATGTATAACATAAATATAAGAGGTAGTAGCTACTAGCTCTCAGGACAATTTGAAAGTGAAGTACGATTCTCCCCCTTATTATTTCCCCTTTCCCTCCTTTCTTCCTTCTCTACCCTCTTCTTTCATTCCTTCCTTTGCTCTTTGGTTCCCCATCCCTTCTTTTCTCTTCTTCGCCCCTCTTTCCCCCACGCTCGCTGGCGCCTCGCTCACCCCTCGCCTCTCTCTAGCCTCGACCCATGGATCAAGGCTAGAGAGTTTGGGTGAATTTGTGGGCCCCTCCCGCTAAAATATAAGCCGACCCAGGCTTGGGCCGGCTTATATTTTAGTGGGGAAAGGGGCCTCAATTTTCTGCCTCTCTCTAGCCCCGATGCATGGATCGAGGCTAGAGAGAGGCAGAGGGGGGCCCTTTCCCACTGGGCCGGCCCAAGCCTGGGTCTTATATTTTAGCGGAAAGGGGCCCCGCAGCGCTCTCTCTGCCTCTTCTCTAGCCTCGATCCATGGATCGAGGGCTAGAGAGAGGCGAGGGGTGAGCGAGGCTTTCCCGCTAAAATATAAGCCGACCCAGGCTTGGGCCGGCTTATATTTTAGTGGGAAAAGGGCTTGCTCGCCTCTCTGCCTCTCTCTAGCCCCGATGCATGGATCGAGGCTAGAGAGAGGCAGAGAGGGGCGAGGGGCCTTCTCCTCCTCTCTCGCAGGCCTGTCATTGGCGAGAGAGGAGGAGAACCTCGCTCACCCCATCCATGTTTCTTTGCCTCTGATTGGCTAAAGGAAAGGTGGAGTGAAGGGGAGGGTATGTCCACCTGGTATCCATCAGCCAATGACAAAACACGCTTACTAAGGGCAAAGAAACCATACGAATGCTTTACGACCCAGATATAAAAATGGCGCCCGAAGTGCCGTAAAAGAAAGTCTACTTCCTGGTTCGCGACAGCGATACGTAAAACATCAAAAGTCCCATTACATACGAATCTCTAACGAATCCATTTAATTTCCGTTTCATTTTTCCCATGCCTATTAAACGTTACCTATTTATATGTATGTGAGTCGCCCCGAGCCTCTCGGAAGGGGCGACGAATAAATCAAAACAATAAATAAATAAATTTCTCTAACCTAACTTAACAGTATCTGGAACTTGGTGTAACCAAGCCAAGGTAGCATCGCTACCCGGCTTAATATATTTTACGGGCGAAACATCTGGGTTCCCTGGTTATCTAACCCAGGCAACCTTTAAGGGAAATGAGTGAGAAGTCTTTCTCAAGGTTATTGAGACCAGACTCTTACCATTCCAGGGCCATTTGCCTTCACCTCAGCTGTTCTTAGATGCTGCCAGATCTAATGAGACATTTACCCTCAGAATGGCTCTAAGAGATGCAAGTTTAAATGCCATTCCTGTTAAGACTGTTGACCTCCGTCCTTAAGATAAGGCACTAACAGTAAAGCACATGCAACTCACACTGAAAAGAAAGGTGTGAGTTAAAGCAAAAAGCATATAAGCCTGGAAAGTTGCTTTAAAGAGAGAGAGAGAGAGAGAGAGAGAGAGAGAGAGAGAGAGATTTGTTCTAAAGTGCACCACAAAGTGTGCTTTGTGACAATTGCCATGGTGACAAATGATGGAAATGGTAAGGGTGACCTTGTATTGGGGCTGAACTGAGTTTGGACCAAATTGATAGTGAGTACTCCACTCTCACTGCTGCCATGATTCAGGGATGGAGCGAATGATCAGTTCCTCAGAATCCAGGGAAAATCCAAAGCAGCCCCATATTCAGGTACCCATATCAGTCCCATATAATACCTTTCAGGAGCCCCTGGTGGTGCAGCGGGTTAAAGCGCTGAGCTGCTGGACTTGCTGTTCGAATGGTCACAGGTTTGAATTCAGGGAGTGGCGTGAGCTCCTACTGTTAGCCCCAGTTTCTGCCAAACTAGCATGCAAATGTGAGTAGATCAATAGGTACCACTCTGATGGGAAAGTAACGGCACTCCATCCAGTCATGCCGGCCACATGACCTGGGGGGGGGGGTGTCTACGAACAATCCTGGCTCTTCAGCTTAGAAATGGAGAAGAGCACCAATCCCCAGAGTCGGGCACAAATGGACTTAATGTCAGGGGAATTCCTTTACCTTTACTTTTTGTATAATATCTTTCCTGCCCTCAGCATGAGGGCAGGGAAGGGCTTTGATCCCTTTCAGTGAAAGGAGAGAAGAGTAGTGGGTGGGGACAGTGTAAGTGCACTTCCTGCCCTTTCTGCTCATTCCTTCAATGACATTGACCCATCCTCCCTCTTTAACAGTGTGCTTTCTACAAGGATCGCTGATGAGGCTAGGCAGGAATCCCCCCAGCCCAAGTTCTAGGTTTTTTTTTTCTTATACTGTTTAATCCATGGCAAATTGGTTGAGTGAATTCTAAATAGGTTTCATGAAAGAAAAAAAGGGATAGGTACATATTGGTGTGCACCAAGGCATCCCTTTGTGGTGTAGTTCATAAATGGGAACCCTCATCCATTATTAAACAAATTGAGATGAGGGTGAACAGGAGTGGCCTTGAGTGGGGAGAGTTATGAATTGAATTTTCCACCCATATACCTGAAGGGTCATTTTGAGATCAGGCCCGGATTACCGTCGTCTGGCGCCCTAGGCCACACTTTGGAAGCTCCGCCGCCGGGGCGCTGCTGGGCATGTGCGGCGGCACCGCCAGGGGCGGGGCTTCCCTCTGCCTCTTCCTTGTCGCCGTGACCAGAAGGCGGTCGCGGGGAGGAGGAGGAGGAAGGGAAGCTCCACCCCGTGCGGCAGGAGGGCGCCTCTGCCTCTTCCGCCATGTTTCTGGGTGCCGCGCATGGCTGGCAGCAGCCCCGGGAGCTTCCCTTCCTTCCTCCTCCCGAGGAGGTGGAGGAAAGAAGGAAAGCCCCCCGAGGCCGCAGCCGCTGCCGGCCATGTGCGGCACCCAGGAACATGGCGGAGGTGGCAGTGGCGCCCTACTGCCACGTGCGCATGCCCGCCAGTGGGCAGCCCCGAGGGCGGGGCTTCCATCCGCCTCATCCTCCTCGCGGCGCGCCCTCCTTCCTTGACGAGGGGGGCACCATTTCCTCCTCCCCACCCCCTCGCAGCTCTCTCTCCCCTCCCGAGAGAGAGAGAGAGAGAGAGAGAGAGAGAGAGAGAGAGAGAGAGTCATCATGCGGTCGCATGTTGTGGTTTTGTTTAAACATCATTTTTTTTGGTCCTTGATCTGGTGCCCCCCCCCCCTAGGCCTGCGCTCTTAGGCCATGGCCTAGTGTGGCCTTATGGGTAATCCGGGTCTGCTTTGCGAACAACATTGGGTTGCATCTGGGGACCGTGGTGTCTCTTGAGGATGAGTTGCTCTCTGATGGCCACTTCCTTGTTTTATAACACACCAAATTCAAATTTAAGTTCAAGATCATGTTTGATTGGTAACATATAATAAAGGTTGCCCATAGTTTACCCACACAGTTATGTTGTCCCACTATTTCACTGGTGGGAGATCAAATGTATAGATCTCACTCCAATTTCAGTTGGGTTTTGCAGATGTAGGACCTGCCCTCTTCCTTCCATATCCTTTGCAGTTAGATATTATTTCTGTGAAAATACACCAAGAAATTGGGAGCCTTTTGGGGATGGGAAGGATCACACGTTATAAGCATCTAACATGAAATCCTTTGTTTGCAGTGTGGCCGCAGCCTAAAAATATAATCAAATTATAAAAAAACAATTACAATTTTTAAAAAAAATATCATTACTTGATTGGAGGAATGGATCTTTGAATCACAAGCAGTGTGACACGCGAGTTCATCTCATCTCAATAAATATTTAAACTCAGGCAAGATAGCAATCCAAGCATTGTTATTACTCAACTATAATTCAGCAGGTAGGATCTAATTCAGATGAAGGATCTGTTTCTGCTCTTTAAATTTGAAAGACAGGTGTTAGTTTGGCAGGTAGAAAATGACAAAAAATTCTATTCTCAGGGCCCTTCCAGACAGTCCCAAAACATGGGACCTGTCTCAGTTTTACCCGAGGTGTTCAAATGTAAAACCAAATTAATTTTTCTAGTACATTTTTAAACTACCAGCTATTTGGTGCAAAGTTCTATTTACTGTTTGTGCTGATCTCATCTCAAAATTTACTGTTTGTGTTGATCTCATCTCAAACTTTCAAAACTGAAGGATCACTATGAAGACAGACATGAAATCCTCTGATTAAAAAAAAACTTTATATGGTGGGGGTGTACGTGGAGTAAAGATTATTACTACAGTCCTCACTAATCACATTTTCATTTAAGCCTCACCTGGCAATTTTGTTGAATATATTACATGGCTTAGATGAGTCCCAGCCAATTTACACCTAGTTAGACACATTTAATTCAACCTCTTCAAAATCCAGTAGTTTAAAGCTCTTTTATTTCTCAATTTCAGAGTCTATTTGAAACAATAATGTGATGGTTATTATTAACATGTTCACTTGGAGCGTATATTTTCTGGATTTCAATGTGTGAAAGAATGTTCTCAAAGCCTCCAAAGCAGAGCAAATCTGAGACCAATGAAGAGACTTATGACACTAGACAAACAGACAAAAGACTGGAGCTGTATCTACACTATGGAATTAATGCAATTTGATTTCACTTGAAAGGAAGGCCTCCTGAAAGATCTTAAAGTTTGCGCTGGTTCATAGAATCTACAAGCACGGTTGGTGGGGACGAGAGAGAGGTCCTTCTTGGTGGTGGCCCCCCACCCCTGGAACTCTTTTCCTAGAGAAATAAGAAAGGCCCCATCTCTCCCCTCCTTTCGTAAGAGCTTGACGACCTGTTGGTTTAAACAAGCCTTTGAAAATGACTAGTTCTAGCTCAGCCCCAGATACTGTTGAATATGGCCATATCTTTTTCTACCAATTACCCAGGTCACTTCCTCCTATTAGGCACCGGAAATGAACAGCCATAGACTATACCTATTATTGTTGTTGCTAACTATAGCATTGCACCTAATTTCCTGGGCCCTCTACAAATTGCACTAGCCTCGGCCTGACCTTTTTAAATTGCCTTGAACAGGCAGGATTATTTTAATTATATATATATATATATATATATATATATATATATATATATGGGATTGTGATTTTTTTATCCTTATATTGTCTTGTTAATTTTATGTTTATTTTGTTTACTTTGTATGTATAGATGGCGTTACTTGGAAACCACTCTTAGTCCCCTCAGGAAGATAGAGTGGTATATATATAAAGTTTTGTTGTTGTTGTTGTTGTTGAGTCAATGTGCAGTATTTTCAAACTGTAGTAATCTGTGTGATCCGGAGAGCATGCATCCCGTAAAAATGCATGCTTAAAAAATATGTGATGCATACTGATATAAATGGATTACAGGCACTCTCCATGTTACAAACAAGATAGGTTCTGTAGGTTTGCTCTTCTTCTAAGTGTAACTCCTTTCTCAATCTCGCCTTGTTGTTTGGTTTGTATTGTGATATGGCCTAAGAGATTATTATTATTACTATTATTATTATTTACATGTAAGCTTTGGATATCATAGGGAAAACTTAACATCCAAGTGGTGCTTGTCTGTGCCCCTGTTCAGAAGATTTTGCCTCACTTTCTGTCACTGTGATAATCCGATTTTGAAAAATCTGCCTTATTGGTGATAAAGCTTCAGTGGAGACCTCCTTTCCCCTTGATATCTCTTTTAGGAGTGAATTTCCCTTCTGAGGGGTAATTTTTTTCTTCCTGTTATCTATAAGTTATTTGTAAGTCAGATGTTTGTAACTCAGGGACTGCCTGTATATCCCAATGTGATAAGGTCCTAAGTCTAGAAAGATGTTTATATTAGGTTAATTAAGACACTACTGAGCGGCAGTAAACTGTATAATTACACTACAGAAAGAATTGTGCATATCAAAAATTTTGATCTATTTTGCCTAGAAGTCTAGGTTGGTGCTACCAAATGTATACTAAATTAAATCATATAACAACATGAAATATATTGAAAAGCCATGACAATTATAATATTATAATAATACACTTTATTTATATTCCGCTCTTCTCACCCCGAAGGGGACTCAGAGGGGATTACATCACACAAACGGCAGACAGTCCATGCCAGTTTACATACAATTACATACAACAAGTACACACAACAAGTACAATTTAGAAGGATTTTTCTTCTGGCTACGTCACAGGCTGTGATTGCATCATTACATCACAAGGGGGTGCTGTTGCTTCATCCTCATGACGGAGAGCCTCTGTTTTCCGCATTCCACCTTCCAACAGCCGATCTTTCTTTTTATTCAGGTGTTGTAAAGTCCTTTCTTTGTAAAAAAAATCCTTCCCCACTTGGCGGTTCCCAGTTTATCTATTCACAGCTGGGCTGTTTTCGAACTGTTGGGTGAACAGTGGACAGGGGCTTACAGCTGGGTGTCCAGACCAGCCCAGGAATCAAACATGCAACCTTCAGATTGCAAGCACAGCTGTTGTTACCGCTGTGATATCTCTCCGGCCCTATGCGCGAATTGAAAAGTCCTTGCTGGTGTATCACTTTACCTCTCCCGTTGAAATGGCGGGTTCGCTGGCTCTGTGAAATATATATAGTTGGAAATTCCCCAGTCCACATTGGAACGAATGAAGTCCAGGTATAGTAAATATCAAGGTAAATACCGCCGGTTTTCCCTCAAGTGGGCGCAAAATAGTTATCGTCTCTCAAAGGTTCCCTGCCACCATGAGGTGAAACTACCGCAAGGACAGGCGTTTAATGGCCGATGTAGTTCGCATAGGAATCCGATACAGCCTGGTGGCGATGTGGAGTCCAAAAGGAACTGTCGACAATATTCCTTTCCAGGCCTGATCTGTTTCGCCAGATAATCCGGCTTTATCAAAATGAAAACTCCTTAAATTCGATTAAATCGAATGAAAAATCATCTAAAAGAATTAATACACAAAGTCAAACCGCAATATCCATAGCAAAGTGTTACAATGGAGCAGGGGTGCTCACACTTTTTCAGCATGTGAGCTACTTATAAAACAACCAAGTCAAAATGATCTACTTACCCACTACAAAAATGTGAAACATATAACACAATATCTGCTTTGAACTGGGTTTTTGGAGTCCACACTGCCATATAATCTGATTCAAAGCAGATAACATGGGATTTTATTCAACTGTGTGGAAAGGACCTCGGATAACCCAGGACCAGCAGCACTTGGGCAGCGTGCGGAGTCTGCGGGGCAGGACTGAGCCTTCCTCCCGCCCTGCCTGTGATCTACCAGTAGATCGTGATCTACCTAATGAGCACCCCTGCAATAGAGAGAAAATATACATACCTAGCTAAATTATCACAAGAGCATACAGACATAAAGTCAGAAATTGACCCAAAGGTGAACATGACTCTGGTCCTTCTTATATGGAGGTACAATCTAAGGTAGTGATTCACAGATGTAATAGGAGTTAAGGGCAGATAGGAGATTAGGATAATCTCAGGGGCTTTCTTGTTTAAAAATAACACATTTGGAAAAAAAGCAACAGGAAAGTCAAACAGTGCCAGTCAGATTTATACCATGATGGCATACTGTGTCGATGCAGAGCTGTGATTTTTGACAAATCCTATAGTAGTTTCCACAAAGCCCGAATGCTTTTAAAAGTGATTCCCACCCTTCTATAACACTCTCTGTGCCTTCCCCGCCATGCCATACACTTTCTTCTCAGCACTAGTCCTCTCTTCCCAGCTTCCCTCTGTTCTTTGGAAGAGAAACTTGTCATGTCTATATTAACACAGCTGCTGCCAAATGCCCTCTCCTCACCTGACAGCAGGAGAAAATCTTGGAGGTGACAGATCGCATAACTGCTGCCACTTGATAGTTAAGTGGCATATTTCCAAGCATTCTCTCATTCTCCATGACACTTCTTTCTCTTGCCCTGGTTCTCTAAGGCCTTATGCAAAGCCCAGATTTTTCTCATAAAGCTTCTCCGTCAAGGACCACATGTTCACCTTTGAGGATGTGTGAAATGGAGAAGAACCTCAAGTCCTGTCAAAACAATGCAGAGAAACAGTCACTTATCTGGCTGAAGGGCCATATAAAAGATCAAGCTGTAACCACATCCAAGTTGCCCTCTCCCGGATGCAAGTGCTGCTCTTGTGTTTGAGTTGTTGTCAGAACTGACAAGGTTTTTTTTCCCAAATTAAAACAAAATAGAATGAATTCTTTCAAGCCCACTATTTGAAAAGAGATGAAAATAGATGCAAACATATTTTAGGTCTGAGAAAATCCAAAGAGAAAGTACTGCTTACAAGATTGTTCTATCTTGTTAAAGCCAGTGAATGTCTAGATGAAAATACTTAGTAGCCCACAAGAGATGTCAGAGAAAATTTATTTATTTATTTATTTGCCATGCTTCTATACCGCCTCTCTCAGCCCGAAGGCGACTCGAGGCGGTGAACAAGCAGCAACAAGTGCCCATATACAATACATCACAAGATAAAAACAGTCATATAAAAACATATAAAATTAACAGTTACAAACTACAAAATACAAATCTCAGCTCCACAATCTTAAAATTGGTTTCTGTTTCATCGTCATACTAATCCTTGATCTCGATTAAAGTTAGTCTACGAATGCTTGCTCAAAAAGCCAAGTCTTGACTTTCTTACGAAATGTCAGGAGGGAGAGGGCCGATCTGATGTCACTAGGAAGGGAGTTCCAAAGCCGAGGAGCCAGCACTGAGAAGACCCTGTCTCTCGTCCCCGCCAGATGCACCTGCGAAGCAGGCAGGACCGAAAGCAGGGCCTCTCCGGATGATCTTAAGCATCTTGATGGTTCATAGGGAGAGATGCGTTTGGAGAGGTAAGTTGGACCAGAACCGTTTAGAGCTTTAAAGGGCAAAACCAGCACTTTGAATTGTGCCCGGTAGCAAACTGGTAGCCAGTGGAGCTGGCACAACAGGGGAGTTGTATGCTCCCTGAGTGCCGCTCCTCTTATCAACCTGGCTGCTGTCCGTTGGACCAATTGAAGCTTCAGAGCAGTCTTCAAAGGCAGCCTCACGTAGAGAGCGTTGCAGTAATCTATACGGGATGTAACTAGAGCATGGACTACCATGGCCAAGTCAGACTTCCCAAGGTACGGGTGCAGCTGGCGCACAAGTTTTAAATGTACGAATGCTCCCCTGCTCACCGCTGAAACCTGGGGTTCCAGGCTCAGCGATGAATCCAGGATCACACCAGGAGAAAAGCCAGGAGATACCAAAACATGCATGGGATTACAAACACATCTAGACACTCTATGAGGTAAAAGAAGTTCTGCGCAGAATTAGACAAGGATTTGAGGTGAATCAGCCACCACGGAATGGCCAAAGTAGAATAGCTGGGACCCTATACTGGTTGCGCAATGCGGGTCTGAATTAATTATGGGAACACATGCACGAGACAGCACAGCGAGTGAGAGACGCAACTGTGTCAGAGTTGTGGCAAGATAGTTCACCAGAAAGGAGGAGAGGAAACATTTCTATCCCGTTTACCATCTTTGAATGGTTCCGGCCCAGATTACCTGTTTGAACGTATCTCCTGCTATGAACCATCACAAAGCTTGCGATCATGAGGAGAGACCCTGCTCTCGATCACACCACTCTCCCAAACATGGTTGGTGGGGATGAAAGACGGGGCCTTCTCGGCAGTGCCCCCCCCCCGGTCTGTGGAACTCTCTCCCTAAGGACATCAGGTTGGCCACCTCCCTCCTGTCCTTTAGAAGACAACTGAAGACCTGGCTCTGGGACCAGGCGTTTGGCTAGAGGACAGCGGCAATAGGAAAAGAAACTTTGGATTTTAGCAACATTGGGTTTTCCCGGTTTGGTTTTGGTTTTACAGACACATTAATTTATTGTTAAATGAATTTATTGATTATTTTATAATGTTCAAAATGGATATTATTGTTTTAATTGTAAGTATTATGGTGTATATGTTGTTAGCATCATCCAATGCTTATGTGAAGCCGCCTTGAGTCCCCTTGTGGGGAGAAGGGCGGGGTAGAAATGTACAAAATAAATAAATAAAATAAATTTGTAAGCTGTTATTTATCATTTAACAGTAAATAACTCTAACATTGCTTCACTCATCTATGCTTGGCTGTTTGCTGCCCCCCTTTTTTTTCCTGGAAAACTATCTTGACATGACTCTGTTGTACCTGTGTCTCTCACTCGGTCCGCTGTGCTCCAGCTAAACAAAAGAAATTTAACAAAGGAGGGAGATGCCACCAAGTCCATTCTGATCAATGAGGCAGCCCAACAGGTCAAGGGGGAAAACCCCAGGGCTTCCCTGGCCTCTCACTGCCCAACCTCCCCATCTCCCTTACTTACAGACTCCAATAAGTCAGCAGGAGGAAATGAGATCAGCAGTGGAAAATACAAGCAACAATAAACTGTGGATCCTCCAACTTTATACCTCTGTACCAGGAGTCAACATGGGTGACCACGTCTTAAGTAGCGTGACCCACCACCCCCAAAAAAGTCCCAGCTGGGACTATTTTAAATTAAAGGGGCCTCATAAACTGAGGCCCTCCACTCCCAGCTCACAGGTAGGGGAAACCCAGGGTTAGATTCATAGACAAAAAATGACATAAAATATAAGCTATTTGTTCTTGATCTCTCATCCAAGTAACTCACTAGAGCTGACTTTGCTTACCTTTAAAGATCAGACTAGATCTGGAGCAGGGGTGCTCATTAGGTAGATCGCAATCTACTGGAAGATCGTGTAGGGCGTCCTGATAGATCGCAGGCAGGGCGGGAGGAAGGCTCAGTCCTGCCCCGCAGACTCCCGCCGCCGCCCAGGTGCAGAAGGAGGTTGGACTGGATGGCCCTTGGAGGTCTCCTTCTACTCTAGGAACCTGTTGTTGTTATTATTATTATTATCAGAGGCTGAATGGCCATCTGTGAGGAATGCTTTGACTATGTTTTTCCTTAATGGCAGAAGGAGGTTGGACTGGATGGCCCTTGGAGGTCTCCTTCTACTCTAGGAACCTATTGTTGTTATTATTATTATCAGAGGCTGAATGGCCATCTGTGAGGAATGCTTTGATTGTGTTTTTCTTTTATGGCAGAAGGAGGTTGGACTGGATGGGCCTTGGAGGTCTCCTTCTACTCTAGGAACCTGTTGTTGTTGTTACTATTAGTAGTAGTAGTAGTAGTAGTAGTAGCAGAGGCTGAATGAATATTATCATCATTATTATTATGAATAAATTCAGGGGCTTATTATACTCACATTTAGTTGGATTCAGTCTTAAAATATATTATATGGCTCTCACTGAAATATATTTCCAAATATTTTGCTTTTATGGCTGAGTAGTGGATAGGTAGATCATTTTGGCTTGATTGTTTTATAAGTAGCTCGCATGCTGAAAAAGTGTGAGCACCCTGGAGTTTTTAAATATTAGCTTCAGGAAATTAGGAAAAAAATGGGCATAACATAGTCACCTGGAGAAAAAAAATCAAGTTCTGCCCTCAAGACAGCCACAACAACAGCGTTTAGCCCCTTTTCTTTTAAAAGGAATTTCCCAACTCAAGTCTTCACCTTATTTCTTGTGTTTTTATTTTATCAGCAGTTATTTTACCACTCAATATATTCCCGAACAAATGTTGCATCCATCTAGGCAATGATGATGACCCTGAAGCGCAGCATAACATTTCATTGATTTTGTCCCTGAAGACAGGTGCAAAAGAATGAATAACCAGGGAAGCAATCAAGCATAGAATATCAGTGCATGCAACATTAGCTGTGCAGTTTCTGTTTTTAAATCTCATTTGTTCACCTTTGACCCACAGCCTTTACTTCCTGTCAAAGCTGAAGAAGCAGCAGGATGCTATTAAAAGTAGTTAATTGCCAAACTTAATTTTCCACAGATTGTCCTGCGAGAGATCACTTGATGTGCCATGTCTGCCTCAACCTTAGGTGAAATTTGGAGTTTTCTCAGTCTGTGAGATTTCTTATAGTACAAAAGAATATGAATGTGATAGACTCCAGGCTTTCAAGCCACAGAGACAGTCATTGGCCTTAGAAAGGTCACTATGCTGCAATCTATGTCATGGGGCTTATCATGCTGAGCTCCCTTGCAGAACCTTTTTCAGAGATGACTGTGATACCCATTGAAATTATCCAAATATAGTGTCTTTATCTGTTTCTTATTGCATCACTTATTTAATATTTCAAATGGTAGAGAGGACAGTTAGATACTTCTTCTTCTCTTCTTGGCCTTTCTTCATGAACGAAGATTCAGGAAGGACTCATCTCACGCTTTCTACAAGCGCATTGATAACTAAAAAGGTCAATCTGAGATAACAGAAAGCACAGCAGAAAGTTTCCTTAGGTGCTGTTGTTTCCAAGTTGAGGTTCTTTCTGTGTTGTCGTTTCTCTTCAAGACTCATTCAGCATGAATTCTCGAAAAAGGCCGCAGCATTGTGGATAGTGCGTCTCCATGCCTCCCAATGTGAGGCCAGGGTGTCCCATTGTTGGTGATCAATGGATATAAATGCAGTGTGCGGCGTCCCGCCCAGGGCCTGGAAAGCGGCTTTGAGAAATGGAGAAGCTTCTACAGGCCTTGGGGGTAGCATTCTAGCTTTCCCGTAAAAAGAAAACCTGGAGAGTCTTTGAGCAATGAGTTCAGGACTCAAAAATAGGTGAACTCAAAACAAGGTTTATTTGTTTACAGAGATTACAGTCTTTGGGTGAAGGGCTAACCTTCCTATCACTGCAATCCTGGCTTGAGAGCGTTAGGAGAAAGCTATACGTGGACAAAGGTGCGTTGTCTAAGCAAGCTTTAGATTTCCGCGTGCTTCGTCCATGTGCTATCCTTGGAATGAAGGCAGAAAGGAAGTCCAGCCTCCCAGGTAAACTCAGGAAGGGGAGGAGTTCAGGGTGCTGCTGCCAGGTTTGGAGCCAAACACAACTCCTCCCATCACAGTCCACATGGCAGAACAAAAAGCCATGCAGGTAAAGGAGAAGCAGGTACACAATACACATGCAAAACAAACCCCGTGGGGGCGCCATACAGTGTTATCATCTCGAAATTCTTGTTTAGCAGGAACAGGAATTATGTGGCCCATCAGTTGTTGTTGATCTGCATCTCACAGTAGCACTGGGCAGCAGTTAGAAATTAGGGGAGCTGGAGTCCAATGACATTTGGACTACCAATTTCACAATCTTTTCCTTTCCATACAATTTAAAGATTTGTCGAAGACTTTCATGGCTGGAATCACTGGGTTATTGTAGGTTTTTTGGGCTATATGGCCATGTTCTAGAAGCATTCTCTCCTGACGTTTCACCTGCATCTATGGCAGGCATCCTCAAAGGTTGTGAGGTCTGCTGGAACAATGGATACTCCACCTTAGACATCAGAAGAGCTGCAAGACCAAGAACAAGCCACGAGAGTAAAGACAAAGACCCATCCAGATAAAGAGTGTTCTTGCCATACATCAAGGGAACCACTGACTGCATAGGGAAGCAGATGAGGAAACACAACATACAAACTATCTACAGACCCACCAAGAAAATCCAACAAATGCTACGTTCAGCAAAGGACAAGAGGGACCCTCTCACTTCTGCAGGAGTCTACTGTATACAATGCAGCTGTGGACAAGTCTACATAAGGTTGGCTCTACATCTCGTGCCAGAGGTCAGTCTGTTTAGCACCTTCCAAGGCATCCAGTTTTCTGTGTGCCCAGGGGGGAGTCTCTCATTCGGTATCAGCCATGGCTTGAGGTTCTGGGTTTTAGCCTGCCACTTCTGAACTCTCACTTGCTGAGATGTTCCTGCCAGTATCCCTGCAGATCTTAGAAAACTATTTCTTGATTTAAAGCATTGTCGTCCTGGCTGATATCTGAACAGGTGATGGGCCAGAGATGTCACTCGGGGACATAAGAGAAGCCTCCCCACAAGATTGCAACACATCTGGGCATCCCCTGGGTATAGATGGCTGATTCTCTCACAAAAGAAGTGAACAGAAATGGCTTGCAACATGTAAGATGAAATCCCATAGGCTATCACCAGAAGCACTCCTGCATCATTTGATTCATGGGACTCTCTCTTTAAAGTGAATAGAAATAATATGAAAATGATAATTCCCCCTGCTTTCCCACCCCCTTTTTGGGATGAGGTCCTTAAACTGAATATTCCGAGCTCAATTCAAAGTGCTGGTTTTGACCTTTAAAGCTCTATACGGTTCTGGCCCAGCTTACTTGTCCGAACGCATCAGCCACTACGTCCCACCTCGTAATTTAAGATCATCCAGGGAGGCCCTGCTCTCGCTCCCGCCTACTTCTCAAACGCCTTTGGTGAAGATGAGAGACAGGGCCTTCTCGGTGGTGGCTCCCCGTCTGTGGAATGCACTCCCTATGGATCTACGATCAACCCCATCCCTCCTGGCATTCAGAAAAAAGTGAAAACCTGGTTATGGGACCAAGCATTTGCACATTAGCACGATACAGCACTTTCGATTGGATTGAAATGGCAAACTGGTGGACAAGACCCAATGCTTCAATTATGGACGGAACACTGTTTTAACTGATGTGAATATATATGATGTATTTTAATGTTAATTGTATTTTAACGAATTTTAATGCCAGCTGTAATTTAATGTATTTAATTTTAACTGTTTTTGGGTTTTTATTATATGTATGCTGTGTTGGCATTTAATTGTTGCCGTTGTTAGGCCGCTCTGAGTCCCCCCTCGGGGTTGAGAAGAAGCGGGGTAGAAATGATGGAAATAAATAAATAATAAATAAATATCCAACAATGAAGAATGCTGATTTCATCAGCATCTAGATTAGTGCCTTAGTCTAATGTGTGTTGTCCTTGCCAGGTAATTTGTATTCTCCCTACCCTCCAAATAGCTGTTTAGGAAGAGACATGCAACAACACTAGGACACCACATACCATCAGCACTCTTTAAAGTACACATCTTCCCCTGCCCTGACATATTCTTCCACCCACTGATTGGTTTTGGGCAGTCAGTATGACAGCAGTGAATGGGATGCCCTACGAGAGCTCCACATGTGGGAGGAGAGTTTTAAACCTTTCCAACACTGTATACTGGATGTTGAGAGAATATAAGACATTGTACAGGTCAAAATGAGGATGCCTGGGGCCTAGCTGCATCAGAGCAGATCAAGATGACAAGACTTATTAATGGGCAAAAACACACAAGCTGGAAGAGGTTGAAACACTTTGCTTTTGCTTGAATTTACCAGGAAGGGCAAATTTCCCCCCTCTTTGCGCCCTGTTGACTTGTTTAAGAAAAACTACTTTTGCACTTTGAAGACAATTTACAGCAATTGAAATAAGCAGATGATAAATAATGAAGTGGAAAAAGGAGAAAAGCATTGAGTCCACAGATGATTAATTGTGACTGTCCCTGCTAAATCAGGAAATATGGAGGGTGTGCATCTCTAGACTTTACAACATAAAGATCTAAAAGTGTGTTGGAACATCAAAAACCCATCCTTGTAGAAAGCAAGAATCTACCTGGATTGTTATTTATCCATTCAGTCACTTCCAACTTTTCACGACCTCATGGACCAGCCCACACCAGAGCGCCCTCTTGGCTGTGGCCACCCCCAAGCTCCTTCAAGGTCAATAATAATAATAATAATAATACACTTTATTTATATTCCGCTCTTCTCACCCCGAAGGGGACTCAGAGCAGATTAAATTACACACACGGCAGACAGTCCCTGCTGGTTCCATATACAATTACATATAACATACAACATATAACAGTACAATTTTTAGAAGGGTTTTTCTTTGGCTGCATCACAGTTGCGTCACAGAGCTGCATCACGGTGCCTCACAGGTTGTGATTGCGTCTTTACGTCACAAGGTGGTGCTGTTGCTTCATCCTCATGAGGGATAGCCTCTGTTTTTCCGCATTCCAGCCGAAAAAGTCCTTTCCCACTTGGCGGTTCCCAGTTTATCTAATCACAGCTCAGCTGTTTTCGAACTGTTGGGTAAACAGTGGACAGGGCTCACAGCTGGTGCCCAACCCAGCCCGAGATTCGAACCTGCAATCTTCAGATCTTCAGATTGCCAGCACAGCTGTTGTTACTGCTGTGCTATCTCTCCGGTCAAGCCAGTCACTACAAGGATATCATCCATCCATCTTGCCCTTGGTCGGCCCCTCTTCCTTCCATTTTCCCCAGCATCATTATGCCATGCCTTCCCTTTCCTAACCAGAAGAACAGTAGAATTTCAAGATTTGAATTGTTCTTACAAGGGACCATCACTTTATGTTTTTGTTACTGGTCAACTGCACAATGTCACAGTAATGCACTTTCCGGTTTCCAAGTACAGCGTTTCCTCACTACTTCGTGATTCATGTTTAACAGACTAACTGTTTCATGGATTTAAAAAAATATTAATTTAAAATATATATCATGGTGTTTTCAGTTTTGTGGGTTGTTGTCGCCACTCTCCAAGGCGCTTTCCCTCCTCAGTCCTCCCACTTCCAGCCTTGAAGGGCCATTCCTTCATTTCCCTCACTATATTTTAAGTTTATAAAGACTTAAAATAGTGTATACCTACTAAGATAATGTATAAATATTAAAATAAGTAGAGTATCCATAAGCGGTTTTTCACTTATTGCGGGAGGTCCTGGAACCTAACCCCCGCAATAAGTGAGGAAACATTGTACACACAAATCTACCTACACCTCCAAGTATAATGAACATGGCAGACATAATAAATTTGTATTTTATGTTTCCCAGCTCTTTCCTCATTACTTTTTGGTACCAAGTAGAGGTATAGTTATCAATGGCAAACTTTGTTTATAGTAGCCAGCAAACTCCCAAGAATTCCCATAGGTGACAATTGTTATCAATTTGAATACAGTCCATAACACCACAATAAAAGATGTAAGCCTACATTCAAAATGCAATCTGAGTTATCAAATCAAGGCTGTTAATACATCTGTGAATGTAGCAAGAGATACAAAGGAGTCACTCTGCAAAAAACAAAATCTCAGAAGTATTTCCAAAAATAAGGAAATGCTTAGACTACAAGGAGGATCCATAAGAGTACCAGAAATAAACTGTGATATTGCATTTACCTTGATTCCCGTATAGATTACTGCAACGCTCTCTACGTGGGGCTGCCTTTGAAGACTGCTCGGAAGCTTAAATTGGTCCAACAGACAGCTGCCAGGTTGATAACAGGAGCAGCACTCAGGGAACGCACAACTCCTCTGCTGCGCCAGCTCCACTGGCTTTCAGTTTGCTACTCGGCACAATTCAAATGCTGGCTTCAGCCTTTAAAGCCCTACATGGTTCTGGTCCAGCTTATCTGTTGGAACGCATCTCTCCCTATGAACCATCAAGGTGTTTAAGATCATCCGGAGAGTCCCTGCTCTCGGTCCCACCTTCTTTGCTGAGTCGATTGGCGGGGACGAGAGACAGGGCCTTCTCAGCAGTGGCCCCTCGGCTATGGAACACCCTCCCTAGGGACATTAGATCGGCTCCCTCCTAACATTTTGAAAGAAAGTTAAAACCTGGCATTTGTAGATGAAGTATAATTATTTAATTGAGACCTATGGAATGATATGGAGATGCAATGGAAAATGATTCTAACGATGAGACGCTGAGAATTGTATTTTATGATTTTAACTGCTAATTGTATATTGTTTTTATGTGGTTGTTATTTTAATTGTTTTGATAGTGTTATATCTTGTGGGCATTCGTTGCCATGTGTACACCACCTCAAGTCACCTTTGGGCTGAGAGGGGCGGTATAGAAATATAGTAAATAAATAAATATATTCTTAAAGGAGGCAACTGGGGCAAAAGTAGCAGGCCCCATCTACACTGGCATATAAAATCCATATTTTGCTTTAAACTGTATTATAAACTGTATTATAGTGTAGACTCCTATAATCCAGATCAAAGCAGGTAATGTGAATTAATATCCACTATGAAAATCTGGATTATATGGAAGCTAGAAGGAATGGTTAAATAGTTGGAGGTCCTCTCTGTCTTCTTTCTAGAAGTTGAATAGCCACAGCTTGGGAACAGGGAAATGCAGAGAGAAATGGTCCCCAACATGACTAGCACAATATGTAGGTTCTGCATCCTCTGTCTTTCTCTTTTTGCGAGAGTGATTGTCTGTGTTTGTGTGTGTGGAGGAGGTGCAGACTCCATGTGTGCCTATGAACTCACATTGCACTATATAAAAATGGGCCAGAGAAATAACTACATCTGCTTCTACTTTCAACCAGCACATGGCCTCAACCAGCACATCGTCAACTAGACAGAGAGCTTTCTCTGTGGCAGCACCATGCCTGTGGAACAATCTACTGCCGGAAGTTCGAGCAGTGAGCGAGCTACCGGCTTTCCGGAAAGCTTGCAAAACGGCATTATTCCGACAGGCATTTAGACTCTGACCATTCTTGGCTATAGCAGAATACTGTTGAAGTAGTTTTATGCTGCATTGTTTTAATGTATCTATGTTGTAATTCATTTTTGTTTTTCTTATATAGTTCGATATGCTGTAAACCGTCCTGAGCCAACTGGAAAGGATGGTATACATATCGAAATAATAAATAAATAAATAAAATATCATAAATTCTTGTATGGAGCCTCAGGGCAATAATGTTGCTTTACCATGAAACATTGTACTACCTCTTCATTGAGACTCAAATTTCTACTCCAGCTTTAATCTTATTGTGTGATCTTGGAGTAGTCACTAGTTTTTAATTTACCTGGCATGTATTTTTGTGTAAGAATAAGTTAGAAAGGAAATTTATGTATTTTCATTTATGTATTTTCATAAACAAGCAAAAAAATAAAAGTTTTCTGTCATAACAAAGTAGTAGTTTTATAGAAATACATTTTAATATGTGTATTTGTGATATTTTTACAATGTCTGTAACCTGCCCCAAGCCATGAGGAGAGGTGGGTAGGAAATATAATAATTACAACAACAACAACATCTATTATTATTATTATTATTATTATGTTTGCCATACCACAAAGCAATGAGTTGATCTCATTGTAGATAGTCTCAATTGAATCCTATACCACCCTTCCTTGTTCTGGCATTGCATGAGAATGGGTGTAGGGAAACAAATGTCTCCACTACACAGGCACATATTTTGAGTGGGTGGATTAGAATTTAGGAGCCTGCTTCAACTCTTTCAAAATTGCCAGGATTCAAGTTGCAATTTGTACCTGTGATTTGGCTGCAATGGTTCTAGATGAGTTTGTTCACAGAATGTGATTTCTCACTGTTAGATATAAGCAAATGTCTCCCCAGAGGTGCACACAATTGACTTCCCACAATAAAGTATGGAGTCCGTTCAATTATATTTTATAGCAATGTACTTTCTACTTAGGCCTCCCTTCACTCTTCCTGTTGCATATTAGTATTTATGCTCTTCCCACTCAAAACGGTTTATGTCATGTTAACACAGGCAGAGCTTGAATGGAAAGCAGTATTTCTATTTGACATCTTTTGAATAATTGCATCGTTTTTAAGATCTAAAGGAAATAGCTGCTTGTTGTATAGACACAAATTGTTTCATTGCGAATGCAATCTAAATTTGCAACAGATAAACAAAAGTTGTCCAGCCAACACTTGGCCAACTAAAGCCCTGCTAAATCTAAACTAAGGGTGCAAAATTTCAATTATTTTACACATTACGATTTTTTTCTGTTAAAAAAAACACATATAATAATAATGATCAAACTTTACTTCTAACCCGCATCCATCTCCCCAGAGGGGACTCGGAGCGGCTTACATGGGGCCATGCCCGAACAACACATCATAAAATATAACAACATAGAAGAACAATAAACACAATAAAAACAATAAATGCAATAAAATACATCTGTGAAAACACAACAGTACAGGTGAATCTAAAAACAAAACTGACAGGGCAAGCCGCATGGACATATAGGATATTTTAAAAACTCGGGGGAGAACTGGAGTAGTGTCGGGCACAAAGGGTCACATAGGGGGAAAAGGACTTACATATGAAATTTAAAGAAAATAGAAATAATGTTTTCTATGCAAATAAATGTGTGTGTGTGTGCGTGCAATCCTTTCCTCCCTACATACACAATTATATCCAAAAACATAGGATTTTTGTGTGAAACATTTGGGATTTATGCTTTAAAAATACCAATTTTGCACATTCAAAAATGTCTACACAATTCATTGGAAACAATAGATTATTCTATGTAAAAATCTCCTGTAAATGATGTTTGTAGGACCACTCTTTTATGAAAAAATGCTGATGTTTCTTGGGGGGTGGGGGAGCAACACTGAAATTTGTACATAAGCAAAATATTGAAAATTGTGGGGGCTTCGGTCATAAAAAAAAGTTTGTGCAAAAGCATCACCTCCATGAAAGGAAAATGTGTATTTTTATGCAGAATAGTTTCTGAAAAATTTTGTGTTGATTATTGAGCAAAAACTATGCAACCCTTTTGCCTCTGTGTTATTCTTTCCTGTTGGATTTCCTGAGTGCCATTAAGCCTACTTTCAGGTGCCAATCACTAATCCAAACTCTTTATTGGGAAGCTGGGAATTAATTAATGCTACCTTACCTTGACCTAAATGTGTGCCAACGTGGCAGCTGCATCCCTAGTCCGGAGGAGATTTGGGTCTGTCTTAATCAGGTTTGTCTCTTGCCCTATCCCTTCTCCATTTTTATTTTGTTCTTCTGCTAAGAGATCTTAGCCAGAAAAGCAGTTTTGTCAGTAGTTTTCTCTTGCATTAGAACTCTGAGGCCCCTTAAAATTGCAGTATAATCCAGACTATCAAATCAGATAATCCTGAATTCCCGCTTTGAACTGGATTATGAGTCTACACTACCATATAATCCATCTGAAAGCAGATAATCTGGATTTTATATGGTAGTGTAGAAGGGGCCTGAGATGTGCCACCTAGAGCAATGATTTTCAACCAGTGTGTCGCGGAACACTAGTGTGCCGTGAGAGATCATCAGGTGTGCCGTGGGAAATTATTTTGAACTTCATTCATATATAAACTATAAGGAAAATCTGTCCCTTTAAGAAATGGCACCATAGCACTCTTGTGACACCTAAGAAGTGATGTGAGAGTGCTATGGTCGTGCCATCTTGGATTCACTCAGACGTGGCTAAGTAAACAAAGTTAGAGTTAGTGCTGCAACTGCGCGTCAAGTGACAGTGGCAATTTGGGATCACAGCAAGACAAGCGAGTGACAGTGATGGAGAAGTTTTTGAGGAGAAGTTGTCATTTTATTTCCATTCAGCTTCACATAATGCCTTGACTGGGTTAGGGACCCATTCAGCTCAGCATCCGTTGCTGGAAAGGACATGACTTTAAAGGAGCAAGAGGAACTCATTGAACTGAAACACGATTGTAGTTTAAAGCTAAAATTTGCTGATCTTCCTTTGGACCGTTTTTGGTTATCCGTTGCCAGGGAGTTCCCCATTCTAGCCAACAAAGCTATTTTGACATTGCTCCCGTTTTCAACCACATATCTGTGTGAGATGAGCTTATCAAGCTAGACTGCGATAAAAACTAAAAACAGAGAGAGACTGACAGCTGTTGAGCAAGACCTTCGTGTGTGTCTTTCTACCATTCCTGCCAGGATATCTATTTTGTGTTCATCAAAACAGACCTATACTAAGTGAGTGTATAAATACATTTAAAACATATTAACTATATGTATTACTGTGTTCGAGTATCATTTTGGTTGGTGGTGTGCCCCAGGATTTTGTAAATGTAAAAAATGTGCCGCGGCTCAAAAAAGGTTGAAAATCACTGTGGTAGAGGACATTATGCCTAATCCTAACCTATTGCAATTGCATCATCTTTGAGATAGGGTTGCATTGTTAGTCCATTCAGAAGCAGCCTGATCACCCATCTTCCCCATCAGGTTTATTTTATTCAGGTTTTAGACTATTAGTCAGTTGTTATTAGTCTATTACTCAATATATTTTAATGATTTTATATGGCATTGAATGCTTACCTTCTGCTTTGGAGGCCACCTTGAGTCCCTTAGAGGAGAGAGGGCAAGATAGAAATAAAGTATTTATTATTTTTATAATGATGAACAGTATTTAAGATGGATACAATCCATGCATTTTGTGTGCAAATGTCATCGGTTTGTGCACAGAAATTGAATTTTCAATACGGAAAGTTCTTCCGGAATTAAAGCCATATTCATTCCTTGAGGGACCTTTGAAATTAAGGCATTTGCTCTTCATGAAGAAGCTACTGAAGTTGACAAATCCATCATATTATTATTGCTTTCTGCCAGAACGGAAAATGGAAATACCGCTGTCTCACAAAAAGCAGGGAAAATAGGAGGGATGATGGATACCACAAATGCCCCGCTGACTACAAAATTTCTTTATAAATCATTTCACAGGGGAGAAAATGAAATAGCCTTCTTTACATAGAAACTCATATTTAAATCTGATTCCTAATTCCTTAACATGCTTTCTTTCACATTTTCCTTACCTGCAGGATTATGAGAAATGCTGCAAGTGATAACAATGTTGTAGGCATTAAAGAACTAAATCGGAAGGTGAAATTATACTCAATCTGTATCTCATCCTGATAGCAGTTCTCAGTTGATATAGAAATATTTATCTCCCAAGGCAAATGCATGCCTAATTCCTATGAGAAATAGGGGAGTGAGGAAATAAGACAGAGCTAATCCCCTAAGTAACAACTGTCAGTGTGATGCTGGTTTTGTGACCCATATATTGTCTCTGACAAGGCGACAAAAGGCCCCTCCAGCTGGGAACAAAATTATGCTTTTGTTTTCTGAGGTTACATTCCTTGGATTTATCTGTCTCTCAAGCTGAAAAATAAGCGACACCTTCTGAGAAAACCAATAGTTTATTTAGAATTGGAATGTGGATTAGAAACTCTGAATTAAAAGGGTGAATATAGCCATGTTTGAAATAAATAAATAAAATTAGAATTAAATAAACATAATTACAATAGCTGTACTGATATTAGTCATGACTATAATCCCAAAGTTCTGAGAGTGCCTTGGACTGAGAGGAGATCCAACCAGTCCATACTTCAGGAAATAAAGCCCGACTGCTCATTGGAGGGAGGGATAGTAGAGGTAAAGATGAAGTACTTTGGTCACATCATGAGAAGAAAGGAAAGCTTAGAGAAGACAATTATGCTAGGGAAAATGGAAGGGAAAAGGAAGAGGTATCTTCAAGAACAAGATGGTATCCTCGAAGTGATTGGCTTGACCCTGAAGGAGCTGGGGGAGGTGACGGCCGACAGGGAGCTCTGGTGTGGGCTAGTCCATGAGGTCACGGAGAGTTGGAAATGACTGAATAAATAAACAACAACATTGTTCCATAGATTTCATTTTGCATAATAAGATGGTCTAAATACCCTAAAGGTTCCTTTCAGCGTATGCTTGATTCTAGAATCTGATGACATTTGTGTCTTTGTATTGAGATTTTGGTATAGCTGTGTATATGTGCTGACCTGTGTTGTGCATGCATTTATTGTGTCAACCAGGGTATGAAGAGCAAAGAATACTAATTTTGCATGACTACAGAAAATACTCTGCACAAATCTTGGGAGGTCAGACTTGGCCACGGTGGTCCACGCTCTGGTTACATCCCGTATAGATTACTGCAATGCTCTCCACATGGGGTTGCCTATGAAGACTGCCCAGAAGCTGCAATTAGTCCAGCGTGCAGCAGCCAGACTACTAATGGGAGCGAGGTACAGAGAGCGCACAACTCCCCTGTTGTGCCAGCTCTACTGGCTGCCAATTAGCTTCCGAGCACAATTCAAAGTGCTGGTGTTGACCTACAAAACCCTATATGGTTCCAGCCCAGTTTATATGTCCGAACGTATTCTCCCCTATGAACCATCAAGAGTGCCAAGATTGTCTGGAGAGGCCCTGGTCTCGGTCCCACCATCTTCACAGGCGCGTCAGGTGGGGACGAGGGACAGGGCCTTTTCTGTGGTGGCCCCCTGGATGTGGAAATCCCTCCCAAATGAATTTAGATCTGCCCCCTCCCTCCTGACTTTTAGGAAATGAGTGAAAAAGTGGCTGTGCAATGAGGCCTTCGCAGAATGAAGGAGGAGATCGTGAAGCGACTAAAGTCGCTAACCACTTGATACGGACCGAATATATGGGTTAAGTTGGACTTGATTTTACTTTGGCGAAAGGCTTTTTAAATGTATTTATTTATTGTATTTTATTGTAAATTTTATTGTAAATTTATGATGCTTTTAGATTTTAAATGTTAGCATTGAATACTTGCTGTTTGCCAGTCTGAGTCCCTCTTCGGAGGTGAGAAGGCCGGGGTATAAAAGTTTTAAATAAATAAATAAATAAAACATATATACCTTTACATTTAACCCCCCTCTCTATATATACACGTACTTACACACACACACACACACACACCTTAGTGTTTGATTTTATACTTGATGTGAAAACCTTATGTGGTTGTTGGTAAATCTTTGATATAGTATTTAGCAGACTGCAAGTGTTGAACAAAATCTGAGCAGTGACAGAACTCTTTTTTTCCAGATCCCCAAACTATATCAAATATTCAAATTCAGAGCCAGTACAGTACTGAACAAGTACTCCTTTCAATTTCTCAGAAGCACACAGTTGTCCAATGTGGAAAACAGGAATTCAGATTAAACGAACAGTTCCTTTAATACAGCAGAGCCTTTTTCAGGATAGTTTACCTAATAGACCCTAAATTTAGTCTGTCATTAGGTTTTCTGGAAGAGTAACATAAATATTATTGTTCTTCTTATTCACATTACAAACAAATAATACAAAGGTGTTCTTCCAGTATGAATCAATTAAGCATTAAAATCATAAATCAGCATAAACATGAATACTTTTTTTTACACAAGTTACATAGGACATTTTTTTTTGTCTTGTCAGGAGCAACTTGAGAAACTTCAGAGAATTGGCAGTCTGCAAGGACATTGCCCAAGGGATGCCCAGATGTTTTGATGTGTTACCATCCTTGTGGGGGTTTTCTCTCATGTAAAACTCCAAAACCGGGTTGGATACAAACACAATGTTATTGATACAAAATCCGAAGTATACTGAGTATTAAGCGGTTACATGTGCATATATATCATAATACAAATATCATTCGACACAAGGTCGGCAACACAGTCAATTCCTACCAGTACCAGGTGGTATCAACGTACTCCAACAGGTAAAGTCTTGAAAATACGTGTAATACAAACCCTAATAATACAAACAGGAAGTCAATCCTTCTAGCCCGTGATGGAATCACTCCAATGTAATCCGATGTAGATGGGGTTTCTAAAGGTAAGTGTTGCAGATAACCTTGTGTCGAATGATATTTGTATTATGATATATATGCACATGTAACCGCTTAATACTTCGTATACTTCGGATTTTGTATCAGTAACATTGTGTTTGTATCCAACCCGGTTTTGGAGTTTTGCTAGTGCTAGCAACCTCCCCCAGTTAGTCTTTGTCAGGTTTCTCTCATGTCACCGCATGAGGAGCTGGAGCTGATAGAGGGAGCTCATCCATGCTCTCCCCGGATTCGAACCTGCAACCTGTCGGTCATCAGTCCTGTCAGCACAGGGGTTTAAACCACTGCGCCACCGGGAGCTCCCGGGATAAGTTATTATGTAATATAATAAACACATAGAATTCATATTTAATCATCATCATCATCATCATTATCTAAAATTAAATCACTCTAAGTCCAAGATTTGCACATAATTTTCAATCATATATGTGCGTGTGTGTATCATGTTTATTTAGCAAATTAGACCTCACCACTGAACACGCAACTATTTTTAGATTACTAACATTTAGTTCAAAATTGGCAATCATATAGTTTCACATTGCATCCGACATCAATCTTAGTTTTGTTTGCATTCGATTGCAATTTTTTTTCCATTTTACTTGAGATTTGTTGGTGTTAGATTGCTCATTTTCTTTTTTCATGAAATTGTGTTACTTGTTTATTGGTAGTGATTGCCCTCTTGCCTCCTAGTTTGTATTCCAGTCAGGAGCTGATGGCAAAATAAAAATCTTGACAGCACGGCTCTTCTCATTTCATACAAGAAATGCAGATTCCTTAGCAATGGCCAATGGCATTGACCTAGTGCTCTTGCAATGTCACACTCCATTGCCCATTTAGTGAGTGTGATTATGAGTGTTACCATGATAAAAGGTTCCTTTCAGCTTGTGCTTAATTCTAGAATCTGATGCTGTTGCTGCTCAAATGCTGACTTTGTTTAAATTTGTCTTCAAAGTTAATTAGCAAACTACAGAGATTTTTATAGTGACTATGTTTAGTCCCTGCTTACACTAGGTTTTTGGAATTCGAATTTACTTGAATGGGGGTCCCTCCTCTTCATCCCACCAGACATGGGATAGGGCATTCTCAGCGCTGGCACCACAATTGTGGAATACCCATCCCCTTGGAGTTCTAACTCAGAGTTTCCCAAACTTTTTTGAGCCGCGGCACACTTTTAACATTAAAAAAATCCGGGGGCACACCACCAACCAAAACAACACAAAACGACACTCTAACACAGTAAAAAACGGCTGGGGGATGGTGGCCTGCTGGGAGCAGCTGCTGGGAGTGCTGTAGCCGGGGGAGGGGGAGGAGCCAGGCCAAGTGATGCCCCCCCTCCCCCTGGCTTCAGCTCTCCCACAGCTTCTGCAGCCTTGAAGGGGCAGTGTCAAGCCAGCATTGTGCTGGCTCTGCCACCGCTGGCTTGGCACTGCCCCCTCAAGGCTGGAGAAGCTGTGGGAGAGCTGAAGCTGGGGGAGGGGGTGGAGCCAGGCTGCACCATGCCCTGCCCCTCCCCTGGCTTCAGCTCTCTCACAGCTTTGCCAGCCTTGAGGGGGCAGTGCAAGCGAGGGGCAGGAGTCAAGGTGGATTGGAGGCTGGCTGGGGAAACGGCCAAAGGAGGCGGCGCCCCAGCCCTTTCTTCTTTTTCTTCGCCACCACCCGGCCCTTCCTCTTTCTCCCCCAAGCAGCAGGAGTTCAGCAGGAGGAGGGGGAAGGAAGGGGGGCAGAGAGCCTTTCTCATGGCACAGCAGGTGGTCCATCACAGGACACTACTGTGCCGCATCACAGCGGTTGGGAAACACAGTTCTAATTGACACTAGCATTGATTTGTTTAAAAGCAAGGCCTTTATCAATACCTTCTAGAGAAGGAGATTTTACCACACTCCAAGGCAGCATATTCCACTGTTGAATAGCTCTTAGGATCTCATTCCATGAGTGGGAAAGAAGTAGTCTACAGTTACAAGTGGAGGGAACCTTCTTATTCTGTTCCTTCCCATCAAGGCCCATCTTCTGGGATGGCCAGACATCCCACATCTTTTCCCCATTGAGTTTCATCCTTCCCCTGCTTATTCTCATTTGGAGTCAGACAACACCCAGCTCCTCTAAAGACATTCTCAGCTTCGTTTCTATGTCCCACTGGAAGTGGTCTTGCATCTTCTGATGGCCTCCGTGGGACTCTGTTTTGGCAGTACAGAGAAATGGAGAGAAGACACTGATGAGGTCCTTCATGTCAGGAAAATCTTCCTAATCTTTAGGTGAAATCTCTTTTCCTGAAATGTCAATTTATTGCACTGTGTATAGAGCAGAAGAAAACAACCCTGCCCCCTTCTCAATGTGGCATCTTTTAAACATTGAAACGTATCTCTTCTCAACCTTCTCTTCTCCAAGCTAAACATACCCAGCTCCCTGAGCCACTCCTCATAGGACTTGGCTTCCAGACTTTTTACCATTTTGATTTCCAATCTCTAGATATGTTCCCGTTTGTCAATAACCCTGGACACAGTCTTAACCCTGGACAGAGTTTTATTCCAGGTGAGCTCTGATCAAAGCTGAATAGAGGGGTACCATTACATCTCTGGCTCGCCCTCTGTTCGGATATCAGTCAGCACGCCAATGCCTTAAATCAAGAAATAGTTTTCTGAGATCTACAGAGGTACTTGCAGGAACATCTCAGTAAGTGATTGTCCAAAAGTGACAGGCTAAAACCCGGAGCCTTAACGCATGGTTGATACCAAATGAGAGAGTCCCTCCTGGGCACACAGAAGACTGGGTGACTTGGAAGACACTAAACAGACTGCGCTCTGGCACCTCAAGATGCAGAGCCAATCTTAAGAAATGGTGCCACAAAGTGGAGTCCACAACATGCAAGTGTGGAGAAGAGCAAACCACAGACCACATATTACAATGCAGTCTGAGCCTTGTCACATGCACAATGGAAGACCGCCTTATAGCAACAACAGAGGCACTCCAAGTGGCCACCTACTGGTCAAATATAATGGTAATATAATGTCAAGTTTTTAAACATTATGTTACAACCTTACCCTTGGTTCGCTCCTGAAACGATAAATAAATAAATTACTTTTCTTGATCTAGACACTATACTCTTATTGATGTAGCCTACAATTACATTGGCTTTTTCAGCTGCTGAATCACATTGTTTTTTATTCATACCCATATTTAGCTTGTGGTCTACTAAGACTCCTATATCGCTTTCACGTGGACTGTTTTCGAGTTTGGTGTCACCCATCATTACAGTTTTCCTGCCTAAGTACTTTACATTTCTCCTTGTTGAAATTCATTTTATTAGTTTTGGCTTTCCTGTCTGATCTATTAAGGTCATTTTGGATTCTAATCTTGTCCTTTAGGTTATTGGTGTCATCTGCAAATTTGATATGCATGTCGTCTATTTCATCATCCAAGTCACTGATGACGTTTCTTGATCTTAATTGTAGTCTGCTCCAAATAGCTCTGGTTTTAAATATCACCCTCACTTTATGTTAAGGGACTAATTTATCACTTTATTTTGAAAATTTAAAAGAAAGAAAAATGTGTGTGTTTTTAATACTTGCTGAAAGCAGTGACCGTAATTCCATTGCCAATTTCAGCTTTAAAAATCCCTACAAAGTTTAGTGAGACGTGCAGTATTATCTATGTATGTAATGAACTGTGCTGTGTTAATTATGTACTAGATTATGACTGTTCAATGTGGGTTTTGAGAAAACTGAGCCAACCATAATCCTCAAAAGACTGAAAACATAAAATCCCCTCTTCTTGCAAAGCACCTCTATAGATTGCTTTAGACAACCATAAACCACCTGCTCCATGTTATTTTATTATTGGGCTAATGATTCAATATTATGAGGTCATTTACAGCCTGCAATGCACATCAAATATTATATTAAAAACTCCAATTGGAATTTTAAAATTCTTTTAAAGAGACTATTACCTGAAGTTATTGTTTAACAATCTAACAACCCATTCCTATGTACAATTTTGATAATGCAAGAGCCTCCTAACTATGGGTCTTCTTCATGCAACTTGCATACAATGTTTGGAAAGTTGCCTTATTAAAAACCCAAATGATTGTATGAACAGAAATTGGGTTCTGGATCCATTTGGTGAATGGCACTGTGGAGCAGTGTTTCCCAACCAGTGTGCCGCGGCACACTAGTGTGCCGTGAGAAATTGGGAAATTGGAACCTCCAATACCCTTCCAGGTGTTTTGGACTCCAACTCCCACCATTCCTAGCAGCCTCAGGCCCTTTTCCTTCCCCCCCTCAGCCATTTAAGCAGGAAAGGGCCTCAGGCTGTTAGGAATGGTGGGAGTTGAAGTCCAAAGCACCAAGAGGGCCCAAGTTTTTCCATGCCTGTTTTAGTGACCTTAAAGTGTTGAGCCTCCTTCCAACATTGTGATTCTGGATAGAAAACAAACAACAACATAACATAACATTGTTTGAGTCCACAGTCCTCTCTGGATATAGGTGAACTACAACTCCAAAACTCAAGGTCAGTGCCCACCAAACTTTTATAGTATTTTCTCTTGGTTATGGGAGTTCTGTGTGGGAAATTTGTGTCTTTCTGGCATTCCTGGCAGAACAACAGTGTGAAAAAACCAATGGTAACCAGACTAAAGTAGACTAGGTGCAATGGCAATGGATTATTCAAAATATATCTGTATTATTATCAAAAGGAGCATGTAAATATATAACACAGTATCAATACAAAGCATGTATCAATACAAAGCATGGAGGCGATGGAACATCCCCAAAGTACTTGCCCAGTGATGAAATAGGTGCTGGAGTCCGTGTTGGCTCCTTGGGAGTATCCCAATGATCAAGAGGAGCCTGTGTGTGCAGTGCGCATGTCTGCACACCGCTCCGGACGCCAGCTGATGACGTGTCCGGGCACCGAACCGTGACGTCGTTCTAAAGTGGCAATGCGGAAATAATGGGACTAAAGCACACGGGCGGGGTGTGGGGGATCCGGAGAGGGAAATTGAAGGTATAATCGGGGAATTCCCAAGTCAGGCCCTCCAGAGGGAAATCCCGGCGTCCTCTCGCGAGGCCTGGGAAGTCTCGCGCTTCCAACTGTAGAACAGGCGGGGCTCCGTGCTGTGTAGAATCAACAGGTGAGAATCCCGGGACATCAGAACACGGAGGGGGGTGATGGGTTCTCCAGTAGGGAAGGTAGGATTCAAGACATCAACACCAAGGAGTCCAGTGATGAGCACCAATGCTCAGTGGGGGAAATTCCCCCAAGACAGCAAGGGAGGAGAGGCTTCTCCTTCACTTGGAAGCTCGGTGGTAAGCTGAGCCGACGGCAAGCCAATGCTGTATTTTCTGCGGCCACATTATAACTGTTTCGGGTTCCTTGCGGGTTCCTTTCTCAAGGCTCATAGGTTAAGACCAAGCAACAGTCACTACAAATATTAATATACAGGAAATCAATATCCAAGCAATATAAATGAGAACACAAATACACAGCCCATAGGTATACATTTCAGAGTAAAATACATACCATTTTAGGTGGTGGAATACACATGACCCTGCTCTGTGTAGAGTAGGGTGACCCAAAGGTAACAAAATAGATGAACATGAAGTATTTATACAAGAATGGAGCTAATACAAATGGGGTCATTGAGGCCAGCTGGCCACTCTGTATCTAGGTGGAGAATCCACAAATTTTCTAATCTGATTAACTGGTCACTCACCTCCCTTTGGGAATTAGGGATAATCTTCTTCAGTACCCTGACTCTTAAGGAGGCAGCTGAATGATTTTTTTGAACACAGTGGGAGTAGTTCACCAGTTATTCATGAGGGACTCGTCTAATGCCCACCTGGAATGATACAGGAGCCTATATATTGAAGGTGGAAGCCTCAATATTGTTCCATGAGGTGTATTGATGCATAAGAACAGTACTAGTGAACTGCTTTGAAGCTATATGGACACATTTTTCCTAAACACACAGAGAGACTGACAGCTGCTGAGCAAGACCTTCATGTGTGTCTTTCTGCCATTCCTGCCAGGATATCTATGTTGTGTTCATCGAAACAGGCCCAGGTTTCACACTGAGTGTATAAATACATTTAAAAACATATTAACTATATGTATTACTGTGTTAGAGTGTAATTTTGTGTCATTTTGATTGGTGGTGTGCCCCAGGATTTTGTAAATGTAAAAAATGTGCCGCGGCTCAAAAAAGGTTGAGAAACACTGCTGTGGGGGACATGTCATCTTTGATGCCCCCATGGTTAGAAACACAAATTCATGAACAAATTCTTCTGAGTTTACACACAGAAACAGACTAAATTCATCCACTATCTTCTCTCTTTAAGAATGCTGGAATTGTACTTCTTAGCCAGTGATAAAACAATCATTTGGCACATGGTGCTAAAATAACTAATACTGAGATGCTCAAGTGAAGGAGCAGCTAACAGAGATAATTTCTCTGCTATCAGAGCCTTTTACATTACTTATCACCCTCAGTTAAATCTTGAATTGCTTTTTAAGCTTCTCTCCCTCCCTCCCTTCCTCCATCTCCCTTGTCCCAGAGTTTGAGAAAGCACATAGTGAATACATTATTTTTCTTTCAAACACACCCCAACCTACCTTTTCCGTATGGACATATAGCAGGGCCAATGGATAATCCAGAAATCTGGGCGGTGTCAATAATGGAAGTCAATGAATGAAGAAGGTAGCGCAGTACGAGATGAGGAGACGGAGACAGGCTGCTAATGCAAGCCTGAAGATCAGGCTAATAAGAGATGAAAAGCTTTCATAATTATATCTAATTGCATTCAAAGAACATATTTGATATTCTCGTGTATAAGTCTAGAAATTTTTGTCAAAAAAAAGATTCCAAAAATGGGTCATCTATCACTGTACCTAACTCATATGAGAAAAAGGAACCATCCCCTTCTCTGGGTAAAGTGGTAAGAGGCAAGAGCTTAGTCCATCATGGGAGAACCTCAAACACCAACCCCGTCTACTCTTTTCATCTCAATGCCATTTCTGGCATTATTGGGCAGTGTGTGTGTGTGTGTGTGTGTGTCAGGAGCGACTTGAGAAACTGCAAGTTGCTTCTAGTGTGTGATAATTGGCCATCTACAAGGACATTGCCCAGGGATGCCCAGATGTTTGATGATTCACCATTTTTGTGGGAGGCTTCTCTCGTGTGCCTACATGGGGAGCTGAAGCCGACAGAGGGAGCTCAACCTGCTCTCCCTGGATTTGAACCACTGACCTATCAGTCAGCAGTCCTGCTAGCACAAGGGTTTAACTGAAAAGAAAAATGGTTTCCCTTGGAACAAAAGAGACCAGTATCCACCAATTGCAGTAATGCAAATGTATCTAAACACATAGTAACAAGGACTTGTTGTGAATAATATATTATATATATATTACTCACAACAAGTCCTTGTTACTATGTATATACATACACACACACACACACTATTTACTCGTTTATCAAAAAGCTCAATACTTGAGACAAGGGGTCTACTAACAGTATTCTTGAAAAGTGGATCCTGAAGGGCACATACATAGTGGCTGAAGGTAGTACTACATAGTTACACAAATCATATACCATTCATAACACACACACACACACACACACACACACACAAATTTGATGTCTTCAGTTGATAAATTATATGTGTGTTTTAATAATATGTAATGTTTATAGACCAAACTGCCTGATGAAGACTCCTGTGAGTCGAAACCAGTTGAACGTTGGAGTCTACTTTTGTGTAATAAAGAAAATAGGACATTTGCTATGCAAGGACTTGGAGTTTACTCATCTGTAGTAAAGACACAAGGACTATTTCTGCACAGGTGAAGAAGTTTTTTTCATCTTTCAAGAAAAGAAATTATTTCTGTTAAATGTGAATAGTAACAATTCTATGTTTTATTGACATTTGTATTTGTATACATACATTGAGTTTCTATTTGTATAGATACATTTGCATTACTGCAATTAGTGGATAGTGGTCTCTTTAGCACAAGGGTTTAACTTATTGCATCACTGAGGTCTTACTTTTGGGCAAAAAAGATAGTGATAGCAGAAGCCAAGGGAAGCTAGCCCCGAGGCAGAATTGGTGTTTTCCCCTCTCTTCTGAATGATCTTTGACTTATATAAGTGTCTCATGAAGATCCATAATTTTGCCCCCAAACCTTCCCTTGACTTATACATGAGTATATATAATAATATGGTACACTGACAGAACATTAGTAGCAATTGAAGTATTTTATACTTTCATGACTAGACTATGTTTCTCCCCCTAGAATGTGGAACGGTGATCTTTAAAAGACAATGAGAGTGCATAAGCATCATGAAAGATGAATAGATATACCTCTCCTATTACATTAGCACAGGTAGTAGGTTCAGGATGAACAAAAGGAAATACAGAAACTACTTTTTCACATAGCACATTAATGGAAGCCAATTGCTGTAATGATGTGGTGTTAGCCATAAGCCTTGCCTAATTTAAGAGGGGATCTGTCATTCACAAAAATATGCTATTTTTTAACAAAAGGGGGATGATAAGAAATCTCCAAGCAGTCCTATTTTGGAATAAGTTGTATTTCCATTTGAGCTAGCAAGGCTCTTATTAGTAGGTTCTGATTTTGAGGAAAATATGAGGCATCACTCAAATTGTAGCCTGAATTTGATTGAGGTCATGAAATGTATTTATATAATTATAATAGGTTTTGAGATATATCGTTTTCAGGTACATTCAACATTAATCCTTGACTTGGCATAACATTTAAAAATAGGTTTGTTCACACATTCAAGGGCAGCAAGAGAGGTGAATAAAATGTTCATAGCGACAATAAACTCCTGATTGATTTAGTAGGAATGGCTGGATCCATGCCTAGATAAGCATCTAATTTCTGCCTGCCTTGCTAGAAAGTCAATTAATTCCTCAAATTAGTGAATTTAAATTTAATTTCACTCTCTGCTACCTACTCAGTTGGCAAACTCTCCCTTTTAGCTGTGATCTCAGCTGTGGATTAGATTCCTTTTGCCCTCAAGTGTCCATGGCATTTGGACAAATCCCACCTAGAAACCTCAATAGAGGCATCACACTATTAGATTCACAGCCTTTCTCCTCTTTGGCATTTCAAAATCTTCATTGAGGTGAAAGAGAAATAAACATCTAAACGTTTAAGTCCTAGGTTCTTATTTTCCTTCCTTCTTCAAAGCAACACAGTGCAAAGCCTAAACTTTAAGCATCATAAAGATAGATAGATGGATGGATGGATGGATGGATGAAGGAGGAGAGAAGGAGGGAGGGAGGGAGGAAAGAAACAAGATAGAAAATACCATCCATATATATATGAATGACTACATTTGTCATTCGCTTATCCCAAAAGATAAATGTAATGTTTTAGATTTTGCTTCGGTTTCTGTCTGTCCAAAGCCTACATCAGGGGTGCTCACACTTTTTCAGCATGCGAGCTACTTATAAAACAACCAAGTCAAAATGATCTACCTACTAGGCATGATAACAAATCGAAAAATGGCGATTCTAAAATCAAATGGGGGGGATTTTTTTTTTGATTAGTATATCAAAGACTTACAAAAAAATTCCCAAAAATTTGGAAATGTAACTTAAGTACTAACGAAATTCGTTAGAAATTCGTATGCCAGAGCATGCGCTTTCCAGATGGTTTTGGCCTACAACTCCCAGAAATCCCTAACAGCTGGTAAATTGGCTGGGATTTCTGGGAGTTGTAAACAAACTTGAATAAACCACACTGAATTCTAGATGGGACTCTCCAAATAGGAAGGAGGGAGGGAAGGAGGAAGGGAGGGAGGGAGGGGTTTTCTATTCTTGGAAGCAGCAAAGAAAAGGAGGAGGAGCCCCCCTGGCTCCTCGCTGCCTCTCTCTCACCCCGATCCTGAGGGAGCGAGGGCCCAAGTTTGCCCAGGCTGAGAGGAAAAGGAAGAGGCCTGAGGCTGTGAGGAATGGTGGGAGTTGAAGTCCAAAACACGTACCTGGAGGGCTGAAGCTGGTCCCTGCGATGGGGCATGGCAGAGCAACGGGAAGAGAAGCATCTGAGGCGCCGGGAGAGAGAGGAGGAGGAGCGTGTGTGTGTGTGTGTGTGTGTGTGAAGCAGGTCCCTGCGATGGGGCATGCATGGCAGCAGAGCAACGGGAAGAGAAGAAGGGGGAAGCCTGGAGAGAGAGGAGGAGAAGCGCGTGTGTGTGTGTGTGAAGCAGGTCCCTGCGATGGGGCATGCATGGCAGCAGAGCAGCAGGGAAGAGAAGGGGGAAGCCTGGAGGACTACACTTTCCAGAATGCATTGCCTCTACCTAGCAGCAGCGTCACTTCCAGTTCCCCATAGAACTGCGGGAAAAAGAAGAAGCTGAATGAAGGCGGGAAGGAAATGAGGGGGAGAAGACAGGGAGAGAAGTAAGGTAGTACAATAATTAATTAATTAATACTTAAGAATTTCCTAACGATCCTAACGGAAATTGTTGGCCTCACGGACCGTAACAGGCAGTCTCCTTCCTGGTTCGGGGCAGCGATACGTAAAACCTCAACAGTCCCATTACATACGAATCTCTTACGAATCCTTTTAATTTCCGTTTCATTTTCTCATGCCTACTACCTACCCACTACTCAGAGAGCCATAAAAGCAAAATATTTGGAAATTTATTTCAGTGAGCCATATAATATATTTTAAGACTGAATTCAACTAAATGTGAGTATAATAAGCCCCTGAATTTATTCATAATAATAATGATGATAATATTCATTCAGCCTCTGCTACTAATAATAATAATAACTATAGTAACAACAACAATAGGTTCCTAGAGTAGAAGGAGACCTCCAAGGGCCATACAGTCCAACCTCCTTCTGCCATAAGGGAAAAACACAATCAAAGCATTCCTCACAGATGGCCATTCAGCCTCCGATAATAATAACAACAATGGGTTCTTAGAATAGGAGATCTCCAAGGGCCATCCAGTCCAACCTCCTTCTGCACCTGGGTGGCATCAGGAGTCTGCGGGGTGGGACTGAGCCTTCCTCCCGCCCTGCCTGCGATCTACCAGGATGCCCTACGCGATCTACCAGTAGATCGCGATCTACCTAATGAGCACCCCTGGCCTACATAAATAAAAGGGATTTGCTTTAAAATGTTCCATTGGTTGTGTAAGTACCCTTATATTGCCTCTCCTATGCATAATTTCAAGCCCCCTAGTACTGCAGCAGGATAAACTGGTTTGAATTGGGGGAGCGGGTAAACTCCTGCTGTTAACCCCAGCTTCTGCCAACCGAGCAGTTTGGAAACATGTAAGTGTGACTAGATCAATAGGGACCGCTTCTGTGGGAAGGTAACGGCACTCCATGCAATCATGCTGACCTCATGACCTTGGAGGTGTCTACAGACAATGTTGACCCTTCACCTTAGAAATTGAGATGAGCATTTCATCCCCCCAGAGTCGGACACAACTAGACTTAATGTCAGGAGAAACTTTTACCTTTACCTATGCATAATTTAAAAAATGTTTGGTAAAGCTGAACAAAACAAGAAAAAAGAAAAAACGATCTAACAGGTGGATAAATTAAGTCAAGGAAACTAGACTAGAGTTTGCAAGAGCTGAGTAGTGCTGTTCATAACAGAGTCTCTTGGTTAACTCTTTGATCATAAGGCAAAATTGCACTACATTGGTTTTTAAAGATTAAAAAAAAACATCATAGTGGACTGGGCTGTGGCGCAGCTAGTTAATAGCCAGGGGCATAAAATCACTACTGACCAAGTCATCATGAGTTTGAAGCCAGCCCAGGTCAGAGTGAGCTCTCAGTCATTAATAGTCTAGCTTGCTGTTGACATATGCAGCCCGAAAGACAGTCAAGTAGGAAATTTAGGTTCCGCTTTATGCGAGGAGGATAATTTAACTAATTTACAACACCATAAAATCTTCCAGCAGCATGCGTAAGAATGAGGAAGTACTCCGTCAAGGACTCGGTGTCACAAGTGGATGGTGAAGCAGCAGCTCCCCCAGTGGCCGGAATTGAGCACACCCTCATGAAGCCAGAAAGCTGGAATATTAAGTTGGCTCTATGTCTATCTATATATGTTGTATGTCTATGGCATTGAATGTTTGTCATGTATATGTGCATTGTATTTTGTGGACTCACTGTTTTGCGGTTTTTCATTATGGACTTGAGAGTGTTTGTCTATATAGAGAGGCTGACACTGCGGATAAAGCTGGAGCCGAGGATTACATGAACAACACGTTCAAGAAGGGTTATGTAGTAAGTAAGCATGTGTGGAGGGTTTATAAAGACTTAAAATAGTGTATAACTACTAAAATAATGTAGAAACGTTAAAATAAATATAGCATTCCTACTTTGCAGATTTTCACTTTTCATGGGTGGTCCTGGAACCCCCAAAGTCATTACCAGTCTCCAAGAAAAGCATATTCCATAATCAGAGTGCAACAACTAATAAGGTTCTCTCCGACATCTTTATAAACACATTTTTGTTTTGCTATCATTGTGGGGACACAGATAAGAGTACATCCAATAGATCTAAGCCTTCGGCAGGGAGATATAAGGAAAGGCCCTCCTTCAAAAATTGAAGTCCCAAACCATTTAAGATTTAAATTTTATTACCAACACCTTGAAATTAGACCAGAAATGTATTGGCAGCCAATGTAATTCTTTGAGAATCCATTTACACAATTTCTATAAATTGTTCCTGTCAGCAGTCTCACTATAGATAATATAAAACAGTTTAAAATAATTAAAAACAGCTCAAAACACTATACACAGTATAATGTACAACAACTATTCACATTAGCAAAGCTCTTGTGGAATTTTGCACCATGAATACAGGACTATGACACTGGAATCATTTCTCTACTCTTCTTCTTCCTAACTTCCTAACTTCCTAACCTTCAATAAGTGAGGGAACACTATACTGTATATAATAAATAAATAGTTATCTTACCTGTACACTATAGTTATTTAAAATGTATACTATAAACAATCTAAAATGTAGAGTTTTTTTCTTTAAGAAAAACTCTCATAAATTCTAAAGCACCATCTTAGATTTTCCCACTTTGTCAAATGATGTGTTTTCAAACTTCATAGAAAACCTAACTTTTATTTCTTCGTGGCAAAAAACCTCTCTGTCCTTTAGTGCTAATACTACTTTATATCTTTCTAGTGCCTTTTCTTTAACCTCCAAGATATTACAAGCCAGCCTCTAAGTGGCAAAGTCATTTCAGTGTAATCACTGGTATAATCCTTTTAAAACTTCCCCAATCGGTTCATTTCATAGATGCTGAACATCCTTTTAAAGACTTGAGATAGTTTTAAAATCCACTTTCATTTTCTAATCCACAGCTGCAAAATGGATTCACTGTGTTACTGTTAACTTCTACCCAGCTCAGAAAGTTGACAAGAGTAATCTCTGTTTTGCTTCTACCATTCTGATCTGAGCACTAACTTTCTCTGACAATTCAGGTTGTCCATGAAACCAACACACTTTCCATCCCTCCATACAATGGAGAAAGTTACTGATAAGGGAATTAATGTTCCGAGTGTTTAGAGCCAGTGCGTATTGGTTTAAACAATGGGCTACGATCCTGGAGACGCCAATTCAAATCCCCACTCAGCCATGGAAACCCAATGGGAATGAATATTGCAGACCGAATCTGGCCTGACGTGTCATTTTAAGTGGCCCATGAGGCTTTCAATGCCAGGGCAATGTACTAGTTACATTTATATAGTCCTGTACAAATGGACTTTTGAAGGCAGTCTATACTGTAGGCCAGGGGTGCTCATTAGGTAGATCGTGATCTACTGGTAGATCGTGTAGGGCGTCCTGGTAGATCACAGGCAGGGCAGGAGGAAGGCTCCCGACACCGCCCAGGTGCTACCGGCCAGTCAGCATGGCGGCGGCATGACCAGCGTCGCTATGGCCCATATGGGAGCCATTCCTTCCTTCCTCATCTCTTTTCTTCCTTTCCTTCCTTTCTTCCTTTCCTTCCTTTCTCCCCTCCTTCTTGCCTTACCTTCTTTCCTTCCTGTTTCCTCCCTCCCTCATTCTTTCCTTCCTTCCTTCCTTTCCTTCCTCTCTGCCTTGAACGTTGTGTGGGAAGTTTGCCCCAATTCTGTTGTTGGTGGGGTTCAGAATGCTCTTTGATTGTAGGTGAACTATAAATCCCAGCAACTACAACTCCCAAATGACAAAATCATTTTTTTTAGTGACGGTCACTCCTTGTAGGTGTCTTGTGGCCAAATTTGGCAGCAATTCGTCCAGTAGTAAGAAATCAGTTTGTGTGCGTAAACTGTAAAATAGGATGTGTGGAAGGGCCCTGCATACACATCTGCAAGTACAATGACTTGCAGATGGACTCTTCTTGCACAATTCTGAACTTCCACGTTAGACAAAAAAAGTCCAATGACTTACATTGGAGAATATACAATTGTTTCTCTCGAGCTGGTCACTGACTGTAATAAAGTGAACTTGAACTTGAACCAATGCATTAGACACATACTTAATTGTGGCTTATACTGTTAGATAGACCAGTCTTTCCCAACCACTGTTCCGCGGCACACTAGTGTGCTGTTAGCGATCACCTGGTGTGCTGCAGGAAAACCTCTCTTCCCCCCTTTCTTCCCCCTCCTGCCGAACTCCTGCTGCTGCTGCTTGCGGAGGGAGGAGGAAGAAGAAGGGCTGGGGGGTGGCGAAGAAGAAGGGGCTGGGGTGCCCGTTTTTGTGTTTATGTGTACCAACTATTACTACATTTGGCATTGGCTGGACGTGATAGCCTTTCTAGTGACTGTGTAACAACTCACCTGTTCACCAGTTATACACGAGGGACTTGTCTAATGCCCACCTGGAATAATACAGGAGCATATATATTGAAGGTGGAAGCCTCAATATTGTTCCATTAGGTGTACTGATGCATAAGAACAGTACTAGTGGACTGCTTTGAAGCTATATGGACACATTTTTTCTAAACACAGAGAGAGACTGACAGCTGTTGAGCAAGACCTTCGTGTGTGTCTTTCTGCCATTCCTGCCAGGATATCTATGTTGTGTTCATCGAAACAGGCCCAGGTTTCACACTGAGTGTATAAATACATTTAAAAACATATTAACTGTATGTATTACTGTGTTAGAGTGTCATTTTGTGTCATTTTGGTTGGTGGTGTGCCCCAGGATTTTGTAAATGTAAAAAGTGTGCCGCGGCTCAAAAAAGGTTGGGAAACACTGAGATAGACACACATTTTGTGTACACTATCTCTTTTACCAAGTTTTGGAAAAAATAGATCTTAGAAAAGTCACTGGGAATTAAAATTCAATGTAACAACATTTCCAAGCTCTTGATACAGCATATCACAGCTTTTCATTTTCTATGAAGCCGATGGACATTTTATCACATGCTTGGCTAAATTTATTTGGCAAAATATAACAAAATCTGAAATCCACAAGCAGCAATACTGTCTGGTTGCATAAAATATCTTGTTGGATATGCCAACAAGATATTTTATTTTTATGCATTTTGTTGTATTATTCATGTTGTGAGCCGCCCCAAATCCCCTGGGGAGGTGGGGCGGGGTATAAATAAAGATTATTTATGTTTATAAATTTATAAAATATACAAAATGTAAGCTTTCAAAGCTTCACTTTTTTCTTAAATAAAATGTTTAAAATCATATAAGAGAAAAGTAGCATCAGTGTTAGAGACAAAAATGTATTTATTTATTTATTTGTCACGTTTCTATACCGTCCCTCTCAGCCCGAAGGCGACTCGGGACGGTTTATACAAGGCAGTCTCTGCCCTCAATACAACACAAGCAAACAAACAAAAAAAATAACCATATAATAACAAATTAACAATTAAAAACATACAGACTTCCGGGAGGAGGCAAAATGGCGGCTGCAGCAGGCGTCTGAAGCTCCTGAGCATTCAGAAGGTCCTGGTCCCCTATCCACGGGAAGGTGAACCAAGGTTTGACCTGGGTCTCCACAAACCGGCGGGGAAGAGGTCCGGTTTGGTGGCAAACTCTGACCTGTGGCTCCGGGCAGGGTGTCCTCCCCTCAAGGGGGGCCGCCAGACCCGGGGTGCAGACAAGAGTAGCCGCCTGGAAGGGGAACACGCTGCGAAAGCAGTGTTCAAGCCGACCGCCTCCTTTTTAACTTCTAAGAGGACTTAACAAGAAATAGAGAGATTTGAAGAATCAGAAGAAAGGAAGCAGGGAACCAAGGTGCCGGCCCCATAAGAAGAAAACCCCAGAGTGGTAGACTGGTAGAGGTGAAGGTGATGGGGAAACGGTCATAGGAAAGGAGGAAAAGAAGGAGGGGGAATACCCAACCCGTTCTCCGGATTCCTAGGCCCTCACCACCCAAGGAACAAACAATAGAGGACACAGAGAAAATAAAAGAAAAGAAATAAGTTTTAAAAGTGGACAACAAGCCAGCGACGAATCTGCAAAGAAGAAGTATTATAAAAGAAAGAAGGAGACACTATACCGGATGCGGTCCCTTTAAGAAGGCAGTGGACAGACGGAACGGAGGCCGAAGAAAGGGAGGTGCCTCGACGAGAGACGTCAACGCAGCGACGTGGAAGAGACGGAGAGACGTAAGCGCGGCACAACGTGGGGGCGTACGGCGTACGGCGCAGGACGTAAGACGTAAGACGCAAGGCGGCGCAGTGACGAGTAAGTACTGCGCAAGGAACAACAACACGTTGTAAAGCCAGAAAGGACAGGAGAGCGCTTTGAACGTGGGAGAGAGGCCGGAAAGCGCTATAAAGAGCCGCAAAGCGTCGCAAAAGCAGGAAGTCGACGAATGATTAGAGAGAGAAGGAGCCAAATTTGTAGTTGAAGAAAGCGGGTGGAAATAAGGTGAAGGTAAAAACCCACCTGGAAAAGGGACGTGGTTAAAAGGGAAGATCAAGGAAACTTAAGATAGAGTATACAGCCTTGGGGATCTGAACAAGGTAAAAATAAGATGGAAAGGTTTACAAGTACGGGCAAAGCAAATAAAAATTCATCAATCCCCCCCCCCCCCCCAAGAAGGAACTCGTTGCCAGGAGAGCCATCAGGTAAAGATGTGATAACAGAGATACAAAAAATGAAGGAAGATCTGCAGGACCAATTTAAGGAGAACATTGAGAAGATGCAAGATACAGTAAGAAATCTATTTAAAGAAGAGTTAAGTATTATGAAGAAGGAACTAAAAGAAGAACTAAAGACAGAAATGGCTGGAATGAAGAAAGAGTTGGAGGGGATCAAACATGAGGTAAAAGAGATAAAGAAAGATAATATAGAAACAAAAAAAATACAAAAGAAGGTGGAGGAGAAGATAAATAGAATGGAAGAGGTTAGTAAAAGACTAGAAAGACAACAAGAAAAGATGGCGATCAAAGATACAGAACTCCAATTAAGATTCAGGGGGATAGAGGAACAACAGCAACAGGACTTGAAAGGCATCATAGCCGAGATGACAGCTAAGTTATTAAGCTTAACGGCGGACCAGATGCTAACTAATATCGATAAAGTCCAAAGAGTAAATACAAACTATGCCAGGAAAAACAAAGTGCCAAGAGACGTACTAGTATCCTTTTCCAGGAGGGCTGTGAGAGATGAGATATTACAAACTAAGTCCAAAGCACCCGTATGCTACAAAGGCAAGAACATTATTATACTTAAGGAATTTACACCCCTATCCCTAAATAAAAGAAAAGCTTATTATTTCTTGACTGATGAATTGAAGAAGCATCATATTAAGTTTAAATGGGAGAGAATGGAGGGAGTTTCACTTATTTTTAATGACAGTAAGAGATGGATTACAACGGAGGAAAAAGCAAAGGAATTCCATAGAGAACTTATAGCTTCAATGGAGACAAGAAAAAAGGATCAAGAAAAAGGGAGAGATAAAGCCCACCAAAAGACGAAGGACTACAAGAGACAAGACAAAAAAAGGCAAAGGCCAAACTCGTCGGAGGATAAAGAAGAACTAGCGGATTCAGTGGGCAGCATGGAGGAGGGAAAGGAGGACTTATTAGATGTGCAAGATGATGGATGTGACAATTTATTTGAATAATGTTAATGGGATAAACTCCCCTAATAAAAGGAATTTAATTTTTAACCATTTACGAAGAGAGAAGTATGATTTGATAGGTCTCCAAGAGACACATATTATGCAAAAACATGCATCCCATTTAATTAGGAAAGAGCTGGGGAAAGAATTCCACTCATTGGCGCCACAAAAAAAAGAGGAGTTGTAATATATGCAAAGGAAGCATTAAACCCTTCATTAGCTTTTAGAGATCAGGAGGGAAGAGTAATAGGAGTTAAAATCAGAATCAATCAAAAAGATACTTTGGTTTGTAATATATATGCGCCCACAGGACCTAAGTCTAAATTCATCAGGCAATTAAGAGCGAAACTACAAGAGGAAACATATGATGACATGATTTTGATGGGAGATTTTAATGGAGTAATGGACTGTACTCTAGATAAAACCAAGAAAAGAGGAAAGGGAAAGGAGCCAACGACAGGGAAACTCCCAGTGGCCTTTACAAATTTGATGAAGGAAAATTCTTTGCAAGACATATGGAGGGAGAGGAACCCCACTGAGAGGGATTATACTTTTTATTCCCACCCGCATTCCACCTGGTCAAGAATCGATATGTTTTGGACTACTAAATCATTAGCAACAAGAATAAGTAAGATCAAGATCCTGCCTAGAACAAACACAGATCACTGCCCATTGGTAATGACAACGAAAAATAGAGATGTAAAAAAGAGATGGAGGTTAAATGAGAACTTATTGAGGAGCGAAGAGGAAATAGAATACAATAGGAAATTATTGAAGGAATATTTCGAAATAAATAATACAGGGAATATTTCAAAAGAAACCCTCTGGGACGCTAGTAAAGCGGTCATGAGAGGGCACTTTATACAGCAAGGCTCTCAAAAAAACCGGAAAAGGTGGGAGAAAGAACAGAAGCTGCAGAGGGAGCTACAAGAAAAGGAAAATATTCTTAAAAATAAACCATCTAATAAGAAAATCAAACAAGAAATAGGACTGATCAGAACAGTTAAACTCCTTCCAACTTGAACTAATGGCAAGGAATATAAAGAAGTTGAAAGCTACATATCTACTAAGTGCAAATAAACCAGGGAAGATGCTTTCCAAAAAATTAACAAAAAAAGGCAACATCAATGGATAACACAGATAAAGAATAACGACATATTGATCACTGGAGAGAAAGAAATCGCAGAAGAATTCAGGAATTATTATAAAATATTATATCAAAAGGAGAATATTGAGCTGGATGACTTAACACAATATTTAGCCAATCAGAAGCTAGATAAGATTGATGATCGCCAGAGAGAACAATTGAATAGACCAATAACTGAAGAAGAAATAAAGGTGGCAATAAGGAATATAGCTAGTAGTAAGACACCAGGTCCAGATGGGATAACGGCCATCTATTACAAATTATATAAGGAAGAAATGATGCCTTTTTAAAAAGATTTGATGAATAATGCCCTATGTCATGCATCAATCCCCAACACATGGAAAGAAGCGTATATTACGCTGATACATAAAGAGGGAACAGACCCATTGAACGTCAAAAACTATAGGCCCATATCCCTTTTAAATACTGACTATAAACTATTTACAGCAGTTATAGCCAACAGGTTGAAGATTTTATTGAACGAAATGACCCATGAAGATCAAACGGGATTTTTGCCCAGTCGACAATTGAGAGATAACATCAGGACAGTAATAAACGTTATCGAGTATTATGAAAACCATAACCAGAAGGAGCTGGGTCTGCTCTTCTTAGACGCGGAAAAGGCGTTTGATAACGCCAATTGGGACTTCCTGTTACATTTGGTAAACGAGAGGGATATGGGCTTTCAGTTCCGAAATTTGATTCAAGCAATATACACTAACCAAAGAGCGACAGTGCTGGTGAATGGCCAACCCGCAGGGGATATAAGTATCCAAAAAGGTACAAGGCAGGGGTGTCCCCTGTCTCCCTTACTTTTTATTATGATTTTGGAACCCTTATTAGAATCAATTAGAAAGGATAAAGAACTTAAAGGACTCAAAATTCAAGGAGAAGAATTTAAGTTGAAAGCCTTTGCTGACGACGTGGTGTGTTTCGTGGAAAACCCGCTGGACAACATAATGAAATGGAAGGAGAAAATAGAGGAATTTGGCAAGGTGGCTGGCTTTAAATTAAACCAGGACAAAACTAAAATTTTAACAAAAAATATGAAAAACGAGAGGAGGGAAAGACTCCAGAAGTTAACGAAATTTGAAGTAGCAAAAAAAATAAAATATCTGGGAATCTATATGACGGGAAGTAACAATCAGCTCCTGAAAAATAATTATGAGGAGACCTGGAAGACCATCAAAAGAAAATTGGAAACCTGGAAATATCTGAAGCTGAGCCTGACCGGCAGAATCGCGATAATTAAAATGAATGTCTTGCCAAAAATGATGTACTTATTTCAGACAATTCCCATTTTAAGAACAAATTACTGGTTTGATAGATGGAGGAAAGATATAGTAAAATTTATATGGGAAGGTAAAAAGGCAAGAGTAAAGTATAAAATTTTAATAGATAAAAAAGAGAGAGGAGGGTTTTCTCTGCCAAATCTTCAATTATACTTTGAAGCAGCAGCACTGAATTGGCTTCAAGATTGGGTGTTATTAAAAAAAAAAGATTGCTTATTCTAGAGGGGGAAGATTTGAGAAGGGGTTGGCATGCATACATATGGCATGCCAAAGATAAGATCGAAAAGAACTTTTCACACCATTTCACACCACTTAATGAAAGTGTGGAAAAAATACAAAGCCCGGTTCTATTCCAAAACGCCATTATGGGTCTCCCCTACGGAGGCACAACAGATTAAACAAACGGCTACAGGTAAATGGTACCAATACAAAAATTTAATACAAAAGGAACCAGGAGGATGGGTGCTGAAATCTCTTGAAAAATTGAGAGAACAAGACGAGTCGTGGACTTGGTTCCACTACACCCAATTAAATGAATTGTTTAAGGAAGACAAAAAAATAGGTTTTGAGACCCAGGAAACAAGCTGGGACAAGATATTAAAAATGGAGAAGAAACAAATCAGTCGAATTTATGAAGAACTCTTGCAATGGGATACTGAAGAAGAATTAATAAAGGATACCATGGTCAAATGGGCGCAAGAGTTAGAACACCCAATCCCGTTGAAAACCTGGGAAACACTTTGGAAAAAAAAAGTGAAATATTCAGAATTCACCAATATCCTGGAAAATTGGTATAAGATGTTCCATCATTGGCATTTGACACCAATTAGATTGGCAAGATTTTATAAACAGTTGAAAGACAAATGTTGGAAGTGCGAGGGAGACAAAGGAAGTTATATCCACTGCTGGTGGACATGTAAAAAAGGCCAAGTAATACTGGAAAAAGATACACGCCCACGTGGAAAAAATCCTACAACGGAGAATACAGTTTAAACCAGACGCTTATCTCCTAAACATAACAGAACTAGAAACAGACAGTATGGAGGATAAAATCTTCTTCTTTCTATCCTCGGCCGCAAGACTTGAATTTGCAAGGAAGTGGAAAAGTAAAGACCCGCCAGGAGTCGAAGAATGGGTGATAAAACTTAGAGAGATCATAGACTTTGATAAAATAAGGAATATAATTCAAGGTAACAGCCCGAGGAAAAGGATAGACTGGCAGTATGTCCAGGAATATCTAAAGGACATAAAAATTTAAGAAGAAACAAAGAGACGAGAAGAGTATAACTAATAGGATTACCTGAAAACTAAAGGAAGAAATCCGGCAGGGGGAAATAATGGGCAAAAAGAAGAGGAATTATTAAAATCAAGACACAATTATCCCTGTGGAATGGACTGGAAACCCAAGCGATGAATATGAACTCTATGCTACTTTTCACTCTAACTCTATTGACTATCCCTTCCCTTATTCTATTCCATTTCTTAACCCAATGTAACCCACATCTATTCACACCCGACCCCTTCTTTACCCCGACCCCTTTTCTCTCCTTTTCTTTGTTTCTTCCCCTCTTTGCACACAGTCTTTGCTATTTTATCCTATGTAAAAACTACACATAAAAAATAAAAAAACAAAAAAAACATACAATTGCAGTCTCAGCGTCATGTTGAAATCGGTTTCCATCACATCGTCGTCATTCCATATATCTAATTAAACCTTTACATTTCAGCAGGAAATGCCTGATCAAAAAGCCAGGACTTGACTTACTTGCGAAATGTCAGGAGCGAGGGGGCCGATCTGATGTCTCTAGGAGGGCATTCCAAAGCCGAGGAGCCACCACTGAAAAGGCCCTGGCTCTCGTCCTCGCCAGTTGCGCCTGCAAAGAAGGCGGGACCGAGAGCAGGGCCTCTCCAGATGATCTTAAACATCTCAATGGTTCATAGGGAGAGATGCGTTCTGGCAGGTAAGTAGGACTCGAACTGTTTAGGGCTTTAAAGGCTAAAGCCAGCACTTTGAATTGTGCCCAGTAGCAAACTGGCAGCCATTGGAGCTGGCACAACGGGGGAGTTGTACGCTCTCTGAATGCCGCTCCTGTTATCAACCTGGCTGTTGTCCGTTGGACTAGTTGCAGCTTCCAAACAGTCTTCAAAGGCAGCCCCACGTAGAGAGTATTGCAGTAATCTATACGGGATGTAACCAGAGCATGGACCACTGTGGCCAAGTCAGACTTTCCAAGGTACGGGCGCAGCTGGCGCACAAGTTTTAACTGTGCAAATGCTCCCCTGGTCATCGCTGAAACCTGAGGTTCCAGGCTCAGCGATGAGTCCAGGATCACACCCAAACTGCGAACCTGCATCTTCAGGGTGGTGTAACCCCATCTAACACAGGCTGTAATCTTATGCCCTGTTCGGCCTTTCGACTGACCAGGAGTGCCTCTGTCTTGTCTGGGTTCAATTTCAATTTGTTCGCCCTCATCCTGTTAGACACAGCGGCCAAGCACCGGTTCAGGACCTGAACAGCCTCCTTAGTTCCATTCAGAGATTATTAATAGATTTCAATGGAGGCAGAAGCTTAATAGACTTGTGAGAACTAGAACAAAAATAAATACAAATATAGGTAATATACTTTCAGCTGTATCAGTAATTTATCTTGAGGTTTGTTTGTTTTTTCCAAACAGAGGTTCCATGAGAAATTCAACATTGTCTGTCAAAAGGAGTAGTAAGCTTTGCACAAACAGGGGTAGCTGGATCTTAAGAGAACTTATTTTTTCATTGCTAATAGAGCAATGTTATGGTGTTAGTCTACTTAGCTATAAAGGATGATTTGGGACAGGTGAATTCATACATTGGTTTGTTTGTTTGCATGTTGCAAGCTGCTTCTGGTCACTTATGGTATGAGAGAATCAACCATCTACAAAGACATTGTCCAGGGGATTCCTGGCAGGCCAATGCCTTAAATCAAGAAATAGTTTTCTAAGATCTACCGAGATACTTGCAGGGACACCTCAGCAAGTGAGAGTCCAAAAGTGCCAGTCTAAAACCAAGAACCCCAAGCTATGAATGACACCAAATGAGAGACTCTCCTCTGGGCACACAGAAGATTGGGCGATGTGGAAGGCACTAAACAGACTGCATTCTGGCACCACGAGATGCAGAGCCAACCTTAAGAAATGGGCCACAAAGTGGAGTCCATAACATGCGAGTATGGAGAAGAGCAAACCACAGTCCACCAATTACAATGTAGTCTGAGCCCTGGCTTATGCACAATGGAGGACCATCTTATAGCAACACCAGGGACATTCCAAGTGTCCAGCTACTGGTCAAAAGACATTTAGTATAAATTAAACTTTGTGTTTTTAAAATACATTACAACTGTACCCTTGGTTTGCTTCTGATTCAAGAAATAAATCCATATGTTTCCAGCTGTTACAAGTTTTTCATATATTCACCCATAAGACACTTTTGTCTTTCTTCCACATCAATCTACAGACAGAAATACATACATTTATATTGTATCTGAATGTTTGCACTTTCTCACTTTTAATATTTTCCAAACATAAAATACATATGTTTGCATATGTTTTAATGTAAAATTTGCATTGCGAATACATTTTAGTATGCTTTTTGATAATTGGAATGCATTTTTTTAAAAAAGTCAAAGCAAAAAACAAAATCTGAGTGATCCAAAAAAAAGCCCACATGAAAGCATTGAAATGAAAGATACATGGTAGAGCCATAAATGTTTTCTTTTTTTTCTTAAGACCACAACTACATTTACTGTGTGCATCAATATCTGTTTACACTCTCTGTTCCCAATTGAGTTTGAAAGGAGAGTTCAAAAATCAATAGCTCTGTCATTCATGACAAGAAAAGCATTTGCAAAAATGAATTTGTTATTGGGAAGGGAAAAGCCATGCATTTCTAGCTTCTTTCTCGGTGCAGCTCAAAAACTGTTTTAATTTAATGATGATTAATGGCACACTTGTTCATGGTACTGCAAATACGTTTCTATGTCCTACAGTGAAGTTAAATGTTTTTCATTGTGGAATGAAAGAGGCTAAGCATAAAACTAAAAGAGAAATGCATTAATGCTGAGAGTTCTATCTTCCATGTCTTTTTGCAATACTCCTGGAGAGGAGCCCAATCCCACTTAGAGTCTGTCCCTTCTTTACTATATTTTTTATCCTTTAGTCTTTCCGTTAGAAGTTCCATTTGACAGGTATCAATTACTTTATTTAGCCATTCTTCCTTGGAGGGGAGTCCTTCGATTTCCAATATTTGGCAAAGGCTAATTTTGCCGCTGTTGTCAATAGTATAAAAAGCTTCCTTTCTTTTGGGGAAAATTCAGTGTCCACAATGCCTAGAAGAAAACTTTCTGGTTTTGGTATAACCTTTTTTAAAATAATATTTTCTATTTCTTCTCTAATCATCTCCCAGTAAGCCTTGGCTCTCGGGCAGAGCCACCATATGTGGAAAAACGTGCCATGTATCCCGTTACAGCACCAGCAATTCGGTTTGTTTTCTTATAGATTGTCGCCAATTTTGCTGGTGTCAAGTACCACCGGTACAGCAACTTTAGCCAATTCTCCCTATATTTGTAACAGTATGACACATTTATATTATGTTTCCATATCTTTTTCCAGGCCTCTGGTTTTTTTTTAAAACCTACGTTTCTAGACCATTCCCTCATAAAAATTTTCACCTGATGCTTTTCATTCTCCCATTTTAATAGGAGCTGATAGATTTTGTTATCAGTTTTTCGTTCTTTCCCATAAGGACTTGGTCTAGTTCCCCTGTTGTGGTTCAAACCCTATTTTCTCATCTAGTTTAAATTTTTCTCTTATTTGAAAGTATGCGAACCATCCCAGTTCTCTGCCCTCCTCTCTCAACTGTTGCTTGGTTTTTAATTCATAGCTGGTATCAGTTTGAATTAATAACTCTTTACATGTAAGCCATTTGTTTTAAACATGATGTAGAAAAGGGGGGAGGAAGGTTATGTTGGTAGTAAACACTGTGTTTTCTCTCTCTCTCTCTTTAATAGAGTAATATGCAAGCAAACTGCTTAAAAAGAAGAGCGAACTACTATGAAGAAATAGCTGTTCTGAATTTATAAGTACAGGGTGTACTATTAGAAATGAGTAAGAACAGATTTGTCTCTTAAATCCCAAAACTTTTTCTTTTGCGCACAATGTATGTCTTTTTCATGCTGTTTGTGATGTTTTTAACCTCTCCCTTACCCTGTCGTCCCCTCCCTCACCCTTTACCCTATCCCCCTCATTCAACCAACCCCGCCCCCCCGTTAATCCCTATTGACTCTTTTTCTGTATTAAATAAATCCTTGAATTGTGAAAAAAAATGCTGAGATTTGATTATAAAATATTTTAAAATCTTTGTAGGTGCTTTGAACAAATTTGGGTTCCATTTTTGAAGAAAGAAAGAAAGAAAGAAAGAAAGAAAGAAAGAAAGAAAGAAAGAAAGACTTGTCTCACTGGTAAAAGACTTGACCTGAATGATTTTTTAAAAAAATTCACAGCTTTATTGGTTACCAATTTTTTTAAATAAATAAGTTAGCTATAGTAATTGAAATGGAATTTGGGTTCCAAACTCAACTCAACTTTATTTCTTATGAGTTGCCCTCCACCAAAGGTGCTCTGGGCGACTTACACAATTAAAATAAACAGGCTACATAGTCACAGCTTGTTACTTAACAATCATAGGCTCTTCTGAAGAGCCATGTCTTAAGTGCCCCTAAAAATGTATGTAGATCAGGAGTGGCTTGTCTGGCGGTAGGGAGTTCCACAAGATTGGGGCTGCGATTGAGAAGGATCTCTGTCTTGTGGACTCCAAACGAACCTCTCTAGGGCCAGGGACATAGAGAAGATTCCCATGAGCTGACTGTGGCAGTCTCTGGTGGTGGAGTGGCATTAAACGGTCTCTTAGCTATGAAGGACCCTGACCTTGAAAGGCCTTGAATGCTAGGACCAGGGTCTTATAGAGGACTCTGTGTTCAACCGGCAGCCAATGCAAGCGCTGCAGGGACGGCGTTATATGGCACCTCATTGATGTTTTTGTGAGGAGTTTAGCAGCTGCAATTCGCACAATTTGGATCTTGCGAATTGCTGCTTGAGGTAAGCCCACATACAAACTCTAGCTTGTCAAAGTGATTAAAATTTCTATGAATAGATATGTGATTTATTTGACTTTGAAGGCAAATTGTACCATGACTATGTAGCCCCGGCACATGGTTTGTTTTCCCAAACCAAATATATTTGCAAAGTAGTAGGCTTGTGCAATTTGACCAAAAAGCATGACGTTTCAGGATCCATTTTTGGCTGACCCCTCATTCTGTTTACCGGGAAGTTGTTCAAATAGGGAAGAGTGTCCCTGTTTTCATTCTGCATCAATTCAGCCCACTGGCTACAATGGGAAAGTTTAAAGCAGTGTTTCTCAAACTTTTTTGGCCTACCGCCCCTTTTCCAGAAAAATATTTGCTCACCGCCCCCCTAGCAATTAATTTTTAAAAAATTTTAATAGCAATTAAACAGAAAAAATATGTATTAAATTTTCTACATTTTTTGCAAAATATACAGTATTTATTTATTTATTTATTTATTTATTTATTTGCATCTGCCCTTCTCACCCGCAGGGGACTCAGGGTGGATTACAATGTAAATATACAGGAAAACATTAAATGCCATAGACACACAACATATATAGACAGACACTCAAGAGGCTATCCAACATTCCAGCTTCTGGCCACCATGGGAGCTGTTGCATTCCTTCATTCTTCACATACTTCCTGGAGATTTTATGGCCTCATAAATCAGTTAAATTACGTGACTGTGCGGCGTGGGCGGAGTTGAGGAGAACAAGGGGGCACTGCCTGGAAACCGCAGAATGCGCCCCCTGGCTCTCCTCAACTCCGCCCACGGCGCACAATCCTGTATGTCCATGGACGGGGTTAAGGAGAGAAAGGGGATGTGTGTCGCAGCTTCCAGGCAACGCCCCCTTCCTCTCCTCAACCCCACCCACAGCCATACAGAACTGTGCACTGTGGGTGGAGTTGAAGAGAGCAAGGGGGCGCTGCCTGGAAACCATAGTGCCTGGCCCCTTCCTCTCCTCAATACTGCCCACGGCGCACAGTCCTGGAAACTGCATACACATACACACGGCCCTTTCCTGTCCCACCACCCCCAATAACATCGGCTCACTGTCCCCCAAATTCTCTGGAGCCTCCCACCGCCCCCTTGGATCTTCCCACCGCCCACCCGGGGGTGGTACCACCCACTTTGAGAACCATGGGTTTAAAGGCTCAATCCTCAGTCAATTTAAGGCCTATCTTCATGAAACCTACCTCAGTTTTATACTCCATTTATAACTGCAGGCCTGACAAGTTTCAAAACAATTCACCAATGCACTGGTAATTTAGAATTATTTTAAGTTTTTACCATAACATTTTTTAAAAAAAAATAAGACAAGCCGCTAGAGAAGGTTCTGGGAATTGTAGACGCCAGTTGTGCCCATTCTCAGCCAATCAGAGCATGGACACAACCAGGCCATTTACAGATTGTTATGTGGCATCGAATTGTGCCTTTTGTTAGCTGCCCTGAGTCCCCTTTGGGGGTAGAGAAGGGCGGGTTATAAATAATTGAAATAAATAAATAAATTTATTGGCTGTGAAACACACAGAGAGAAACGTCAGCTCCAATCATGCTCCAAGAGGAACTCAGAAACTTTTCAATGCCCAATCCATGCAAGTCCTGCTATGAAAGCAAGTTTCCAAAAGGACTCTCTCTGGAGGAGGAACCTAGGGAACTTTTACACTGTTAGGGAGTGTTGACCTGAAGGACCCCTCAGGAAACCACTTGAAATCAGCCGTAGTTAAATGCTTTATTTAGAATAAATGGATAGAGTAAAGTAGATAGAAATATAGTCCAAAGATGCTTTCAAGCATCAAGGTATTGCAAAGCAATAGTCCATAGGCAAACAAGAATATAAATAAAAGAGTCTTAATGCCCCAATGGGCTAATCCAGTGTTTCCCAACCTTTTTTGAGCCACGGCACACTTTTAACATTAAAAAAATCTGGGGGCATACCACCAACCAAAATGACACTCTAACACAGTAAAGAATGGCTGGGGATGGTGGCCTGCTGGGAGCAGCTGCTGGGAGTGCCGAAGCCAGGGTAGGAGCCAGGCCACACCATGCCCCACCCCCTCCCCCCGGCTTCAGTTCTCCCACAGCTTCACCAGCCTTGAGGGGGCAGTGCCAAGCCAGCATTGTGCTGGCTCTGCCACCGCTGGCTTGGCACTGCCCCCTCAAGGCTGGCAAAGCTGTGGGAGCGCTGAAGCTGGGGGAGGGGGCGGAGCCAGGCCACGTCATGCCCCGCCCCCTCCCCCCAGCTTCAGTTCTCCCACAGCTTCGCCAGCTTTGAGGGGGCAAGCCAGCATTGTGCTGGCTCTGCCATCGCTGGATTGGCACTGCCCCTCAAGGCTGGTGAAGCTGTGGGAGTGCTAAAGCCGGGGAGGGGGCGGAGACAAGCTGCGTCATGCCCCCCCTTCCCCCGGCTTCAGCTCTCTCACAGAGGAGGAGCATGAGCGGTGGACGGGCTTCAGTAGGTGGGGCTCCTCCTCCGCGCGGCTTCAACAAGCAAGGGGCAAGAGTCATGGCGGAAGTCATGGCAGATTGGAGGCTGGTTGGGGAAACGACCGAAGGAGGCGGTGCCCCGGTCCCTTCTTCTTTTTCTTCGCCGCCGCCCATCTCCTCCTTCTCCTCCTCTCCCAAGCAGCAGGAGTTCGGCAGGAGGAGGGGGGAAGGAAGGGGGGCAGAGATCTTTTCTCGCAGCACACCTGATGATCGCTCATGGGACACTAGTGTGCCACGGCACACTGGTTGGGAAACACTGGGCTAATCCATAGAGAAGTTCTTGGCATAAAGACTTGGCAATCAAAGTTCAAAGGCTGGGAGGCCCAGTGGCCCAAGCAAGGTTCCGTGAAAGCGTAGCTTGATCTAAACGTTGGCAAAAGATGCCACACATCTTCCAGACCTAACTTAAATAAGCCTCACAGGTTTTGATCGTTACGACGCATAGGTGCATCGAAACTGGTTCTCATGAGCGGGCTCCCAGCTGGGCTTTCTCAAGACTCCCGCATCGGAATGGTATGTCAACTCGTTAACACTGGCAACAGGACGGACGGAAGTTAACCCATCTCCGCCTTTCCCTCAGTCCTTATCGGCCCGAGCTGGAGCTGACCTGCTTTTGTCCTTGAATGCTGGGTGAACTAGAGGCTCCTGCAGCATCTTGCTTTTAGGCTTTGCAGGCCTCTCTGAGGCTTGGGATTTAACATGGCGTTGGTCTTGCTGAGGGCCGGGGATAGGCTGGGGTATGACAGGGAGAGAGAAAAGACACTGCAGGAACTTCTCCAGGAACCCTGTGGAAGACCCCTGCCTCAGGCATAATGCAGACTTAACTCCATCCTCTTCAGTAGCCGATAAATCCATCTCTCTTGATCCATTTTGCCCAGCTTTTCGGTTTTTCCTCCTCTTTGTTTTTGGGAGATTTCACAAAATGGACCACCGAATATTACAAATCACTTTCGATCAAGCCTACTAAGTAGGCTTTCTCTCATCTTAATTAACAAATCCTTGCAGAATAAATATTTCCTTGCACTTCTTTGTAATTTTACTCAAGCTTTAAACTGTCTTTTAAAAAGTGAGGTAACAAGAATTGCAAACTATTTTTGTTGCGGTTATACCATATAGAAAACTTGGGTTTATATGAGGACATTGTGATCTTGGCAATTTAAGTATTCTACTTTGTTTGATTGGTATTCCTGAAGCAACAAGGATTTTACTTAATTTTGTTGTAGTCGTTATAGTTATAGTTCTCACTGTATGGAATTTGGCCTAGGAAAGGAACTCAGAAGACTATTATTTTATACTGCAATCATACTCTCAGGTTTTGCCCTCTTGATGCTTCTATCTCTCTATGCTCGTCTGATGGATGTTTAAATTGGCCAAACCTGAAAAGTGATATAAAGCTGTTCATGTCAAAGTTCTTGTGCAAGGCCCTGTGCCATTAAAATGGCACCAACACCTAGATAAGGAAGTCCCTGGGCATTTTAACAGTACCACAAACTAAATACAGCTGACACAGAAGAGACCCAAGTGCCAAACAAATGGCTTTCCAGAGCCCAGCATGGTGATTGATAGTATATTACTTAAGAAAGCACAGTGTTTATGTGAAGACATGGCAATAAATTAGTTGTTAGCCTCTTTGCCTTTTTAAGCTTCTTTATCTTGGTGGTCCAAAAACCACTTTAAGATTGCTTCAGGCACAGTGGGATGATAAGAGAATCTTTATCTTATTGGAAACGGGTGAGAGCTATGTGCCATCTCAGTGTATGAAGCACCTCTGGTTGGTTATGACATAAAGATGCTATTGCTCTTTCTAAGATCACCCCAAATAAATATGACTTCTGACTCTTTGATGCTTATATGACTCACTTTCTCTCACTCACTTTCTCTTACTCTGTCTGTATACACACACACACACAAATAAAGCTGGTCCTCTTTACCCACGGATTCTGTATCCATCAATTCAACTATCCACAGCTTGAAAAATTAAAACTGAAAAGCATATGATTTTGCCATTGTATAAAAGGGACACCATTTTAATACACCATTTTATATACACTGGACCGACTATGTGACGAATGTTGCTGTCCTTGAGCAGGCAGGGATCACCAGCATTGAGGCCATGCTATTGAGAACACAGCTGCGCTGGGCAGGGCACGTCTATAGGATGGAGGACCACCGCCTCCCAAAGATATTACTCTATGGTGAACTCACCACGGGTCAGCGCAAGAGAAGCGCCCCCAAAGAGAGATATAAGGACACCCTGAAACAACATCTCAGGCTCGGCCAGATTGATCACCAACAATGGTCCACCCTGGCCTCACATTGGGAGGCGTGGAGATGCACTATCTACAATGCTGTGGCCTCTTTCGAGAAGACACACCAAATGGGTCTCGAAGAGAAAAGACAACGCAGAAAGAACCGCAACTTGGAAACAACATCACCCAAGGAGACTTTCTGCTGTGCTTTCTGCAACCGAACTTGCATGGGATGAGTCCTTCCTAAGAATCTTCATTCGCGAAGCAATGCCGAGAGATTATTACACCACAGTATATAAAAGGACATGCACATCCATGGATTTTGCTATCCACTTGGGATCCTGGAACCAAGCCTCATCTGGGTTTCACTACGTTATTACAAGTAAGGCTACACTACTATAAGACAACAATGAAAGTGCTGAAATATGGTTTCCTGCTTCATGTCTTCCTAATCAGATAGAAAACCTTCTTAATTCTTGTAATCACTAATACATTTTTCTGATCTCACAGAAGAACAAAACTCTTGCTAACTTTTTCATCCTGATTAATCTTGATTAAATATGAAAATCACATTGTCATATGCAGATACACAGAAAGAGAGTCCTTATCAATTTGCCTCATTATCATGAGTACTTTCTGTAATCTACACATTACTGTCGATGTAGTTTTTCTTGGACTACAGATATGTGATTTTTTTGGAAGATAACTGGTTTGAAGACATGGAATTAGATTAAAATGAAAGTTAATACTGCTCCCCCCCCCCATCCCCCTGTCCCTCACCATGCCTTTACATAATGCTATAGATCAGACATAAGTCAACCTTGCATTCAGATTTCCAAAATCCAAGTGCGAGAAGGCCTTATTATTTAAACTGTTATGTTTATTCATATCATGATCTGATCACCATGTTCAATATATCCCATATGCATGGGGGTATTGGGATAATGATACAAAAGATTTGCTAGGGTAGACCCTCTCTCACTCTGACTCAGCCCCCCGCCCCGAATCAAAATCCTGGCTACGGCCCTGTCTAGAGCTAAAATGTTTTGGTTCTAGTCAGTGGAAATGGAAGGGGGGGCATCACTCTAGGGAAAATAATTTTATGTACAACCACTTGGAATAAAATTAATGGTAACTTATTTATTTATTTATTTACTATTTTTATATGCCACCCTTCTCAACCCCGAAGGGGACTCAGAGTGGCTGACAGCAAACAACAGAGCGGCTTACAATGTACATGTAACAATATTGCCAGAGTGGCTTACAGCAAACATAATCACCTCAAGTTGAATATTACTTGCTATAAATGGTGCACACTGCTTTAGCTATCATTTATTTATTTATTTATTTACTTCATTTATATTCCGCCCTTCTCACCCCGCAGGGGACTCAGGGTGGATTACAGTGTACACATTACATTTAGACACACAAACACACAAAACAGACAGAGGCAATTTAACATCTGGCCACCAGGGGAGCTGTCGCACTCCTTCATTCCTCAATGTGTTTTCTGGAGATCTTTTTTATGGCCTCGTAAATTAGTTAAATTTAGCCTCCCCACTAAGTGGTACCTTAATTTCCTACTTGACAGATGCAACTGTCTTTCAGGTTGAAAAGGTTGACAACAAGCTACACAATAGGTCGAGTGCCCACCTCGACCCGGGCAGGCCTCAAACTCATGACCTTCTTGTCAGTAGAGATCTTATGCAGCTGACACCCAGACAGCTGCGCCACATTCCCAGTGCATGAATGTATTTATTATAGTAAATTTTGTAGTTGCCATGTGGTTACTAGATTTATTTAAATGTTGAGGGGGGGGGGGGATTTCTCTCTCTTTCTCCCATCCCCTTACAGAATGAAAAAGATTATCAATCACTGACCAAGCACATCTCCAGTATTTTGCAACAGGTAACATCTTTTATTCTCTCTTGACCATCACCCTTTGCCAATCTTGTAATCATTCACCAAGTGCTGTGAGAAAATTGGTTTTAAGTTAAACAACACCATTTAAGGGGTTATATTCATATCCCTAGGTAGGGAACTGTCAGAGTTCATTTCTGAAGTAAATAATAGAAGCCCCTGAAATTTTCCCCATTATAGTCATTAAATTATGTGCATCCTGAATTGTTTGGCAAGTGAGGAACTATATGCCTGCCCTAAACTACATTTTCCAAACTGCATTAGCATCAGAAAGCACCAATCAGAACAGTGTAGAGAGGGAGGTCTGTCCCTCTCTAACAGCAACCAGAGGAGGACTGATGCATCTCTCTCAAACAACAAAGCCAATCTCTGTGCTGGGTTGGGGGGGATGACCTAAATGGATGGCCCTTGGGAGTTCCCTCCAACTTAATAGGGGAAACATATTAATTGGATGTCAGGAGAGTTTGGGTGATGCCTTTCTGCTTGGAAGACGGGGGTCAGTCATTCTATTAATTACATGCACAATTACTATAATGAAAATTTTATTTATTTATTTATTTAATTTATTCATATTTCGCTCTTCTCACCCCGAAGGGGACTCAGAGCGGATTACAGTACACATACTTGCAGATAATCCCTGTAGTTCAACATATGACATATAAACATGTGACATTTATCACAGTACAGTACAGGACATACATTTTGACATATTACACATATAGACATATTACATATCGACAACAGAGGCAAACTTTCTGGCCACCAGGTGGAGCTGACGCACTCCTCATCTCCTCATCTCAGCATCCCTTTGTTGTCTTTTTCCCAGTGCATCTTTTTTTGTTGTTCCTTCAAAGCATTCCTCAGTGATTCCTGGGTTCTTTTTTAATGGCCTCATAAATCAGTCAAAGTTTTGTCTCCCCACTTTCAATAGTCTTGTTATAGTAATGGTATTTTCATTAAGCATACTTTAAAAACACTTTAGAAATGAAGTGCCAGCACCCCCAGTTTTGTAATGACTTCAGAACCATTTTTAAATGGATCACACATCCCTAATGTCTACTGTTATGGTCCTCTTGCTGCACAACTTGAATTGCTTCCAGAGCAAGAATTATTTAAATAAAATCTGTTGGAGATGTTGAAAAGGCAGTAGAGCAGGGGTGCTCACACTTTTTCAGCATGGGAGCTACTGATTAAAAAACCAAGTCCCAAAGATCACCTACCCAGAAATGTAAAACGTATAACTATTTTCTTATTTATTTATTTATATTTATTATTCATTTTTATGTACCGCTACTTCCAGCAGGCTCGGGGCAGTTTACATAAAATGAAGTTATAAAACATCAACATTTCCATTTAATAACAATATAAAACAGAGCATAAAATTACATCCAACCACCCCATTTCTCCCACACTGCCATATTACCACACATATTATAAGCCAGAAAGTAAGAAGAGGGGCTTTTGAACTGCAAGGCCATTTAATACTCAGCAAGGTAAACCAAGGGGCATGCAAAAATACATCCAACCACCCCATTTCGCCCACACTGCCATATTACCACACATATTATAAGCCAGAAAGTAAGAAGAGGGGCTTTTGAACTGCAAGGCCATTTAATACTCAGCAAGGTAAACAAAGGGGCATGCAAAAATACATCCAACCACCCCATTTCTCCCACACTGCCATATTACCACACATATTATAAGCCAGAAAGAAAGAAGAGGGGCTTTTGAACTGCAAGGCCATTTAATACTCAGCAAGGTAAACAAAGGGGCATGCAAAAATACATCCAACCACCCCATTTCTCCCACACTGCCATATTACCACACATATTATAAGCCAGAAAGTAAGAAGAGGGGCTTTTGAACTGCAAGGCCATTTAATACTCAGCAAGGTAAACAAAGGGGCATGCAAAAATACATCCAACCACCCCATTTCTCCCACACTGCCATATTACCACACATATTATCAGCCAGAAAGTAAGAAGAGAGGCTTTTGACCTGTAAGGCCATTTAATACTCAGCAAGGTAAACAAAGGGGCATGCAAAAATACATCCAACCACCCCATTTCTCCCACATTTCCATATTCCCCAACGTATATTTCTCAAGGAACAAAGCAAGCAGAGAGGCTTTGGACCTAAAAGGCCATTTTTAAAAATAAAAAGGAAACAAAGAGACATGCCACAGAACAATCAAGCACCCACCCCAAAGTAAAAAGACCAACCTTTGAGATGCGGTAAGGAAATGACCTCAAAGCGTCCTTCTTCTCCTCCGTTGTTGCTCCTATTTCCATGCCGCCAGCATGCGTGCCACCTCCAAGAGCTCATGAGAAGTCCGAGAGGCAGAATGGGCGCTTCTGCGCATGCGCGCGGGGCCAGCCATGCATTGCGTCATCCAGGCCCGCCCCCTTTGGTCTCCTACGACTCTGAGTGGCTGGAGAAGGACGGAGGGAGGAGGAGGAATCCAAAAGAGGGGGCCCATTCTGCCTCTTGGACTCTGCAGCTTTTGGAGGCGGCGCGCGAGCAGGGAGCGGGGAGGAGTAACGACGGAGGAATTCTTTGCAGCGTGCAGGGGTGCGTGAAGAGGACCAACAGCAAAAAACCTGGTCAAGGGCCTGAAGATCACCAGGATGAGGCCCGAAGATCACCCTGGTGATCCCGATCACCATTCTGAGCACCCCTGCAGTAGAGCATGCTTTCTAGATGTGTCATCATCTTCTACTCACCACTTGGTTGATGCTAGGTCATATCCTGTGGTTTTTACCCAAGGTGATATCTTATTCAACAAAATAATAATAATTTTAAGGTTTAGAAGAAAGTGATCTGAATTGGCACAGGTTGTTTAAATCTGAGTCACTTCTTATAACCGTAATTGAGAGTGCATTTGAAAGGAAACCATTATTTCCAAATAAACGCTAACATAAACTGGCTGAGAAGAAGAAACCTCAACACCTAACTTTGATATAAATGTACAATATAGGAAGATGTGGGTGAGTGATATTGCATGCATGTATACTTGCCTTTCTCCCCCCGCAGTTGAATTTCAATTTATTTGGGAGTATATCAAGATGATAGGATCTCATTTAAAATCTGCAAAGACAGCTGACAAAAAAGCATTAAAATTACATTTTGAATTCAAAGAATGAAAGCTTTAAATCACGGCATGCATGTCTGTGGGACAAGATTGATACCAGAATGCTATTTAGTGCATGTTATTAATAAGCCATTCAAGCCTTGAAGGGACCTTGTCACTACATAACTTCTGCCTATGTAAATAAGAGTGAAGCATGGATTTATATTGCCAGCCACATCAAGTACCCAGTACATCAAAGATACAGGACAGAAAATGGTGCTCACTTTAAAATAGTAATAGACAGGAAAAAAAGGAATTGTGACTTTCCTATGACTTTGCCGATAGACATAAATCAGACAATAACATTGCAGGTGGAGGGAGGGAAACCCCACAGCCTGTGGAAATATTTATATCAGAACTAATATCTACCTGTGTTTGTTTGCCAAAATGCAGGAATCAAGACTCCATCAGTAACTGTTGGATTACTGCAAAATGTAAATGTATGAAAGCAGATAAAACAAAGTGGTTAATGGAAAAATATTCATCTTTCAAATCCCTTCAGACATCTTATTTGGTCTGTAATCTTCCCTTCTGCCTCTGTGTTAACATTGCTTTAGCAAAACAACAGTGGTTAAAAATTCAGAGTTCATCACTGCAAGGAAATTTGATATAAACTTACTTTTAGTACACAACAACAATGGGCCAGTTATTCTGTTTCCCTGAAAATAAGAATTTTCAGGATTTTTGAGGATGGTCGAAATGTAAGTTCTACTTCAAAAACAAGCCCTAGTGACAGTTAATTTACAAAGTGAATTTTGAAAAAAATTAGACATCCCTTGAATATAAGCCCTAACACATATTTTGGAGCAAAAATTAACAGAAGACCCTGTCTTATTTCCAAGGAAACAGGGTATCCATTGATGTCAGGATGTCCTATTCTCATGATAAATTACATTCATCATCCTATAGCAGTGATTTTCAACCAGTGTGCCATGAGAGATCATCAGGTGTGCCGTGGGAAATTATTTTCAAACTTCATTCATATATAAACTATAAGGCACATCTGTCCCTTTAAGAAATGGAAACATAGCACTCTCGCATCACCTTCTAAGAAGTGACACGAGAGAGCTATGGTCGCGCCATCTTGGATTCGCTCAGACGCGGCTAAGTAAACAAAGTTAGAGTTAGTGCTGCAGCTGTGCATCAAGTGACAGTGGCAATTTGGGATCACAGCAAGACAAGCGAGTGACAGTGATGGAGAAGTTTTTGAGAAGGGAAAATGCAAATACCGAACAGGGGCCTGGACAAAATTATGACACAGATGTGTGTGTCTTTCTACCATTCCTGCCAGGATATCTATTTTGTGTTCATCGAAATAGGCCCAGGTTTCACACTAAGTGAGTGTATAAATACATTTAAAAACATATTAACTATATGTATTACTGTGTTAGAGTGTCATTTTGTGTCATTTTGGTTGGTGGTGTGCCCCAGGATTTTGTAAATGTAAAAAATGTGCCGCGGCTCAAAAAAAGTTGAAAATCACTGTCCTATAGTACTATGTTGGGGACTGTTCTTTGTTCACCTGTTTTTAAAAATATTTTTGGTGACTTACTATTGAAACTTGGTCGTATAATTTGGGGTTTGTCATTCCATGCCAAATCATTTCTGACTCATGTCATAGGGTTTCTTGGAAATATTTGTTCAGACTTGATTTCTATTTGCCTTCTTTTCAGGATGAGAGGGTGTCAGTTACCCAAAATCAACCAGTACATTTCCATTGAAGTCCACAAGAACAGCAAGAAGGAGAAGGTTGCTCTATCCCAGTGGTTCTCAAACTGTGGGTCCCCAGAGTTTTTGGCCTTCAACTCCCAGAAATCGTAACAGCTGGTAAATTGGCTGGGATTTCTGGGAATTGTAGATCAAAACACCTGGGGACCCACAGGTTGAGAAACACTGCTCTATCCCATCCGTGCTCATTGCATGTGCGTCCTGTTATGAGATGTGACAATGATCAGGCACTTTCAGGGAGCTCTGTGACTGACAGGGAACAGTGACAACACATGGGCCAAGGGAAGACCTAGTAGGGTCAAAGTGGTCTTCACCTTGTTGCACTATTGGGGAACCAACACAGTGCCACAGAAGGTTTCACCCACTGTGTGTAGTCACCAGAGTTGATGAGATAGTAGATTGCACAGTCCAACAACAACAGCAACAATCATAGTGCCTTGGTTTTTAGAACTGTTCCTGGTGTAATTGGGGTGCTGATTTAACAATTGCATTGGATAGATCTCATCAGATCTAGTTTCCTAGATATGGTTATTATTTTATGAGCAAACAGATGACAACTGGTATATAGCATATGTCACTTAAGAAAAACTCACAACAATGTGATTGCTTTGTGTGTCACCAAATGAGCAGATGTGGAGTCCATGCAGATCTGGAATACACAGAATGTAGCACTGGGAATGTGGCGCAGCTGGCTAAGTGTCAGCTGCATAAGATCTCTCTGACCAGTAGGTCATGAGTTCGAGGCCTGCCCGGTTCGAGGTGGGTGCTCGACCTTAAGTGTAGCCTGCTGCCGACCTTTGCAGTCCGAAAGACAGTTACATATATCAAGTAGGAGATAAAGGTACCACATTAAGTGGGGAGGTAAATTTTGACTGAATTATGAGGCCATTAAAGAACTCCAGAAATGCTGAGAATGTAGAAGGAACAACAAGGGACACTGGGAACGCTGAGAAATGAGGAGTGCGTCAACTCCCCCTAGTGGCCAGAGTTTGCCTCTGTTCGTCTATATGTTGTATGTGGAAATGGCAGGGATTGTCTGCTAAGTATGTGCACCTGTAATCCGCTCTGAGTCCCCTTCAGGGTGAGAAGAGCGGAATATAAATAAAGTGTATTATTATGTATTATTATGTATAAAATTGATTTTTTCCAGATTAGATGGGCCTTGACAGGAATGATTTAGAGAAAATGTGTCTCTACCTTCTTCTAAGTGTGCAAGAATGTGAGTTGCTGAATTTCACCCTATGAGTTTCCGTGCTAGGGATACAAACCCTGGTCTTCTGCAGTCCCAGGCTGCATCTGCCATCTACACTGTGTAATACATGCAGTTTGTCATCACTTTCACTGCCATAACTTAATTTTGAGAAGGCTAAAGGCTTTGCAAAACTACTATTCCCTAGCATTGAGCCATGGTAGTCAAACAGGTATCAAACTGGATTAATTCTACAGTATAGATACAGTTCTACTCCAACATTTAGATAACCACACCCCACTGATTCTTTAATTTTGGTACACTGGTTCTTATATTTTGCCTCCAGTATCAATCCAAAGAAAAATAAAAATTTCACCACCAAAACTGATTAATTTTTACGTAATTGGATTTGGTGAAATCAATTCTATTTGTGTAGCATCCATATATATGGGTGAGCAGCAACAGTATTAAAGAAACCAGGCCTCCAAAAGGTGTATTTTCCTCCTCCAGGGCATCTTTAGATGAGGTCATAGTGACCTGTCATTTAAATTGATGTCCCTGCAAGAAATTTAGAGCATGAGTTTATTTCTTGTGATCTACAGCCTTTACTTAGCCATGTTTCATGCAAAATATATAAATCAGTGCGATGAAAACATATAAACTAAAGCTTCTACCATTCCACAATTGTTGCTAAACCAAGATTTACAACCGAATCCCCATCATATTCAGGCTAGTTGTGTTTTCCGGCTAACAAACAGCACAGCCATTAAGTGATATATTTTACCACATATTGAATCATTGCCCTTCTATGCTGGTCACATATATTCAAAGGAGTAAAGCATAAATTCATATCAGACAGGAGAAATAAGCACAATCCAGCCTTCAGTTCAGTTTGCTCTTTAATCCAGCTTGCTCTTTAAACGTGATGCTGACAATATTTACTGCCACTCTGGAGTAGAGAGACGGTGGGTTAAATGGTTAAATTCCTTCTTCATGATAATAGAAAGGAAGAACTTGTTTGAAATATGCATTACCAAGAGTAGAATGGTGAAAGTAGCTGTCTATATCCACAACCAGGCATGTAGCGGGGGCTTGAGTGGCTTCACACCCCCCTCGAGAAATTCTCAGGGTGGTCCGTGAGAAGGCTTTACTGGTACATTATTTAAATTGTTATGCTTATTCATATAATGATCTGATCACCATGCTCAATATATCTCATATGCATGGGGGTATTGGGAAACAATACAAAAGGTTTGCTAGGGTCGGTCCTCTCTCACTCAGACTCAGCCCCCCACCCTGAACTGAAATCCTGGCTAAAGGCCTGTCCACAACCCTATTTGCCCCATAGCAGGGAGAAATCATTATTTCTTTCTTTTTCCAAGGACAAAGTATATTCAGATAGGCTCATTTACATGGTGGTGCAATGTACAGATGAAGAAACATTTAAGCATAACTTAAGAGCATTCTGGAAACTTACAAAGCCTCACAAAATGCAAAGATTCCCAAAGAGCATAAACAAAGCTGCTTTGCTCAGTCACATGGAGGCAAACCAGGAGCCAGCAGATCAAGGTAAGTACTTTTTTCTGACTTTTGGGGAGGGACGATGGAATTGAGGTATTGTGTTGTGTTAGGGGGTTAGAATCCTGGCTCATTCCCAGACATGCTGAAACCATGGGGGTCACTTTTCTGCCTCCAAGGCCATTGTAGGAGCCAAACCAATATTTTTCCTACCAGTTGAAGCTGCATGGACACTGGATTTGGCCAGATCTGGCTGTGTATAACAGAAAAACCCTCAAAAGTAAAGTCCAGTACCACTTGTATTACATTAATAGCTGGAAGCAGTGCTTCTGTGAAACAACATTCGGACTCCCCATAGCAATGGTAAGGTTTTTTGCCTGCCAACCCCCGAAATAACGAGACCGCACAACAGTATTGGGTTTGAATATGGGCAACTTTTATTAATTGTTACCGATTAAACTTTGCTGAATTTAAATCTATGGATTTTGAACTTGGTGCCAAATCAGAGGTAACATCCCATCTGGCCTAACCCTCAGCTAGTTAGGGCGGAAAATCCCCCGGGTCCCCAGGGAACCAAATCCAGGCAACCTCTAAGGGGAATGTGTCGGAGAAGTCTCTCTCAGGATATCTGAGACCCAACTCTATCAATTTTAGACCATTAGAATTTCCCTCACCTCATCCAATTGAACTTTAGGTGAGTATTTTAGTTAATGGCATTCACCCCTGAAGGGGGTGTCTTGGACATATACCAAATTTAGCTTTTTCTAACTGTTTTCCGTAATCACATATTTAATGACACACCGTCCCAATTTGCCCTGTAACAGTATGGGGTAGGCGAAAAAATCCTCCTAGAACATAAGAGGGGGAAAATTCCTACCCAACCCCCTAATGGCAACTATACTAAACTGTTTAATGGGCGGGAGTGGTGGGTCGCCGCTTGGCTCCAGAATGGAGGAAGGGGGCAGGTCAGTGCAAAAGGCCTGGCTCTGCCCCCTTCAAATAGTTCCCAAATGGAACTAAGTCTCTCCTCGGAGGAGGAGGAGGCAAACATCTCTCTCACCTCAGCTGTGCTAAGGTGAGAAAGTGCTCTTCTCCACACTCGCACATTGTGGACTCCACTTTGCCGCCACATATTTTAAGATTGGCTCTGCATCTCATGGTGCCAGAGCGCAGCCTGTTCAGCGCCTTCCAAGTCACCCAGTCTTCTGTATGCCCAGGAAGGAGTTTCTCATCTGGTATCAGCCACTCATTGAGGCTCCAGGTTTTAACCTACCGCTTTTGGACTCTCAGTAATTATAAGGTGAGTCCACTATTTATTTATAACCTGAGTAAATTGAGAAATATCTGGGAGGATGGATAGTAAGAATAACATTAACAAAACCTTTGAAAATATCTAATTGGACCGGGAACTTGCTCTTTTTTTCTTTTTTTCTTTTCAATGAAGTGGGCTGAGTCCTTAATGTAATGTGGTGTGTAGTGAGCCAATTAAGGACTCAGCCCACTTCATAGAAAGAAAACAAAAAAACCCAGCAAGTTCTGGATGACTCTGTGCAGGCACACAACCCAAAGCCCTCTAAATTACACAGGACAACTTTCCTGAATGACTCTGTGCAGATGCAATCTTGGCAGAAAAATACAATTTCTCCAAATCAAGGGTCAGTTAACACCTCCCAAAGAGAGGATGCCTTCTGGACTCCTCTATGCAGAAAACCTCACTAACTGACCTTGGAAACTTCATGGCTACTCAAAGGCCAATCCAAGCTTTCTAATTGCAACATTCACATTTTCTTTAAATGGACAAGGGTTCTTTCTACCACCCCTGACATTTGACAGGTAAACATATGATAGCGAACAGAATTTTGGGGGCCTTGCCATGAAGACAGGCCCGTTTAGACCCACCAAAGAGGGCCCATGTTGAAACCAATCCCATTTTCCCTAAAATGTCTTAATTTAAACAGATCTCACCAAAGCCTGAAGAGGGTGCCATTGAGGTTTTATTCAGTTCCAGCTGGAAGGGATCACAGCCGTAATCATTCTCCCATGCTGCAATGCAGCTACATTGGTGAACATCCCTTTTATAGGGTTACAGATTTGAATTTCCCTCTTCCCACCCCCACTGCTGATTGGCAGATGTCATCACTTGCAGGCGGGGCACAGGCGGTCCCTGTGCATGGCCCCAGCCAATGAGAGTGAAGAAGAATAATGAGAGAAGAGGTTCTGAGGGTGGGCTTTTGCCCAGGCTTCCCAAACCAGTTTTTTCTGAGTTGCAGACAAAAGCCTTAATCCACGATTTCCTTTTTTGGCCAAGCACAGACCAAAAAACCCTTTTGTGTGAATTTCAGTAAATGGAGGGTAAACAAAGAGCCTGGGTGTAAGATCCTTATTCTCTTCCTTCCTGTGGCAGGAGGGAAGATATCAAAAAGGTGCAATATTGACTGGATGGCTGGGACAATGATAATTATTTTGAGGGGCACATGAATGTATGGTTAATGAGTCACAGGTCAGGAATTCAGCTGGGAAACCTTGCCCAGGGAACTAGAGCAAATGTGGCTTTTTAAAGTGGCGATCCCAATATTTTCACTATATTACAGACATGAAAAACACATAAGGAAATATCAGGGGTCATGTCGGGAGAGCACACCACCTTTGATCATCCCTCCCTTCAACCCCCCACCCCACCCCCAGACCAAAGAGATATAAAGTTTATTATCTTCACAAGGAAAAAGGTCCATGAGAGAGAGAGAGAGAGAGAGAGAGAGAGAGAGAGAGAGAGAGAGAGAGAGAGAGAGAGAGCAAACCAGGTCCATATGTAGGTATACGTACTGAGGGAGAGTTCATATGTTCTTGGAAAGAGTCTTTGAGGCACTGGATTTGGGGAAAGTTCATGAAAATAAGTCTTTAGAGAGTCCTTGGAGATCAATTGAAAAAGCATGTGCAGAGGGAAAAGTCTTGTCCTTGGAGGTAGAAGTGAACTATACATCCCAAGCCATCTTGCCTTTCTGGGGCTCCTTGGGATTAGCACAAGGCAAACTCACATGGGGCACAGGCCTCTGGAATCCTCAATATCACATACACTCCACTTGTTTAACTGCCAACAGAACCTCTGAAGATGCCAGCCACAGATGCAGGTGAAACGTCAGGAGAAAATACTACTGGAACATGGCCATACAGCCCGAAAAACTCACAACAACTCAGTTATGTTATCCTCAAGCACTTCTACATGGACGCTTTATCATGGGCATGATCTGGAGTGTCAACTTCTGGATCTGCCCTAAGATAGTTTTGACTGTTAGGCCCCTGATTGCTATGGAGGCAGGAAGCATATTTATTTATTTATTTCCAACATTTCTACCCCGCTCTTCTCAACCCCCGAGGGGGGACTCAGAGCAGCCTAACAAAAGGCACAATTCGATGCCCACACAGTAAAATGCAATATAAAAAACCAAAAACATTCAGCATTAAAATACATTAAAATACAATTAATATTAACACATCACACACATTCACTTAAGTTATGTTCCGTCATAACAGGGACATTGAGCCATCTCCATCAACTTGCTCTTACAAATCCAGTCCAAAGTGCTGCATTGTGCTAATGCGCAAACGCCTGGGACTAGTTGTAATTTCCGAACTGTCTTCAAAGGCAGCCCCACATAGAGTGCATTGCAGTAATCTATTCGGGATGTGACCAGAGCGTGGACGACCGTAGCCAGATCAGACTTCCCAAGGTACAGGCGCAGCTGGCGCACGAGTCTTAACTGTGCAAAAGCTCCCCTGGCCACCGCCGAGACCTGGGGTTCCAGGCTCAGCGATGAGTCCAGGATCACTCCCAACTGCGAACCTGCGTCTCCAGGGGGAGTGTAACCCCATCCAACACAGGCTGTAACCCTATGCCCTGTTCGGCCTTTTGACTGACCAGGAGGACCTCTGTCTTGTCTGGATTACGTTTCAATTTGCTAGCCCTCATCCAGTCCGACACAGCGGCCAAGCACTGGTTCAAAGTCTGGACAGCCTCCTTAGTGACAGGTGGAAAGGAGTGACAGATCTGGACATCATCTGCGTACAGATAGCACCTTACTCCGAAACTCCGAATGATCTCTCCCAGTGGTTTCATGTAGATGTTAAATAACATCAAGGACAGTACTGAACCCTGAGGAGCTCCACAAGACAAAGGTTGCGGAGCCGAACAGGTGTCACCCAATAACACCTAGACAGTCAGCATACCTGACTGCCTATCTTTTCATTTTCTGTTATTCTATGTTGCTGAATGTTTTGTTTTTCTAATTCTTTAAATTCTATCAAATTGTACTTTTATTATGACTATTCTATGGATATGTATTCCTTTTTCTTTTCTTTCTTTTCTTTTTGCTTTAAATTGCATAGTGCTTTGGGAACTTAGATTTTTTTAAAAACAATATATAATGAAGAAATATCATGTACCCTCATTTACATGAGCCTAGAATTTATTTATGTGTTACTTACAACCACCTTTGAGTGGTTTAGACTATGAAATAATAAGAGGCACAAAGTGAATCTGTGTCTCCTAAATCTTAATCCAGCAGTCTAATTTTTACAGTACTGTTCTGCTGCTGCCTAGATTTTAACAACAGCTGTCCAATAATCTGATAATAATGGATCTCTTTTGCCCATGCCACTCAAATTTAGTTTGGCAGGGTCTGCAATGAGTATTTTCCCAAAGACTGATGTTTCTCAAGAGACTTGGATTTTTTTTAATTTGTTGGGCTATGTTTCAAGAAATCCTGATTATTTATTTGTCGGTGCACCTGCTGTTGCTGCTAATGACTATCAGTGCAGTTTCGTTCTTGCATTTGATTCCACTTATCATTAGATAATTAAATATTTGATTGCACCTGCAAAACAAAACACAGTCAACAAAATAATGGACCCCAAATGGGCAATGATTCCCACCAGTCTTGATCTGCCTTCAAAGCATGCAAATGGCTGGATTTCAACTGTTGGTGGGTAATGCTCATGCCAAAATCTTGACACATTTCAATGACAGTTTGCATTTCTTATTGGAAGGAACTCTAACTAACTATTTAGCACTATAGTAGGACTGATAAACCATTGTTAAGCCAATGGGACTTCTTTCATGCAGCTAGAATAATTTTCCTTCATAAGACAGGGTTGTAAATTATTGCTTCAGAATCAACCCAGCTTCATGAATAACCATAACATTATGGAGATGAATGGGTTTATTCTACCAAAGCAAACAATCCACAAAGCTAGGACACATTTTCCTTGACCATTTAATGCGGCTTCCGAGACAAGTTTGAGGCTATTGTTCATGGTTAATGCAATCAACGTCCTGGCCTCGATCCTGTTCCAGACATGTCAATCTAACAATCTGCATAGTGAAACCAGTTTCTCCCAAACTGGTTCCAAACCAATCTAAGTAGTAGTCAGTATCGCTATGCCCCTAAACCCCAAGCTCAGAGAATTTCAGTCTTTAAAGACACAGGCTATAAGACTGACAACAGAAATATAGTATTGCTGCTTGTAAAGGAAGATTTCAAAGTAGGATGAGTTGTAAGAGTTTGTGGGGCAGCCAGCAAGGTTTTGTGATTTGAGCTGGATTTAAATCCCCATTCAGCAGTGGAAACCCATTAGGTGACATTGGGTAGATCACATACTTTCAGCCTCAAAGGAAGTCAAGAGGACTCCCTCAAAAAACAAACACAAATCTTGTCAAGAAATCCCTGTGATAGGTTTATCTAAGGATCGTCATGTCAGAAAGTACTTGAAGGCATAGTACAATGACAAGAACAACGAGTCAGAGAATGTCTCTGATTAGATTAATTTATCATATTTAGCACATTTGTATTTAGCTTTTGAAATACACATAGACTGCGAGAGGGCATTGTGGAGGGATCATTTATCATTCAGACACACCCAATGCTAATGAGCCAATTGTTTTTCTTTTATTTTTCATATCTGCTTGGTCAATTACAAGTCAGATGCATGGTACATTTGATCTTGACTACTGATAAGCATATAAAGCTTTTGAGCAATGTTTCTATATCCACCATGTTAACCATTCTAAGCAGTAATTTTGTTAAATAAAAAATTAATTACGGCCAGATGCCAAGTTATGAAGAAGGTGCTCTGCTGGGAAGTGCGGCTTTGGGAAGAGATGGAAAAGGCTGCTGGGAGGGAGAAGAAGAGAAGAAATTGCTGCCAAATGCCCGCTCTTGCCTGATTTGCGAGGTCGCCCACACACCACAACCTCTGCCTCAGGTAGAGTGCCACTCAACTCCATCACCCCCATTAGATGAAAGATCTGGCTGCTCATGATCCATTCCAGTTGAGACTTCAGCTGGGTCCTGCTGGGTCAAATTTCCCCAAATTTCAAATTGCCAAATGGAATTCTGCACACATCTAAAATGCAGGCTCACACTTCCTATTGCAATACTGGTAAGCTTACGTTGATTAAAATTATTCTTCATTTTAAGTATTGTATTGTTCTTCCAAGTTTTTTTCACTATAAATAAGATATGTTGATTTTTTTGGGGTTGTTGTAGTTTTTCAGGCTTTAAGGCCATGTTCTAAAAGCATTCTCTCTTGTTGTTTCGCCAGCATCTATGGCAGGCATCCTCAGAGGTTGTGAGACCTCACAAACTCTAAGGATGCCTGCCATAGATGCTGGCGAAACATCAAGAGAGAATGCTTCTAGAACATGGCCATATAGCTTGAAAAAATCTACAACAACCCAGTGATTCTGACCATGAGAGCCTTCAACAATATGTTGATTTGTTGTATGGAAAGCTATATACTAGGCATGGTTTCGAATCCAAAAATGGCGATTCTAAAATCAAATGGGGGGGGGGGATTTTTTTTTGATTAGTAAAAGAAAGACTTACAAAAAAATTTCCAAAAATTTCTAAAATGTAACTTAATTACTAACGAAATTCGTTAGTATTTCGTATGCCAGCGCATGCGCATTCCAGATGGTTTTGGCCTACAACTCCCAGAAATCCTGACAGCTGGTAAATTGGCTGGGAATTCTGGCAGTTGTAGGCCAAAAACTTGAATAAATCACACTGAATTCTAGATGGGACTCTCCAAATAGGAAGGAGGGAGGGGGTATTCTATTCTTGGAAGCAGCAAGAAAAGGAGGAGGAGCCCCCCCCCTCGCTCCTCGCTGCCTCTCTCTCACCCCGATCCCGAGGGAGCGAGGGCCCAAGTTTGCCCAGGCTGGTCATATACCTACATTCCATGCACATGCAATAATACAGCAGTAATAACAATGGGTATAAGAAGAGGTAAAATTCAAACCAAAGTATTCTGACTGTGCTCCCTCCTCAAACTGCAAAAGGCTCTTCTCTGAGCCCAGGAAAAGGCAAAACCCCAGCCACAGCATTTGCTTCCTGGGTGCACACACATACATATTCTTTGGGGGGGATTTGCTGCAGAATCTTCTCTATGAGCCGGGATTCTGCAGCAAATCTCCCCTCCCAAGAATATGTATGTGTGTGCTCCCAAGCAGCAAACGCTGGCTTTTCCCGGGCTAATTTCCGGGCTAATAAGAGAAGAGCCCGTTTGCACCGCATGAGGAGAGACCAGTCAGAATACTTCGGTTTGAATTTTACCTCTTGTTATTGTTATTACTGCTGTATTATTGCATGTGCATGGAATGTAGGTATGACCAGTTGGATTACTTATAATATTAGGCACTTACAGTAGCATTCATTCTATTATACATTTAGGTTGGTTTCTCACCCCAATACTCTTTGATGCTTTAGATCCTGGCAGGGCAGGAGAGGCAGGGAAGCCTGGAAAAATGTAAACAGAGAGGTTTACTCAGAAGTAAATTCACAAGGAGGGCCCTTCATCCAAAGTGCCCTCCTTTGCAGATTTACTTCTGAGTAATCCTCTCTGTTTTATTTTTCCCGGGCTTCCAGCCAAAAGGAGCGAGTTTAGGGGCTTGCCTTGCCATAATACTTATTGGCAAGGGAGGCGGGAGTGGTGTGAGAGAGAAGGAGGGTGCCCCCTTACGACCTAATAGCGACACTTAAGAAAATCCTGGCCCCGAAGTTCGAAAAAGGAAGTCTACTTCCTGGTTGGCGTTCCAGGTGCGGAAATACTCGAAAGTAGCATTTCTTACGAATTTCTTATGAAACGAATCATTTTCACAACTTTTTTCTCATGCCTACTATATACTGTAGATCAGGGCTGCTCAGGAAGTTGATCGTGATCGACTAGTTGATCCCGAGACGAAATCAGGGTGATTGCAGGCATTTGTATTCCATTAGAATGGAATACATTCTACCTTCTCTTGCCACTGCTCACGCGCTCCTGCCGCCCCCGGGGCATTGCGAGAACGAGGGAGCACAAGCCTCCCTCGTTGCCGCAATGCCCTGTGGGTGGAAAGAGGCAGTGCACGAGCGGAAGGCTCCTGCCATCCGTGCGCCACCTCTTTCTGCCCACACACCGCCTCTTTCCGCCCATGCGGCATCGCGCTCCCTCGTTCCCGCAATGCCACGCAGGCGGAAAGAGGCAGCGCGCGGGTGGCAGGAGCCTTCTTCTGCCCACGGGGCATTGCGATTATGAGAGAGCCTCGAGCTCCCTCTTTCCCGCAATGCCCCGCAGGTGGCAGGAGTACAAGGTAGATCTTTTTGACTTGGTCATTTAAAAAGTAGCTCGCATGGTGAAAAAGTGTGGGCACCCTTGCTGTAGATATACTTCCTGTAATGTGGCATGCATGGAAGTTTTGCTTAAAAGATAAGAAACATACAGACCACAAAAAAGTCCAAATGTGTGTTTGTATGAATCAGGTTTAAGAACTCCAAATCAGTTATAGGAATTTCAGTCGTTTAGGCAATCTACCCACCACTTCTCAAAAATTAGCTATTCCTACAGAGCTAAGAGTCCAAATAAAAGCTTTTGTCTCCTCTAAGCTGTTGTCCATCAAAAGAAAGAATCTACTTAATATCTCCTTGGTTTCTTTTGCTAAGGACAGTTAGGCACATGAGTGACAACTAAATTTCTTGCAGGTATTAAATTGCCAGTACTAATGCATTCAGAACTCTTCTGAACTGATTTGCTATATTAGGCTGCCATTCAAAATGTAATGAATAATCCCATGCTCTTAGTTTAAAAATTATTCTGTGTGATTATCAAGCTTTTGGCTTGAACTACTAATGCAGTTGTAGCTTACAAACAAACAGCTATACTATCCCCGTTCCTCATGCTCTGGGTCATTGGAAATATCAGATGTGACATTAATGGGCAATATCTTTACCCTAAAAACATCAGCAACTGCTACATTATTGTCAATCAGAGTTTTTTAAAAAGCTTCTACTTCTCTATATACATTGATGGACATAGATTATGTTGATGAATTCTTTGAAGATAAGGCTATCCAATCCATATATTGTCTCCAGGAGCAGTGATCACATGAGGAATGGTTGAGAGAACTTGGACTGTGCTTATATGCATCGGAAAGTTCAATTTAAAAAGTTTGAGGACCCCTGCCATTGAGGATTCAGGTTTTTCTTTCCAACTCTTTTCAACTCAACCCCTCCACAGTGCACATGTGTGGTTTGCCATAACTCCTGTCCTTTTACTGGTTTTGCCATGCAATGTGGTTTACATCTATGTGCACTGATGCACATTATTGGCCCTATTTCAGAGCTCGTATCCCCGGTTTTGCTGATCCTGATTTAAGAGCTCTAATTCGTGTTCTTGCATGCATTCACAGCGTGAGTCAATTGCTTTGGAAGAAGACAGATCTTCCAACAATAGAGGAATGGATAGTAAAAGTTTTAAAATAGCATGAAATGATAAATGGTCATGAAGGACAAAGAGAAAACACAAAAGAACTTTATCAAAAACTTTGGAACCATTTCTAAATTTAGTAAAGATAAAAAAGAGGGGTTTGTTTTTTTTTTACAAATGGCTTCGATATTTAATCTTCATTGTCTATAATATTTTGCAGGGAATAATGCTAGAAGGAAGAATGGAAAAAGATTTCATTGTATTATATATGATTGTCTTCAACCGAAAGAACAAGAAGTAGTGCAACAAAATGGGTTGGGGAGGAAATAGCATAATTATGGAAAAACTCTGAATAAATGTTAAGAAGCATTATTTAAAATGTATATGTTTGTTTGTGTCTGTATTATTTTATTGTTGTTCTTTTTAAAACATGCAATATGCAAATTGCATATGCAAGTTAATGTACTATGCCAGTGTTTTTAAACCTTTTTTTGAGCCGCGGCACCTTTTTTACATTTACAAAATCCTGGGGCACACCACCAACCAAAATGACACAAAATGACACTCTAACACAGTAATACATGTAGTTAATATGTTTTAAAATGTATTTATATACTCAGTGTGAAACCTTGGCCTGTTTTGATGAACACAAAATAGATATGCTGGCAGGAATGGTAGAAAGACACACACGAAGCTCTTGCTCAACAGCTGTCAGTCTTTCTCTGTTCCTAGTTTTTATTGCAGTCAAGCTTGAGAAGCTCATCTCACACAGCTATGTGATTGAAAACGGGAGCAATATCCAGGGCCCTGTTCGGCATTTGCATTTTCCCTTCTCAAAAACGTCTCCATTACTGTCAGTCTTGTGTTACTGTGATCCCAAATTGCCACTGTCACTTGATGCGCAGCTGCAGCACTAACTCTAACTTTGTTTACTTAGCCGTGTCTGAGCGAATCCAAGATGGCGCGACCATAGCACTCTCACATCACTTCTTAGGTGACACGAGTGTGGTATGGTTCCATTTCTTAAAGGAACAGATGCGCCTTATAGTTTATATATGAATGAAGTTTGAAAATAATTTCCCACGGCACACCTGATGATCTCTCACGGCACATTAGTGTTCCGCGGCACCCTGGTTGAAAATCACTGTACTATGCAAATTTCAAATAACAATATTTAACAATATTTAATATTAAACACTTGCCTTTTTGAGCTGCCTTCAATCCACATTATTTGGTCAGTGTAGATGTGCTCTCTGGGAAGAAAAAGACTGCAAGTTGATATGATCACTATTTTTAAATATCTCAAGGAGTGACAGGTAGACCAAGGTTTTTCTCTCTGTGTTTCTCACTTGCTTTCTCAGCCATTCAAAGGACTGGTTGACTGTGTACATCCATTATCATCCCCTCTTGTGGCATACATTTGGGACTTCAATTCCTAGAACACCCCCTCCCCCCCTTGTGTTTTTTTTAATGTTATGGTTAAAACTTTTTTAAAAAATCCATAAACATAGTGGATTGGTGAAATGGTCTTAAACTTAGCAGGCTTGCAATAGAAGGTGTAAGTGAGGCAAGTTGCATGCTGATAGGCATAAAAAATGAGAGATAAATGAGTCCCTAACGTTTCCCCATTGGCACAAATAGACAAATCTTTTTGGCACGAAAACAGAAACCCCTCATGAATTGGGGAAGTTACCTAAAAACAGAATAGGGGGAGCCAAAAACCAGACACTGAAAATGACATGTTTTGGGGTTTGTTTTTTGTTTGTTTGTTTGTTTTTGAAAATTTCACACCCTATTAAATTGTATTAATTCTACAATTTTTATTGCATTTCCATGGCGCATGGCCACTACCTGGTTTAAGGCTTTAGTTGGGGATGGGAGCAAGGTAGGGGGATTGACTTCCAACATGTGTTTTTGTCATTCCCATGATTAGAAACAACAATTATAAAGCTCTTTCCCTTATCCCATATTTAGAGGTCGTTTAAGTCTATTATGCATTTAAGTTTCTCCCTTTGCAGGTATTCCAGTCTCTTCTACAATGTGGAACACGAAGACCTGATTTAAGGCTTTATTGTTATAGCAAGTAAGAAATCCAACATGTTTATGTACTATAGAAACAACAAATAAAGCAGATATTATAATAATAATACACTTTATTTATATTCCGTACAGATACTTAGCAGACAATCCCTGCCATTTCCAACATACACACATATACACGAACAGAGGCAAATTCTGGCCACCAGGGGGAGCTGACACACTCCTCATCTCTCAGCATTCCCAGGGTCGCTTGTTGTATTTCTCAGCGTTCCTGGAGTTCATTAATGGCCTCATAATTCAGTCAAAATTTGCCTCCCCACTTAATGTGGTATCTTTATCTCCTACTTGACAGATGCAACTGTCTTTCGGGCTGCAAGGTCGACAGCAGGCTACACTTAAAGGTCGAGTACCCACCTCGACCTGGGCAGGCCTCAAACTCATGACCTACTGGTCAGAGAGATCTCATGCAGCTGACACTTAGGCAGCTGCGCCACATTCCCGGTGCAACACGCTAATGGGGAATTAAAGGACTAAAATAAGAAAAGCCCATTGAACTTACATTTCCTTGAAAAATTGGGAGGGGGAATCTTATGGAATCTTTATGACTGGTTACTTTTAGTATGATCTTTAATGAATTGTAATTCACTTCTTCAGATTAACTGGTGGTATACATAGCTAATGCAAAGCTACAGAATTGTACAGATGTGAACAAAATGGCCTAGAATATATGAATACTAGAATTGTAGACATTGAAAGCAACCACAAGGGCCATCCAGTCAAATCTCCTGCCATGCAGAAATGCACAACCAAAGCACTCAACTGAAGTTTTCTCCATCTCGAATCTTCAGACTGAGTTTAAATGACAGTGCTATTTCCTTAGAAAAGGCTGTCACGAGATAACTGAATAAATTGTGACTTCAAAATTTATGGACTCCAGATAGGTTGGCATGCTTTCATTTAAGCCTGGGACATGGCACTCTCATCAGTCTGGATAAAATGTTTAAATTAATAGAAAAGGGAAGCGTTATCTATTGAGTTCCACCTCCTTGGCCATGAATGAATTTAGGAGATTATAATCTCACTTTAATTTCTCACATCATTAAATGTGTCAAATAACATTTAAGGAAATTCCAAAAGACGAATGTCTAATTTAAGGCAGAAAGTTTGGTCAATGTAGCCTGGATGACAAGCATGAGCGAAATGATTGGTGAAAAAAACGACAATAATCTGTAGCTGTTTGTACTGATCAGTGAGCAGATTTGAATTATGCAGTTTATAATTGCTAGATGTTTTGTCTTGGTGAGATATTGGATTGTGGCCACAATCATTTACTAATATAATGAACTAAAATATCCTAAAAGTTGGACGGAGGGGGCTCGGCAGTCCTAGTCCTCCTTGACCTAACCGCGGCCTTCGACACCGTTGATCATGATTTGCTACTTCGCCGCCAGCGGCCTCTGGGATCCAAGACAAGGCCCTGACCTGGCTAGGATCGTTTCTGCGGGTCGCCGCAGCGGGTCGAGTGGCAGGGCCAGGTCTCCAGGAAATGTGGGCTGGAGTGTGGGTTCCGCAGGGTGCCATCCTGTCCCCACCCTTTTAACATCTACGTCCAGCCCCTGGCCGGTATCGCTAGAAGCTACGGTTTCAACTGTTATCAATATGCCGATGACACGCAGCTGCTGCTGAAGCTCGACCCAGGGGTGCTGTCGGTACCCGAAAGCTTTAGCCGGGGGCTGAAGGCGGTCACAAGCTGGCTCAGAGCACACAGGCTAAAAGATCAACCCAGCGAAAAACGGAGATCCTCTGGCCCGGCCGACCCGACCCCCACTCTCCACTACCACCCTTTGAGGGCGAGCCCTTGTCCGTAGCCCCGGCGGTAAAGAGCTTAGGAGTACTCTTGGACGAGAAACTGACGATGGAGGCTCAGATCCAGGCCGCTGCTAAGGGTGCCTTCTTCCACCTCCGTAGGGCCCGACGGTTGGCCCCCTATCTACCACCAGAGGCGCTGAGGATGGTGATTCACGCCACTGTGGTCTCCCCGTCTTGACTACTGCAACGCCTTGTATGTGGGCCTACCGTTGGCCACGACTCGGAGGTTGAGACTCATCCAGAATGCAGCGGCCAGACTCATCTCAGGGGGTATCGGCCAGGAGCCATATTTCACCAATTTTAAAAGATCTTCACTGGTTACCCATTGAGCTTAGAGCGATCTACAAACTCATGGTGATAACCTTCAAAGCTCGGCAAAAATGGGACCAGCCTACCTGGGCGATCAGCTGACGGACCAACGCTGCGAAAGACCGCAGACGAGTAATAAACGGCGTCCGGTTAGCTGTCCCTGGGGTGAGAGAGGCCCGGCTGACAGAGACCGTAGAAGAGCCTTCTCGGTGGCGGCCCCTACGATCTGGAACTCGCTCCCGCCTGCGCTCAGGGCCACACTGGCCCCGGCCAGATTTCTGGCTGGCCTGAAAACCTGGCTCTTCCGCCAGGCTTTCGGGGACTGAACTGGATGGATGGCAGAGCCTTTACGGCTCATATCTGCTGTTTTAATTGATGTATCTGTGTTTTTAAAGGATGTAAGTCGCCCGGAGCACCATTGGTGGAGGGCGACTCACAAGTAATAAAGTATTATTAGTATTATTATTATTATACTTCTACAGTTGAACAAAACTTTTATAAGAATGAACAAAATCTATTATATAAAGGAGGTCCCATCATGGAACGACGGCCATAGACAGAGAAACCATCCAAGGCAGAAACACCAAATTTGCCAACAAAAATAGGCCTCAGACAAGGTAGGTTTTAAGCAAAGAAACTTTCCTCCCCAAAACCTAGGAAGGCCCCCAAAACAACGATACAAAAAAACCCTACATTTCCCAGCATCCTTTGTGGCCACCAGCAAATCCCATTGGCCAACATCGGCCCACACAAAATGCAGAGAGGCTGAGTTCCCATAGTAACGGTGGGCTAAGCCAGCCAAGGCTAGGTTAGAATGCTGAGTGATTTGAATTTAGTCAGTTGGTGTTTGTGGGTTAAACATACCTCTGCTAAACAGAAATCTACACAGTACAATCAACTAACACAGGAGGACATAACAACTCCCAGGAGGACATAACACTAACACAAATAGGGCACCAGGGACACAGGCACCACTGAAAAACACATACCGCCAGACTTTTTTTTTAAAGATTTTTATTGTATTGTTATACTACATTTACTCTTACTTTACATTGCTTTAGTTACAATACATTTTTCTTCCCCCCTGACCCTCCCCCCTCCCCCCGTTGACAAGTTAGTCCTTCATTTATTTGAGCCATCGTTGCATTCTGTCCAGTTTTTTCCCCCAATGTTCATCTTCTGGTTTAGCTTCCTGTATCCAGTTTTTGAAGGGTAACCATATTTCTTTGATTTTCTTCTGCTTTTCTGTCCATAGTTTTTCATTTCTTATAATATCCATAATTTCCAGCTGAACTTGTTCCCACACATATTCATACCATTTTTCAAGGGTCCATTTCTTTTTCTTTCCACCCCCAGGCAATCACGGCATGTGCCGCTCTAAACATCATCATAACTAATTTTTGTTCTTGCGCTTTGATTTTACTATCCCCGCATATCCCTTTTAAGAGAATATCCATATTTAAATCATTTTTTATTTTTGTATATAGTTCGATCTTCCTAAAAATTTGATTCCAGAACCTTTGTATCTCCTTACACTCCCACCAGAGATGTGCGTATTTCAGGCTTCTCTACTCCCACAGTGCCAACATTTCGGATTTAGACCCTGGATCATATGTGCCAGTTGGATTGGTGTCCTGTACCATTTTGTTATTACTTTCTGCTCTAGTTCCCTATATTTTTCTATTTTTATTTTATTTAGTCCAATCCTTATCCTATCTATTCTTTCTTTCCCTAGGCCTCCTTCCTTTTCCCACCTATTTTCCATCCTTTTATACATAAATTCCTTATCTTCCAGCATTCTTCCATATATTTTGCCTAACCCTTTTTGCCTTCCACTGGATCTTTCTTTTAATATCCTATCTATTATATTTTCACCCGAATTGCTATCTTCCTTTTTATTTGTTCCCAAATGCCTCTCAATATTAGCCAAAATCTTTCTCCTCCTAAGTTTTTCAACTGACTCCATTCCATTAGTACATTCTTTTCGTTATATAAGTCTTTTATTTTACAATATCCCCACTGTTCCAGTTTCTTGATGACGCTCTTATCCTCTTTGTTTCTCAGACTCCCTATCGGGCTTCCTTTGAGAAAAATGGCATCCATTTCTTTTTCCATTTCTCCCATATTTTTAAAGCTATTTTCCTCGGGCCTATTGTTTTCCCTATCACCTCTTTCAATTTTTGTGTGAAAATTCCATATTCACCTTGACCTTTGTTTACTTCATTTTCTATTCTTATCCATTTTGCTTGATTTTCTTCTTCTAGTTCTAAAATTGTCTTCCGTTGAAAAGCTTCATAATATTCTTGTAATTTTGGTATCCCCCATCCTATTTCTTTGTTTGGCATATATAATTCCTTATTACTTATTCTTGGTCTCTTCCCCCCCAAATATCCACTTTCTAATATCTCGATCCCATTTTTGAAATGTTTGTTGTGAAATATCTAATGGCAGTGTTTGAAACAAATACAGTATTTTAGGAAGTATGCACATTTTAATTGCCCTAATTCTCTTTGATATATTTAAATTTTTTTCCTTCCAGTTTTTCATTTGCTCTTGTATTTTTCCCCATATTTTCTTATAATTGAAGTCCCACAGCCTCTCTGACCTATTAGTTAGAAAAATACCCAAGTATTTTATTTTCTTTTTTGCTATTTTAATGTCTTCCCTTCTCTGAATATCTTCTAATAATCCTTTCTCCAAATTAAATCCCAACAATTCTGATTTTGTGATATTGATCTTTAGTCCTGAAAACTTATGAAAGTCTTCTAATATTATTTCCAATTCTTTTAGTGATTCTATTGGGTTTTCTGTTATTATCAGTAAATCATCAGCAAACAAATTTACTTTTACAACTTCATTTCCTATTCTGTATCCCGTTATTCTACCATTATTTCTTATTCTATCCGCTAAATACTCTATAGCTAGTGTAAATAGCATTGGGGATAATGGGCAACCCTGCTTTTAACCCCTCTTTCTATAACTATTTCTCTAGTGTATCCCCCATTTACTTTCACTTTTGCCTTCCCCTTTTTGTATATTTCCTTTATGACCTCAATAAATTCTTTGCCTATTCCAAAATTCTTCATTCTATTGAATAAAAAAAGGTGGTTAACTGTATCGAATGCTTTATATACATCTAATTTGATAAATGCAAACCTTTTTTTTTACTTTTCTGGGCAATAATATTAATCAAATTTCTCAGTGGATGGCTTATATTTCTTCCCTTTGTAAAACCATATTGATCTTCCCCTATCACTTTTGGTAATATATCCTTTAATCTATTTGCTAAAATTTTCGTAAATATTTTGTAATCTTGATTCAATAAACTAATTGGTCTATATGAATTCACTTCTCTTGGATTCTTCCCTGGTTTGAGGATTGTTATTATTTCTGCTTCTCTCCAGGACTCCGGTGCTTCTCCCCTTTCATTATATTATTGAAAATTATTGCTAATTCTGGGATTAAGACTTCTTTCATTTGTTTATAGAATTCTGTAGTGTATCCGTCGTTTCCTGGCGATTTCCCTTTTTTAAGATTGTCTATTACTTCCTCAATCTCTTGATATGATACTTCATTCTTTAGTTGTTTTTTTCCTCCTCTCCTATTTTTTTTCCTCACCCAATCTTCACATGGTATATTTTTCTCCTTTATATAGTTTCTGATAAAAATCAGCAAATATATCCCTTATGCTTTTATTATCCTTTATCAATTTATTATTTTTATCATATATTTCTTTCACTCTTTGTTTTTCCTTCCTTTTTTTAAGATAGTTTGCTAGTCGTCTAACTGAATTAATATTTGACCTTTGGAAATCATTTTTAACCATTAATTCTTTTTCCATATATCAAACTTATCTATTTCCTCTAATTCTTCTTTGAGCTTATCTATTTCTTTTTTTAATTTTTTATCGTATCTATTCTGTAGCTCCTTATACTTATCCTCCATTTGTTTACAAATTGCATTCCGCTCTAAGTTTCTTATTTTCTTTTGAATACTTCTTTTTATTAGTAGGCCTCTTACAAATGCTTTCATTGTATCCCATATAATTCCTTCTTTTGCCGACTTTCGATTCATTTGAAAGTAATCTTTAATTTCTTTTACCATCTCTTCCCTGTCTTTTTCCTGATTCAATGTTGTATCCCTGTATCTCCATTTATATTGAGATTTTTCCTCTATTAACTGTATTGTTATTTGTACTGGAGCGTGATCTGATATTTCTATCTGTCCGGTATCAGCTTTTATTATCTTGGACTGATTGGAGTCTCTGGTTAATATATAGTCTATACGGGTAAACTTTTGTGCCTTCCTGAAAAATATGTTGGTTTTGGTTTGTATGTTTACCTCTTTGAAACAGTCCTTCAATTTCCATCTATTTAAAATGCTACTCTTATTCTGTATCAAGTCCATATTGAAATCACCTGCTACAATTACTTCTCCTTCATATATTCCCTCCAGCTTTCTAAATATCTTTTCTACATACCGCCAGAATAACACAATCTTGCAAAACCCACAAAAAATACCAATCCTGCAACACAAAAACCCAACTCAACCAAAATTCACAACAAACACCACTGGCAAAAGCCACACCCCCTCCACATCACAACCAGCACACAGCCAGACTGAGACAACTATGTCACCACAACACACACAAAATAAACCCCACAAATACCTGACAACTTCCCCAACACATAACCCAGGACTGCACTCACTACTCACCACCACGCACACCTCCCAGGCACAATACTCCAGCAATTCCTACCCACACAACACAACACAACTTACTATCACAACCCATCCCCCCAACCTTACCGGTCCCCGCACACACAACGCCTACCACCACCACAAACAAAAACCAACTCCACCTATACTCCAACCACAACACAACACAACACTACAAACACAGGACAACTCCACAGGACTTCAACATCCCACCCACAGAACACAACACTACAAACATTACAGGACAACAGACTTTCTCGCATCCTAAATAGGGCAGGACTGCCGGGTACAGTTAGTGATTCACTAAAATCCCACCCACCTAGAAGATACAAAAACAACCATTGAGGAAACACAATGTACAAATATTAGACTTGCTAATATAGCCATGAAGGTTTTTTTTGCCAGGGGACATACAATTGAAATGGAACCATAATTAAGACCTTTGTGGCCAAAGACTGCTAGGACATTACACAAATCTTTTGGTATGATACAGTGCATTAGTAGTGCAGGGTGGGATGAGGCAGGAGCTTAGAGTGGTGGGATGCTGAAATCATGGATTTATTTAGTTAGAAACAACAAAATCACAAGAAATTGTGATTAATACACTACAATATTGTTATTTCTAACAGTGTGGTTGAATGCAATGTAGAAATGTGGTCATAATTGCACCTACTGTTGTAATTGAGCCTTCAGCGTCTCCTGCTAGTAGTGATAAGGAAGATGCTGAGTCAGTAGCATCTAGCAGTAGTATGGAATGGGGTGTGGCTCTGAGTAATCAAGACGCTGGAGCTGGGAGAAAGAGGGCTGCTAGTGATTCTAGCCTTGAGGGTTTGGAGCAGAGAAAGAAGGTCCGGCAGATACTTAGAGCACCTTCAGATTCTGAAACCTTTGAAGGTTTTTTCTGAGAATGAAGAAATAGGGTCAGAGTAAAGTGATACTGACCTAGACTGGAGTTTGGTTCAGGAAGTAAGGGATGTGTGTAATGAAGAGTCTAACACTGATACCTTCCTAGGCTTTGATAGCGATTCAGATTGGCCTTCTGAGGCTTCAGGGACAGACTGGGATACTTTAAGTTTCCAGGATCATTGGCAAAATTGGAGAAATGCACAGAGCACAGCAGCTGCAGGAAATGAAACAGCTGCTTCCTCTGATCAAGGGGAGTCTTTGGGCGAGTCCGACATCTAAGGCTATATAATGAATGGGTTTATGAGGCTGCCTTGCGGTGTGATCTTTGGCATCATGTGTCTTGTTCCTGGTTCCAGTTACTCGTGAGTTATGGGTTACTCCACCACCTTTTTGGGATGAGTTGCTACGGCTGCTCTGCTACTGTTTGGGGAAAGGTGGAGGGTTTGGGATTCAATGTTTGTCTTTTCTGTCTAGTTGCTGCCATGTATTCCTATGGCAGGGTTTTATCTCCGCTGAATCTGCTGTGAGTTCCAGCTGCAAGTTTGGTATTGTATGACATGGAGGGAGGTTGAGACTGTGTTTTATGGGGACTATGATATGTGGTATACTCAGCTCCTGTGATCCATTGGACCGTCTCTTCTTTTCCTCCATCATTCTCCTGCCCTTGACCTTTGGACTGGCTTACGGCTGTTCTTCTGGATCTTCCCACATCGGACGTCACAGACGGACATCCTGATTTTTTTTGCATTGTGCTTCAGGGCTTTTTGTTAGATTTCCTGGGATTTTTGAGGGTTTTTAGCCGAGTTGGCTGCTTTTTTGTTCATCCCCTTTCCATTTGATTGTTCAATAAACTTTTTGTTACCCCCTTTTACATCTGGGTTTGGCTTACTTGGTCTCTGTGCTATGACACCTACACAGAATGCAGGTGAAAACTCAGTAATATAATTGGGTGAAATCATACAAAAGCATGATGGGAAAGATAAATATGCACTCACACTGTAGAATTAAAGCAGTTAGATACCACTACAACTACCATGGTTCGATGCTATGAAATCAAAGGTGTAGCAATTTTACAAGATCTTAAGCCTTCTCTACCAAATAATACTTCTGCCCTACCACACTACAACTCCCATGATCCCATAGCATTGAGCCATGGCAGTTAAAGTGGTGCCAAATCACTTTAATTCTACAGTGTAGATGCACCAAAAGTTAGTTGCCCTTTTTGCAAGGACTGCACAGTATAGTATGTAACATTCTTAGGGGATTGAACCAGACTACCCATGTGGTCTCTTCCAAATCTATCATTCTAAGGGTCCTTGTAATCATGCTGTGAAACCCAGAAGTAACTGGGTTAAAGTGGTGTGGGAGTAGCTAAACAATGTTTAACCCAAGTGTGGGATGGATCGGGTTAAGAGGTTAAAAACACATGTTAAAAAGATGTGCTTATAACCCAATTGGGGCTGAAAATGTGCACTTTGCATGACTGTATATCCCTGCAGTCATGCAAATCGCATGCTTTCCTTCCCTCTCACCCTGTGTGGATTGCTTCAGCACATGTTCACTTTAAAAAAAATTAAAACAGCTGACCATCCGATCAGGCTGTCAAACAGATACACAGGTGGTTCAAGGGAAGTACAAATGGAAAGCAATTTGAACTCTCTAAAACTTTTTATTTTACACTTTATGATCTTAAACAGAGGTTGATTAACAATTGGAGAAGAGAGAGATCTGATGGAAGTTTTTTAAGAAAACCAAAAAAACCCAAACAACCCTCTGTTATGTTCATATGTCAATCTCCTTGCGTTTCTATTAAGGTATTTGCATGAGCACATATATAGTCCAGCGTTTGACAGAGTGATTAAAAAAACTTCTCCCCTGTGCAGCCTCCATCTTGATCCACTTTAAATGAATGAATTGTTTATTGTACTAGCCATAGGCCATGACATAAAATATGCAGCCTCTATAAGTACAACAAGCACTTTCCAATATAAACATTAAAACATTAAAACATGTTCCATATACTGTCTTTTAAAAAAATACAGCAGTGTGTATATATATATATATATATATATATATATATATATCCATTTCCTTTTCTAGCTTCTGCAGTGGAGTTTACTATTTTGGGTCAATTATTTTGAGCTGCAACTGCAACTTCAAAAGAAGAATATGAGGATGGGACCATTTACCAGGACTGACAGGTATTTGTGTGGGCCTGCTGCTAGGTCTTAAGATTTTTTAACCCAATTTTAAAATGCAGATTTTTGTGATGTCTGGAAATGCCCTAAGACAGTGATTTTCAACCTTTTTTGAGCTGCGGCACATTTTTTACATTTACAAAATCCTGGGGCACACCACCAACCAAAATAACACAAAATGACTGTCATTTTACTAACTGTCCCCCTCCCCCCTCGTGACACCGCTGCTTCCGCCAAACCCATCCCCCCCCCGGGAGGCCCACGCGCAGGAGGCCCGTCACCAACCCGCGGGGGAGGGCTGCGCTGAGTGGCCGAAGCGCACGTGGGCTCGGCTGAGCAGGACGAATAGGAATTGAGCCTCGGAACAAACTGTGGTGGAGGCTCGCAGCCGTCGCCACCCACAGCTCTCCTTCCCGAAGGTGTTCAGCCCACCCCCAGGAGTGCCTCCCCCCCATCCCTTCGGCTTCCCTGCTGTCGCCTTTGGGCCAGATCGGGAAGAAACCAAGCTGGGCTGTGGAGCTGCGCATCCCGGCCTCTGCTCTGCAGCGAACCCGGAGCCCAGCCAGGAGAAGCCAGGAGATGAGGGGTTGCTCCCTTTCCCCAGCGCGGAGGGACTAGAGGGCAGATAGCCTCATCTCAAGCCTCCGAGAGCGGGGTTGGACGGGGGCAGCTCCCGCAGATTCCTCCTCCCTCTCCTTCTCCTTCCTGCCAGAGGGAAGGAGGGCAGAAGAGCGCCCAGGAGCCAGGAAGCAGGAGGAGCCGCAGCCCGGTCAGGTAGCCCTTGGCGCGCAGAGGGAGGGAAGGAAGGAAGGGAAGGAGAGAGAGAGGAGGGAGGAAAGTTCTGGATGCCGAGGGCTTTCCCTGACTTCAGCCAGGCTGGCTGGCATTGCTGCTTCGGCCAGGAAAGCCTCATTTCCGCTGCCTGAAGTTTCCTGCTAGGTTCGCTCTCTCTACACTGTAATTTCCCATGGCACACCCAATGATCTCTCACGGCAGAACTGGTTGGGAAACACTGCCCCAAGATATCCAGAATCCAAATAAAAATGGGAAAACAAAGAGTATGATGATTCTATATGGCTAAAATCCTAAGAGCCCTGGACACCACACATGCCTCCCTGTGCTATTTTGGATCATCAAATGGCCTGGATTCCATTCTTTTATTAAAATAAATTTATAAACATCTAGTCCTAATAGGAGCTAAGATATGGATCAAAATGTGGAGACACACACTTATGTGAGAAACAAACCTGCCACTGCCTTCTAAGTATATAGGAAGTGAAAAGGAGCAAATGCATCTGGTGAGAAACAAAAGGAAAAGGATGGACACATTGAAGAGTGCAAGGTGAGGCAAAATACGAGTGATGGAGGCCAGAGAAAGTGAGTACAAACAACAGTTAACTACGAGAAGTAATAGACATGTACACCTTCTTCTGTGAGGGAGCAGAAGACAAGAGCAAGCTGCACAAATATCAGAAAGCAATTAGCAATGGAAGGGAACTTTCCTATGGTGGTAGGTGAGATAAAGGTGAGGGTTGCAGCAAAAGGAGTGTGTGAGTAGAGAGTGCAAGAACAATGGTGACAAAGAGAGGGGGTGGGAGGGGAAAGGAGGTGCAATCTTTTTGGGTACCCCCTAACTGACTATGTATTTTGAAGTTCTAAGCTTCAGTATCATCATACTAATTCTTCAATATGATGAAGAAAGTAAGACAAAAACTTTGCACTTTAGCAGGAGAGATGATGCAGACATGCAGTCAGAAGGCCAGATCTAACTTGTGAACTCCTGTGGAATACAATTAGAAGTTCAACAGTAACTCTTGAATTATATGTAGAAGCAAGTCACATAAAAAGAACTTGCCAGATGTGTCCTATGGCAGACTGTATGGAAGAGCCTATTATTATTGCATCATTTCCCAGAGGCGCCATTTGGTAGCCATGCGATATATATACAACATCCCACTGCAGTCCTGTAATGAGCATATAATTGGACCCCAGTGTGCAGTTTAACACATTTGTTTTCATTACAGTGTTTACAATCCACTTTGTGATGTGTCATTTTTGCTTTGCTCTCAGGCTTTAAAACTGCAACCCCACAGCAATATTTTTGGTCCATCCCTCAGAGAAAATGTCATCCTTTTGCATGTACTATTTCCCAGGTCTGTATAAATTTGGAAAGAAAGAGGTGAAAGTCACATGGAGTCAGCACTATATTTAAAAAGCACTCTAAAATTACACTTGCAATATATGAAGTGTGAGATAGAGCAAGAGGAAGAATTCGGATCTCGGCTATTTTCTGTTGCAGAAATGATATGAGGTTTGACTTAAAAAATGCAAACGAAATCCTTTAAAGAGTGGAAATGAAATTAATTATACAAATATGGGGTTTGTGACACCTGGATTGACAAGGGTATAAGTGAAGAAGAGCTGGGGTTGGTAGTAGAACACCAAGCAAACATAGGTCAACTCTGTGATGTGTCCTTCAATACCAACACTCACACAAAACCCCTAGTGCAAATCTAATGCTGCACCAGTAAGAGATCAAGGAAAGTAGGTTACCATGGTGAGTTCTAGGCTCAAAGGATATTGACTGGTTGGAACGTTTCCAGGTGAGTTGACTAAGATGGTAAAATGTTTGGAAACCAAGTCTTATGATGAATGGCTTAAGGAGCTAGGTATCTTTAGCTCAAAGAAAAGATTGAAATATAATATGATCACCATCTCTAAATATGAAGGGATGTGGAAATATTTTAGGGCTACAGAAGATGGAGCAAGCTTCTTTTCTGTTGTGACATAAACCGGGGCATATCTACACTGGTCACTTAGGTTGGTATGAAACCAGCAGAGAAGAGAAAGAAGTCTTCAAACCAATTTGACACCTGGATGGTGCTTAGAGACTGACTTCAAATCAGTTCCAGGGTACATGGCTTCACATGGAGGAATCTTTTTCAACTTTCCTACAACATGCATGTCTGGATCACTGGAGCACCTGTTCCTTATTCGGTTTCACCATACAATGTGGTTGACACTTAGGAGCACGAATGCAATTACAGTCTCTGTTTTGGAGAACCTTATAATAATAATAATAATAATAATAATAATTTATTTCTAACCCGCATCCATCTCCCTGGAGGGGACTCGGAGCGGCTCACATGGGGCCGTGCCCGAACAACACATCACAAAATATCAAAAACATCGAGAAACAGTAAACACAATAAAAGCAATAAACACAATCAAATACACAATAAAATGTGAAAACACAACAACACAAGTGACTCCAAAGCAGAAACGACAGGGAGGGGCAACATGTACATATAAAATATTTTTAAAACTCGGGGGAGATAACTGGAATAGTATCGAAACAAAAGGTCACATAGGGGGAAGAGGTCTCACCAGAAACGGGGGCAATCTCTAAAGGCCAGGTGGAAGAACCAGGTTTTCAGTTGTTTTCTAAAGGATTCCAATGAGGGGGCATTCCTAATCTCTCCTGGGAGGGAATTCCAAAGTTGGGGGGCCACAGAGGAGAAGGCTTTCTCCCTAGTGCTCACAAGCTGCGTCTGTGAGATTGGCAGGGATGAAAGGAGGGCCTCCTCTGAGGAGCAAAGGGCTCAGGCTGATTCATGGGAGGAGAGTCGGTCACGAAAGTAGGCAGGTCCCAAACCGTTTAGGGCTTTATAGGTAATCACCTGCACCTTGAATTGGGCTCGGAAAATAAACGGCAGCCAGTGGAGCTCTTTAAATCTTCCAACTTTGGTTATCCTGGTTTAAAGTCTGTAATGTGTATTGCTGTGTGTATTTGTGGCATGCATTCTATAAATGGTGCATTGTCAATCTGCCTTCAAAGTGCATTAGGAAGTCAGTTTGATATGCCCTAAAACACAAACCAGAAAAGATATTCTTCCTAAACACTAGAAAGGACTTCTTACTCTAAGACTGCTAAACAATAGATTGCCTCAGAGGGGATGGATACTCCTGTTTAAAACAGGTTGAGTGATCTTTCAGGAGCACTTTTGTTGTGATTTCCTGCATGGCAGAGGATTGGGCTAGATGACCTTTGCATTAAAAGTGTGTGAAGTAGCTGAAATCCGATTAGTAATTTTCAGAGTTGGATGGCTCCTGCTTAGATTCATAAATATTTGGAGTGGTCTGGCTTTGATTAGTAATCCAGATCTCCAAAGCTTTGTAATTGTTTCATTAAGATTTGTTCCATTAACCGGCAATGGGGAAAATTGCGAGGCTAATTTCTCTGTCATTTTTAGGAATATCAGGATGAAACTTGGCCCACATGTAGGCAGCATTTATGACTTTAAGCCTGCCGGGTTCAAGATGTTTTGGTCATCTGCTGATTTTTAGGATTTTTTAAAAAAAAAAATTACAAAACTTTTTTTTTACTGTTTTAGCTATCTTCTTGAATTTCTGCACAATGAGACAAAATATGTAGGGCATCAATATTGCAAAGGTTCTGAAAGATTTGTTCATCCACTGATTTTCAGAAATTGTAAAAAGTATTTTCACTTAAATACTTTTTTTAAAAAACCCAAAACTACAATAGATATTAGGCATGGTTTCGAACCCAAAAATGGCGATTCTAAAATCAAATGGGGGGGGGGGGGGTTATTAGTAAAAGAAAGACTTACAAAAAATTTTCCAAAAATTTCTAAAATGTAACTTCATTACTAACGAAATTCGTTAGTAGTTCGTATGCCAGCGCATGCATATTCAGATGGTTTGGCCTACAACTCCCAGAAATCCTAACAGCTGGTAAATTGGCTGGGATTTCTGGGAGTTGTAGGCCAAAACTTGAATAAATCACACTGAATTCTAGATGGGACTCTCCAAATAGGAAGGAGGGAGGGAGGGAGCGGGTATTCTATTCTTGGAAGCAGCAAAAGAAAAGGAGGAGGAGCCCCCCCTCGCTCCTCGCTGCCTCTCTCTCACCCCGATCCCGAGGAGCGAGGGCCCAAGTTTGCCCAGGCTGGTCATATACCTACATTCCATGCACATGCAATAATACAGCAGTAATAACAATGGGTATAAGAAGAGGTAAAATTCAAACCGAAGTATTCTGACTGGTCCCTGCCTCATGCGGTGCAAATGGGCTCTTCTCTGTGAGCCCGGGAAAAGCCAGCGTTTTCTGCTTGGGTGCACACACATACATATTCTTTGGGGGATTTTCTGCAGAATCTTCTCTATGAGCCCGGGATTCTGCAGCAAATCCCCCCCCCCCCAAGAATTGTTATTACTGCTGTATTATTGCATGTGCATGGAATGTAGGTATGACCAGTTGGATTACTTATAATATTAGGCACTTACAGTAGCATTCATTCTATTATACATTAGGTTGGTTTCTCACCCCAATACTCTTTGATGCTTTAGATCCTGGCAGGCAGGAGAGGCAGGGAAGCCTGGAAAAATGTAAACAGAGAGGTTTACTCAGAAGTAAATCCACAAAGGAGGGCACTTCATCCAAAGTGCCCTCCTTTGCAGATTTACTTCTGAGTAATCCTCTCTGTTTACATTTTTCCAGGCTTCCAGCCGAAAGAAAGGAGCGAGTTTAGGGCTTGCCTTGCCATAATACTTATTGGCAAGGGAGGCGGGAGGGTGGTGAGAGAGAAGGAGGGTGCCCCCCCATGACCTAATAACGACACTTAAGAAAATCCTGGCCCCGAAGTTCTATAAAGAAAGTCCACTTCCTGGTTGGCGTTCCAGGTGCGGAAATACTCAAAAGTAGCATTTCTTACAAATTTCTTACGAATCATTTCATTTTCATAACTTTTTTCTCATGCCTAATAGATATATTCTCAGATTGTGGCACAGTGAAACAACACAAGAAGGGCAGAAATCCTGCCAGGTTTCTGAACAATCAGTTTATTCAGAGATTTTTTTCAATCTAAGCATGTAATTAACTTAACCCCCTTATCACACTGGGGCTTTAACACAGGCAGCCCCACTCTTCTAGCATGAGCAGAATTCCTGGAAATGTCATTTAGGGCAGGGCCTTTGCTACAGAAGTCCTCATCTCCTCAAACTATATTTCCCAGAATTCATTAGAGGAAGGCTATAGAGGGGTATGAAGATACAGAAACTACCAGAAGGTCTGCAAGGAGGTTGCCCAGGGGATGCCCGGATGTTTTGATGTTTTACCATCCTTGTGGGTGGCTTCTCTCATCTCCCTGCATGGGGAGCTGGAGTTGACAGAGGGAGCTCATCCGTGCTTTTCCTGGATTCGAACCTTTGACCTGTCGGGCTTCAATCCTGCAGGCACAAGTGTTTAACCCACTGTGCCACCAGGGGCTCCAAAATTAAGGTGAAGCTTTCCATTGAAATTAAGTGCAATCGATAATGGAATTATCAGAGTTTAAGTTTTATGAAACACAAAGAACAGGCAGCACACAGCTTTCACTCTTTTCTACAACTCCACAAAGAATTAGAAACACAGACACTGAGGAAAGGAAACCACCAGCTTTGAAGAAAGCCTTCTCATTGCATACAGCTGTCAATCACATCACCCCTTTGTCCCTTTCCATCTCAGACAATTATGGAGTATCTTACATTGAAAAAAAATGCTCCGAAACGACAAATCTTTACTAATCTCTCCAAAATGTTTCAGAGGCTTCTGTTTCGATTCCTAATGCTTGGGGGGGTATTTTCCCGATTAGTAATTCAGAGATTTGTATTAATGATTCATACAAATCTCTCAATTGCGAAACAGATCTCCAAAGCTTTGCTCAGACCTACTTTGCCTTGCCTTCCAGCATTGTGTGTTTATGATTATATGAAATGGAGACTTTATTTCTTGTCACTTGGATGTCACTAGAGAACTAGGTTTTCAAATGATTAAAATATTTTTTAAAAGATAAGGGGGAAATGTGTACAAAACAGCAAGCACAGTCATTCTTCATCGGACAAGGGATTTACCTACATGCTAGAATTAATGGAGTTTGACATCATTGGAGTTTAACATATCTCAATGCTATTGAATCCTGCGATTTGTGGTTTGTTGGGGCACCAGGACTCTTTTACAGAGGAGGCAAAAACATGCAAAATTGCAACTCTCATGTTTTCTTAGCACTTAACCATGGCAGACTAAGGTGATGTCAAAATACAACAAGTTCTACTTGTGTTTGTGCATTCCTTGAGACAAACAGTGCAAACATGCATATCCATGGCACCAATTTATCATTTGACCTTGATAAATGGCTCGACCAGACTTACCGGGCCGAGCGCGTTGCGGTGCAGGGTGTACTCACCGCCATCATGGCCCTAGGGAGGGGGCCAGAAGACCCCTGGATGGCGGGAGAGTTTCCCGCCACCAGTGTCAGCTGGCCAATGGTGGGGCTGGCACCACTTTCCTTGGCCCGTCGGTGGGCCAGCCCTCTCTTTCGCCTGGGCAGTCTACTTAAGGCTGCCCAAGGCTCCTCAACAGGCACTGGGCCTGTTCCTGTTTTTGTCGATCCCACCCACCCTGTTTGCAGTCATTGTTTGTATCTTTTTACTTTTCATGCTATGTATTTATTGTTTATATCTTGTTAACCTTTCATGCTGTTACTTGTGTTCATTGTCGCAACTCTGTGTTTGTGTGTTCATCATCGCAACTCTGTTTGGCATGTGGCATGGGTCCTGGATCTGGCTGGCTTATCACCCCCTGGTGGTAGGGGGGATAATGTCCTGGCCCCTGGAGTGCTGGATTTTCGTGGACTGGTAGTGGGCTGGTGGCACCCAGGCATGCAAGCGTCTTCGGACAACAGCTGATTGTCCGACCCTGGATCCAGGACCCATGCATGGCTGCCAACCCTTCTTCCTGTCATCAATAAATGAGTTGCGGCCAATTTTATCCCAACAAATTGTGTCTGTGTGTTATTGTTTATTAGGCGGGAGGTGTATCACCCATGCACACACAAACAAATTTGGATATAAGCACTTTGACCTTGAGAATGACACTTGACATTCTGTATACATTTGGAAAAAGATACAATCATAATTGTAAAAAGGACCTGCCAGATTGCCAATCAAGCTTCCACTTTTTGGTGCATCACAGCAGATATATTTTATCATCCCCCTGTGAAAGAAGGAATGAATGCAAAGAATAGAGCAATTTCCTTGCAGTAAATTGGCAAGCCTGCCACCCTACTAAGTGATCTCCCATTAATCAGTGTTAAATTCTCCTTAGCTGCAGCAAATTCAAAGGCTCACTACTTCTGAAGGATTTCACAGAGTGACTAATGATATATGACAAACTCATTTAAAATCTGCATAGACCAGCACCACATGAATAATAATAATAACAATAAAAATCTCACAAGAAGAAGAAGAATCCTGGCGTGCAAAATAAGATATAATGATCCTATATATGTTTTGCGGACAAAAGATTTAAAATTCTAGGAATGCATTCACAGCACTATGAAAAAACTGAAGTGCATAGTATAATTATTTTTTTTACTATTGAAATGAAATGCCTATGAATTAATGAAAGTGTTTGTGTAATTGATGTTAAGGGTGCTTAATAGCACATCTGCTTAATGCAGCATGCATTGTACCTACAGGAGTAAATAAGGAGGCGTGGTAAAAGCAATGGATTAAACTAGAACCACATTTTATGAAGTGACATTATCCAAATCTGCAGTTAAAGGCACCTTTCTGGAAATTGCAGCAACTCAGTCCAGATGGTGATAACAACAACAATAATGACACTGACAATGACAATAATGATGTGTGAGTTCATCCAAACTCAGAGAAGACAACCTCTCAAGCATCAGTTGAAATCAGTGCTGGGGTAGCAACACAAAACAAAGGCTTTGAAACCAAGATGAGCAAAGTTTGGGGATACTCCAAAATAGAACCCATAATTGCCATCAGTGAATTTAAGTATAATCCACATCACATGATGAAACCGATTAAAGGGCAGGCAATCAGGTGATCTGCATATGTACACTGCAGTGAAGGCATTGAAAAAAAAATTCCTCCACACCATGAAGCTGCAGATCCTGGAACTGGGTCAAAGATAACCTCTGTGGTGCATATAAGCCCATCCAGATCATGACCCAGTTCCAGGTCTCGGGAAACAACAGTGCTACTCAAGGAATAAACCAGTCAGTAATATCACTGTAGAATGAATAGGAACATGGACACCATGTATATTGCAAAATATAAAATATATTGTAGAGTAAACACAATTACGAATGAGAACACCGCATGCAACATGTAAAGCAATAAGCATTATAACAAGCAATGAGCCTACAACATGAAGGAATAGGCGCAATGTGGAATCGATGGAAGAATGGGAAATCCCAGTACTTGCCCGGCGGGAAATGGGGACGTCCAAACCCTCGCTGGGTCCCGTGCTGAGGTGAGAATGGCACAGGAGAAAAGGGCGTATGCGGTGCCTCGAGGCCAATAACAGTAAAGCAATAGATGGGGAAATCCCCCAAGTGGCGTGCCGCCAAGCAAATTCCCTGGCGTCTTCTCACGAGAGCAGGAAGTCTCGCAGTGTCGTCTGTGTACAAGGCGCTGGGCGATGACGAAGAGACGGGGAATTCCCAAAGTTGCACACTATGGCCTGGGCATCTTCTCGCGGGAACACGGAAGTCTCGCAGCCGTCGCCGCAGATTGCGCTGGGCCCCGTGTGATGACAAAATGTAGTAATCAATAGGAAAATTCCAAATTCAGGATTATAGAACACGGGCGGGGTGTGCAGGTTCTCTGAAAGGGTGAGTTCCAAATATCAAAACTACAAAGACCGGTGAAGAGCACAATGCTCTGTGGGGAAATTCCCCGCGACACAAGGAGGAGGAGGCTTGATTAGGCCACTCACTCACATGGAGCTCGGTAAAAAGCTGAGCTGACGGCAAGCTAGATGCCCCATTATCCGCGGCTACTTCATCCGTTTCAGTTTCCTTGTGGAGTCCTTTTTCAAGGCTCTGAGTTTTAACCAAGCAAAGTCACTAGAAATCAACCAATAAAGGATATCAATATCCACAACATTTTAAACAAGCACATAAAACCATCATAAAGACATATAGCAGTATAATACATACCATTTAGGTGGTGAAATACAGCATACCTTTCTGAGAGGCCCGGGTCTAATGGAGTATAGCAGCGTTTTTCAACCTTTTTTGAGCCGCGGCACATTTTTTACATTTATAAAATCCTGGTGCACACCACCAACCAAAATGACACAAAATGACACTCTAACACAGTAATACATATAGTTAATATGTTTTCAAATGTATTTATACACTCAGTGTGAAACCTGGGCCTGTTTCGATGAACACAACATAGATATCCTGGAAGGAATGGCAGAAAGACACAAACAAAGGTCTTGCTCAATTTATAGTTAACACACAATCAAAGAGCATCCAGAACTCTTGCAACAATGGAATTGAACCAAACTTGGCATATTGAACTCTCATTAGCAACAGAAAGTATTGAAAGGGTTTGCTTGGGAATTCGACAGAGACCTTTCCTCCCCCTTCGCACCCTTTCTTCCCCCTCCTGCCGAGCACTTACTTTTTCTTCTCCACTCGGGTTCCCTTTTTCAGGAGGGGAGGGAGGAAGACGTGACCCATGCGGGCGCTATTGTGCAGACTCGCCCCACGTCTTCCTCCCTCCTTCCCCCTCCCCTCCTGAACACGCTCATGCTACCCCCTCGAATCAAAATGGCGGCAGCATGAGCAAAGCGAGGCAAAGCGAGCAGAGTGAGGCTGGGAAGAAGGGAGCCCGAGTGGAGAAGAAAAAGTGTTCGGCAAGAGGGGAAAGGAAGGGTATTGGAGGTTCCAATTTCCAACGGCACACCCGATGATCGCTCACGGCATACTAGTGTGCCACGGTACACTGGTTGGGAAACATTGGAGTATAGGACCAGTGGGGACTGACCCATGGGACTGTTTCTGCATTCCTGGTTCTTCAGGCTCCCAAAAGCCCAGAGATTCAAGGAGGGTACCCTCTCCCTTCCCAACCCCCCTAAAAGTCTTAAAAGAAAATAAAAACTTATCACGCTACCATCAGGTCTCCTGGAGAGTACCAATGATGCGCCAGAAGGTGGGGGGCTGCTCCTGCCCCCTCGGCTCCTGGCATGTCATTGGTATGCTCTAAGAGGCCTCCATAGAGGCCTAATGGTGGAGTGATACATTTTTATTTTAAGGCTTTTGGGGGAATGTTGGAGATGGCTCCATTCCAGCATGGTAATTACAGCACTGGAATTGGGACAACACCCCGGGAAGGCCCGAGTCTTTTGGACACCTATGGGGACTTAAACCCATGAAGAAGCAGGTTTCTTAAACTCATTTCATCATGGGTTTAAACCCTGTCTGGAAGTGCCCCCAGTCAAAGGAAAAGCATAGCATCTTTGAACAACTCTTGCAAAGTTGTTGTAGTAGCTTCCCCTTAGGATCACAAAAAGTCATAAATGACTGAAATGCAAGCAGCAGCAGCCACAACAACAACAACAACTTCACTGATTAAATCAGCATGACTATTTTCTTAATTATTTGAATTATGTTGCCCTAATTGTTGTTATTGCTACTACCAGACAAGACAGAATGAGGAAGAGAAAATGGAATCTAAATCAAATAAAAACTATGAGGAAGGGTGTCATACATATCTTTCTGTACAGGACCATTGATTTTTCAACTCTACATGCCCTTCAAAGTAATTTATTTACTATATTTCTATACCGCCCCTCTCAGCCCAAAGGCTACTCGAGGCGGTGTAATTGCTTTTAAAAGCAAGTAATTGCTTTTATAACCCTCATATAGAAGATCTTCATGGCACAATTCTCCAAATTACAGGAAAAAATGTATGCCAACCCATGGGCATTTTATTTCCTATGGACTGGAAATATAATAATACATTACTGTGCATTCTCAGTGTTTCTATTTCTAATCCTCATCAACATCCTTATCACTGGCAAGAGGCCAATATAATGTCAGTACTTATTGCCATCAATAATACAATAATTCAGTCTGTGTCTGTCTCTCAGAAGCTCAGGCTTCACAAACTTCCATGAACAGAGGCAACAAATGTCAATTATAGTTTAAAAACACGAACATATAAAAGCAATGCAAGAAAATATGCCTGCTACCATTTTGTGTTATTTTGAAAATGTGGTCATTTGTAGTAATCATACAAAATTCCATGTCTTTTTTAGTGAGGTGAAGGTCAACCCAAACTAATTTACACTCAATTGTCTGTTATTTAAGTCTGTGTTCTGTGTGCATTAGCAAGTGCCTTCATTTTGAATCCAGAAGAGACCCATGGAGGCTTTCTTTCTTTAAATGTCAAAATGTTTTTGATAGGCAAAATGAAAGTTGGAGCTCTCTATATAGCTACAGCCCTAGCCAATGAAGCTCAGCATACAGGAGTATGTCAATTGAATGTTTATATGGGTGTTTAGTGGGAGACATTGAGGGAGAAGTCCAAGGTTGTAAGGGTTTTTTTGGTTGGACTACATGGGGTTCCGTTTCCACAGCAAGTGTAAACAGAGTCAAAAGTACATCTTTAGGACTCAGGAGTTACCCGACACTAAATAGCTAAAAATGTGAAAAGATGGGCATAAGATGGGGAAAAGACGTGAGATGGCTGGCCGTCTCAGAAGATGGAGTAAGACAGTAGGGAATGAAGTAAGACAATTCTATCTATGTTTCCCCTCCTCGTAGGATGAAGTCCTTATCCTGTACCTTGGCTCTGTTACTCTTGGGTGAGAGTTATGGACCCTAATCTGGATCTTCTGATCCTGTTTTGGACTCTGCTATTCCTGTAACCCTGTTTTGTACCTTGTTGCATCCTGAAATCTTGAATCTGAACTCTGGACTGACTTCCTGGCTTGACTTATGGTTTTGAATTTTGGTTTGTACCTTTGGACTTGCTTTAGGAACTCTGATAAGTGAATTCTTGGCATCTAACTTTTGAACAGCAAACTTGTCTGCTGTTTATTCTTGCTCCTGACTTGGGTTTGTAGTTCTCTATGCATTAATTGGACTCTTGATCTTGATTTGTGTTACTCTACATGTAACCAGGAGAATGAAATCACACCGAGACAAGATGGAGATGCAGCACTTTCCAGGGAACCATTTCCCTGTTTCTTTATTGGCATGATCCGTGAGAAGAGCAACATTTTCTGAAACATTTTACTGATTACATTATTAGCAAGACCTTGGGAATAAATGGCTGACAAGCGTCTTGAGCTTGGCATGGTTTTGCTGCGCACAGAGTTCCTCACGTATGCATTTTCTGTTGGTTCCTTGCCAATGGTTTGCCAGTTGACCAAAGATCATTACAAATCCTAAGGATAACCCCACTAACATGGTGTGCCAGTAATCAGTGGGAAAACCCTACATACATCTGTGCTGTAATTCTATTTTGTTATCCAGATCTTTAACTCAAGACTTTAGTTTTCCATTTAAGTAAAAATTGACTTGACTTATCTTGTGTTTGTTTGATAAACCTCAGCCCTTGATACCAGCAGAGCCTTGGTACACAACACCACTTGAACATCTGTGACATGTCAGTTAGAATGATGTCAAGCTGTAATATTCACAGGACATCTAAAAATCTACATTTTTGGCCCTGAAACCTATCTTAGATTTATATGTGAGGTTGACTTACATATGAATATATACAAGACATGAGAAAACTTCAATCTTCCAGAAGTTTTGGACTTCAACTCCCACAATTCCTAACCTCTGGTAAACTGGCTGGATTTTCTGGGAGTTGAAGTCCAAAACACCTGGAGGGCCGAAGTTTGCCTATGCCTGATATATATGGTGATGCAGTGAGGCTAAAACTATTGAAATCTCTTATTGTTCCTTATAGTAAAAAATAATTTGAACTAGAACACCTCTGACATTTGCAGTTTGACATCATTATATCAATCTCAATTTCACTATTTAATTCTATCACCTGATTTCATATAATGTGAAGCTTTCTAGCTCACACAAGACCCACACAAACAAATGCACACACACTTTCCTTCATGAAAGAGGTTCAATTAACTCTTCTCACTGTAGTTTAAAATATTTACTTAATGCTCCCATCTAACATTACGTTAGAATGTTGGTTATTAATATAGACAAATATAGCACCAGAAAAGGTCAAACGTGTAGTCTGGAATTAAATTTTGGAAGTTAGAACACATATCTTTCTTATCGGATACAAAATGACAGAAAAAACATATTAGAGTTATGATCTAGTATGTAAAAAAAATCAGGTGGAACCTTGTCAGTGAAATTATTTAAACCAAAGATTCCTATAGCTATTTATCTTCCATGCAATTTTGATCAGATTATTATAACCTGCAGGTTTACCCCTTCAACAGATAAGTCAAACTATCTGGAGATTTTCTAGATTGAGTAATTTACTTTACACATTTGTTTGACAGTTTTCAAAATAGCCTGGTTGGAATCTGAACTTTATACACGGGACATTTTTCATTCTTGCTGTGCTCACTTGTCTCTTTCCATTTACTGCTGCCATTGTATGGTATTTCAAAGATAAATCTTAGAGACTAGAGGATGTTAAACATATTTTCTGATCTCCATCAAATCCTCTTGAAGCCTACAGATGGTTAAGACTCATACGTTCATATATAAAGTCAGGAAATTACAGGTTATGGAAGATTTGTATTGTCGAAGGCTTTCATGGCCAGAATCACTGGGTTGTTGTAAGTTTTTTTGGTTGTATGGCCATGTTCCAAAAGCATTCTCTCCTGATGTTTCACCTGGATCTAAAATTATATCCCCCTTAATAAAAGTAAGATAGGATTTCCGGGAATATTTCCCCCCCCCCCAATCCTAGTTTACTTTTATTAAGGAGGATATATTTTTTAAAAAAAATTATGAATCAAGAATACTCATTGAACAATCCTTTTGTCCAATCAGGAAAATGGTTTCAAAACATATCTGTCTTGTTTCAACAGGTTCTCGCAGGTTCTGCGTTATTTCAACGCAGGTTCGCAGTTTGGGTGTGATCCTGGACTCATAGCTGAGCCTGGAACCCCAGGTTTCGGCAGTGACCAGGGGAGCATTTGCACAGTTAAAACTTGTGCGCCAGCTGTGCCCGTACCTTGGGAATTCTGACTTGGCCACGGTAGTCCATGCTCTGGTTACATCCCGTATAGATTACTGCAATGCTCTCAACGTGGGGTTGCCTTTGAAGACTGCTCGGAAGCTGCAACTAGTCCAACGAACAGCAGCCATGTTGATAGCAGGAGCTGCATTCAGACAGCATACAACTCCCTTGTTGTTCCAGCTCCACTGGCTGCCAGTTTGCTACTGGGCACAATTTAAAGTGCTGGCTTTAGCCTTTAAAGCCCTAAATGGTTCTAGTCCAATTTACCTGTCCCTATGAACCATTGAGATGTTTAAGATCATCCTGAGAGGCCATGCTCTTGGTCCCGCCTTCTTCACAGGCGCGATTGGTGGGGACGAGAGACAGGGCCTTTTCAGTGGTGGCTCCTCGACTTTGGAACGCCCTCCCTAGAGACATCAGATCGGCCCCCTCCCTCCTGAAATTTCACAAGAAAGTCAAGACCTGACTGTTTGAGCAGGCATTTGCTGATGAAATATAACAGTTTAATTAGATATATGGAATGACGACGATGTGACGGAAAGTGATTTCAACATGACACTGAGACTGTAATTGTATGTTTTAATTACTAATTGTTGTTATATGGTTATCTTTTTGGTTTGTTTTGCTCGTGTTTCATTGGAGGGCAGAGACTGCCTTGTGTAAACCGCCCCGAGTCGCCTTCGGGCTGAGAGGGGTGGTCTAGAAATATGACAAATAAATAAATAAATAAATAAATAAATAGAAGACAACTTCATCCTAAATGTAGTACCTGACATGGAACCCAAGACCTCCAATGAATGACAGTCTACCAAACTTCCAAGGCAGATTATTTCACTGTCAAACAGTCCTTACCGTGAAGAACTCTCTAATATTTTACTGGAACTCTTTTCTTGTAACCTAAATCACTTGCCTTGTGTTACAAAGCAGCAGAAAGTAAAGATCCTCTGTCTGCCTAGGTTCTCTCTGTAGTAGCGGACAAGGGTTGGGTTGGGGAGATGGAGATGCAGTGATATGTTGGACTTTGACCTCCCTCACCAAGAAGCCTACCTCTGCTAGATTTCAGTAAGTTCATTTATAGTTAGGTTGCCAGCATAGGACACATATTCTGTTGTTCATCTGCCTTTACATTTCTGAGCTGGTATAGCTCATCTCAATAGTGGAAGTGGAATCCCTCCAGGCTGTTGTGCGTATTGACAGTATTCATGTCAGGAATGCCTCAGGACTTCATGCCCTCCTAGTGCCACACAACTCAGCAGGGTCATTGTTAATACTGGATGGGTTTAGATGCACTGAGACTCAGAACATCTGCAGAAATGGGAAGCCAAATGAGATGTACTGCTTCAGGAAATGCATAGATCTGGATGAATTGCTGATGGCTCTTGGAGGGTATTTCCTGTTGCCAGTGCAGATGATCATGTTTAAGTTCTGGTTGATTTCTGGACTGGAGAAATGGCTACTGTAGTGTACACATTTGTCTCTGAAGACTTCTTCCTGTTGAGTGGAGCTAAGAAAGCTCTTGGAAGCCCAAAATGCTGGCAGTGATTAAATTATTGGGATGGAGACTTGGAGATACATCATGGAAAACATAGAGCAGAACTGAAATAAAGCCTAGAGCAGGGCCGCCCAGAAAGTCGATCGCGATTGACGAGTCGATTGCAGTGCCAAATTAAGTCGATCGCAGCACCTTCCGCGCAGCGCTCCTTCCTTCCTTCCGCACGGTGCTGCTTCCTTCCACGCCGCTCGACGCTCCTTTCACGCAGCGCGCGCCTTCCTTCTGCATGGCACGCACCTTCCTTCTGCGCACCTTCCTTCCGCACGGCGTGCACCTTCCTTCCGCACGGTGCATCTTCCCTTTCTCGTCATGCTGCCCCCTGAGGTGACTCCCCCTCAGTGCAATCACAGCGTGGCCTGAGGAGGGAGAGAGAAGGAGGGCAGCAGAGCAAAGGAGGGGTCGGGCGCCCGGCCCGCGCATATGCTTTTGGAGCATGCAGTGGAGCGAAGACGAGCCATGAGGGAGGACAACCAGAAGGAGGCTTTGGCAGCCATTTTCTGCCAAAGCCATCTGCAACTGTGAGGAGTTCATCTGCTTGGCCACATTGATCAGCATTGAATGGCTTTGCAGCTTCAAGGTTTGTGTGCTTCCATTCTGCCTGTTTATATCTCTGAAATTATGTCAGAGTGGGAAAAGGAACTCTTGTCTGGAAGCATTTTTTAATGTAACATTGGACACATTTATCAGCATTGAATGGCCTTGCAGTTGAAAGGTCTGGCTTCTTTCTGCATGTTTATATATAGTTATAAGTTTTACATTTCTGTGTAGGTAGATCTTTGTGACTTTGTTGTTTTATAAGTAGCTCGCATGCTGAAAAAGTGTGGACATCCCTGGTCTAGGGTCAATATGAAAGCCTATGTCATGAGACATACAACTTCTTTACTTCCATAAAGAAGTTGTAGGATGCTGTGAGTTTTTCAGGCTGTATGACAATGTGCCAGCAGCATTCTCTCCTAACATTTTGCCTGCACCTGTCACTGGCATCTTCACAGGTTCTGTTGGCAGTGAGGCAAATGGAGTGTACTGTATATCACTGTTTCCCAACCAGTGTGCCGTGGCACACTAGTGTGCCGTGAGCGATCATCAGGTGTGCCGTGGGAAATGGGAACCTCCAATACCCTTTCTTCCCCCTCCTGCCCACATTGCTCTCTGGGTATAGGTGAACTACAACTTCCAAACTCAAGGTCAATTCCCAAGCAAACCCTTTCAGTACTTTCTGTTGGTAATGACAGTTCAATATGCCAAGTTTGGTTCAATTCCATTGTTGCAAGAGTTTGATTGTGTGTTAACTATAAATCCCAGAAACTGCAACTTCCAAATGTCAAGGTCTATTTTCCCCAAACTCCATCTGTGTTCACATTTAGGCATATTGAGTATTCATGCCAAGTTTGGTCCTGATCCAACATTGTTTCAGTCCACAGTGCTCTCTGGATATAGGTGAACTACAATTCCAAAACCCAAGGTCAATGGGGAGTTTGTGTTTTTCTGCCATTCCTGCCAGGATATCTATGTTATGTTAATCGAAACAGGCCCAAGTTTTACACTGAGTGTATAAATACATTTAAAAACATATTAACTATATGTATTACTGTGTTAGCGTGTCATTTTGGTTGGTGGTGTGCCCCAGGATTTTGTACATGTAAAAAATGTGGCGCGGCTCAAAAAAGGTTGAAAAACACTGCTGTATATATACCTGTGAATTGTCCAGGGTATAGAACAAACCCTTGTGTGTTTAAAGAAAGTGTGAATGTTGCAATTAGCAAGCCTAAATTGGCCTCTGTGTAGCCATGGAGTTTGCAAAGCTAATCAGCAAGGCAGGACCGTCGCCAGGATTTTGTTTCGGAGGGGCTGAGTTTGGTTCGGGGGCTGAGGCTGGGTGGAAGAGGGTCTACCTTAGCAAATCTGTTGTATTGTTATCCCAATAACCCCATTAATGTGGGATATAATGAGCATGGTGATCAGATCATGATAAGAATAAACATAACAGTTTAAATAATGTACCAGTAAGGCCTTTTCGCGGACCACCCTGAGAATTTCGGGGGGCTGAAGCCCCCTTAGCCCCCCCCCCCGGCTACATGCCTGCAGCAAGGGCATCTGCATAGTGGCAGCCTGGCCTTTTTTTCCTGCAGGCATCCTGTGTTTGGGAGGTGTTAACTAGCCTTACTTGGAAGAAATTGTATTTCTCTACGAAGATTGCATCTGCAAGTTGTCCTGTGTAATCAGAGGACTTTGGGTTGTGTGCCAATCAAATAAAATGCAGCACGCTGTAATAAGTGAACTTGCAAAACAAAATTCTGACTTGGATTCTGATGCTGATACTGGTCCAGTGGATGTAACCTTCTAACTCTATAAAGCCGTAAACGGTTCCAGCCCAGCTTACTTGTCTGAACGCATCTCCTCCTATGATCCACTTTGGAGATTAAGATCTTCTGGGGAGGCCCTGCTCTCATTTCCACCTTTCTCGCAAGCGTGACAGGTGGGGACAAGAGACAGGGCCTTCTCAAAGGTGGCTCTATTTAGTGAAACTACAGCAGCCCCTCCCTTCTGACATTCAGGAAGAAAGCAGAAAAAGGGTTATGTGACCAAGCTTTTGGACAGCAAAGCTCGTAGTACAATAAGATAATAAGGAATAGTAAACGAACCAATGGAACAACTGCGGACTTGATTTTGGATGGCGTGATTTTAATAAATGCTTTAAAATTGTGTTATTTATCAGCCTCTCCGTTGGTGCCCCTTTGTTGTGGGGGAGAGGCTTGTGTACCATAATGAAGTTGTGAGCTATGCTGGCGGTGGCATAATAGCCACCGGTAGGGCCTCCCATGCCAGACAGGTCACAACCGAACGGTCTGACAAAGAGCGTCAATGGGCAGGATGGGTTCTCTTGCCTTTTGCCAACCATCCTAGGAGAAGGAAAACTCCAAGCAGATGGTGCTCGTTTAACCCTGTAAGGTCAACCATCTAGAGAAGAAAACTTGTACTAAACCGACGAAATGAGGACCTCGCTGCCACCGTCCCACCTTGCTAGGCACTGGCAGACAAACCTTTGGTTTAAAGGGTGAGGCCAGTTCTGTCCATGCTGCGCTCCACCAGAAACATCCATTGCACAGGCTCGAAGGACACATCCAACCTCTGAATCATCAACACACTTGTAAATAGCATGGGATGAGTCCTTCCTGAATCTTCGTTTGCGAAGAAAAGCCAAAATTTATCAGTGGGTTTTAATATAAATGTTATTATATTATCAATGTTTAATTTTTTATGCTTTATGTCTAAATGTTATTTTATGTTTAAGTTTTTATTTGGTTGGGTTAATTTATAGTTATATGTTATTGTCTTGCTAGTATCTTTTGATTTTCATGTGTGACTTTTGCCTTTATAGTGTTGGAAACTGCTTTGAGTTCCCTTGGGGGACGAAGAGCAGTATATCTGTAAATATAGTAAATAAATAAATAAATATTTATTGCTACTAAGGAGGCTGTTCAAGTCCTGAACCGGTGCTTGGTCGCTGTAACGGACTGGATGAGGGCTAACAAATTGAAACTAAATCCAGACAAGACAGAGATACTCCTGGTCAGTCATAAGGCCGAACAGGGCATAGGGTTACAGGGTTACAGGTTGTGTTTGGCAACAGGGTTACATCCCCAAAATTGAAGGCTGCAGTGGTTCATTCAAGTCTAGGAGTGAATAACTGGCAAAACATCGAAAAACAACAGCCACAGCACAGCAGACTGTCCTTTGTAACTGACAGCCCTCAGGTTCCATTTCAGTCTTGGTGGCACTGCAGGTCATCTCAAAGCAAAAATATAGCTTGTGCTGACATGAATTGCTATTCAAAATGCAATAATCTGACATTACACTCCCCTGAAGGCGCCAGCTGTGATCCCATTGCAGAGCCTGGAGCTCTTGAGAAGTCTGACGCCCATACCTTGGGAAGTCTGACTTGGCCATGGTGGTCCACGCTCTGGTTACATCCCGAATAGACTACTGCAATGCTCTCTATGTGGGGTTGCCTCTGAAGACTACTCGGAAGCTGCAATTAGTCCAACGTTTGGCAGCCAGGTTACTAACAGGAGCGGGGCACAGGGAGCATACAACTCCCTTGCTGCGCCAGCTCCATTGGCTGCCAATTAGCTTCCGGGCACAATTCAAAGTGCTGGTTTTAACCTACAGAATCCTATACGGTTCTGGCCCAGTTTACCTGTCCAAATGGATTCTCCCCTATGAACCATCTAGAACATGAAGGTCCTCTGGGAGAGGCCCTGTTCACGGTCCCGCCGGCTTCACAAGCGGGGCTGGTGGGGACGAGAGACAGGGCCTTCTCTGTGGTCACCCCTCGGCTGTGGAACTCTCTACCAAGTGAAGCTAGATCTGCCCCTTCTCTGTTGTCCTTTAGGAGGCTGGTGAAGACTTGGATATGGAACCAGGCCTTCCCAGAATAGGCTGAGATTGGCTATTTTCTGAATGTATGGCCACGTTTACAGATTGAGGGGAATTGTTTTAATGGCGATGTGGTTTTATGCTGGGTTTTTATGTATTTTAATATGTTGTTGTATTTTTTAAATTGTATAGCATTGAATCTTTGCTGTTATGCCGGCCTGAGTCCCTCAATAGAGGTGAGAAGGTCGGGGTACAAAGATTTTAAATAAATAAATAAATAAAAAAAAATATGATTCAATGTATTCTGTTGGGGAGGATGAAGTATCCGATTTCAGCAAAAATGTCAAAATAGAAGAGTAAGGGACTCAGTTTTTGGGTTTTATTTATTTATTCTTTTTTGATTTGCACATTTTTCATTTCATTTCACAAGGTCAATATCAGCACTTTATGTGGTATTCTTTGTGGTAACCTGAAAACCAGGTAAACAGCACTTTGTGTGGTAACCTGAAAATTCATGTAAGAGATTGTGAACATTAGCAAAAACATTTCCTTTAGAACATGGCCTCACCCGTTAAACCAAAGGTTGTTCTGCCGGGGCCTAGCAAGCTGGGACGGTGGCAGCGAGGTCCTCAGGTCGTAGGTTTGGTCATTCAATCATTTGCTTTAAAACACTTAAACATGTATGCATAGCATACACATGGATTGCAAAAAAAAGTTCTGTACGGGTTTGTAAATTCAGCTAACTGGCATCATGTAATTCCTAATTTATTTCAAGTATTTTCAAAATTCAGTTTAATCAGCCTTCCTCAAGACAACCCTCGTCTTCTTTAAGCTTCCCTAGGTAAATATTTTTCACCAGGGTCCTATTTAAGGTCAGCAGAAACCTCTAATTTTTAGAGAGATTTACAGGCCCCAGAAGACAAGTGTGTATTTATTTATTTTTAGTATACATGGACGAATAATTGTTGGTCTCAAGCCATTTAGTGCTGAGTTCTGAGAATGTTAAGGAGTGGGGAAGGGAATGCTATGATGGAAATATATTTGTAGTATCAGATTCTGTGCGGTAATCAAAATTTGGACTAAGCAAGTATCGTTCTCAAGAGACATTCAGTAGCACATTTATAATTATAATATAAAGCACAATTGATTACACTACACACAAAAACTATGGAGATATATAGAAGACATTCACTCACACACAAATATATCCAACCTCATGGAAATCTGATATTGCTGATGCAAGATGGTAAACTGTAAAATTGATGCTTTCTAATTCCAAGAGGGTATGAAGGTTGTTCATCTCCATTTGAACAATGATCAGATAGCCCTCCATATGGATAGCGGTTTCAGGCAGACAATGGCAACAATATAGATCAGTATAGCATAGTAGGTCTGCGTATGACTGAGCCATATACCACCCACTAAACTTAGCATACAGTCTTTGAAGTCTTCCTCCTTTCCCACCACAACATGCCCGTTACATGCCTAATTTGAAGGATTCGGGGATTTAGATCAGAAGAGCATCCTGCTAAGTCTTTTAGTTAGACACAAAATGTCCTGAGTTTCTCTGGGGATCTCAGCACTGCTGTAATAATTGTGTGTCTGGCAACAGGCACATAATTAGATGCTTCTGAGCTACTGTCCATGCCAGCACAAAGCAGGCAATGACTGGGAGGAGGGGAGGTCATTCTTTAGAAGCTGCAACGCGTTTGGGGGAGAATTTTGGGCACTGCAGTGGAAGGAAGGGAACCCCTACCTCTGGAAAAGCCAAGAGAAGGCTTAGGCAAGAATTTTATGTGTGCCTATTAGGGATATAATTATTATTATTATTATTATTTATTATTTATTTATACCCCACCACCATCTCCCCAAGGGGACTCGAGGTGGCTTACATGAGGCCAAGCCCAATGACACATAACAAAACAACAATGTGCAAATTGTAAATGTATTATTTTTGTATTCAATTACTGTCAACAACAACAACAAAACTTTATTATGGTCACTGACCAGCACAAAGCGGGCACAAGCACCCTAAGAGGGGAAGGACAACTCCCCAGTAAACAGTTATTTAAAATTAGATTAAAAATCAGTATAAAAATATATTTTAAAAGACAGGATATTGTAACAGGTATGGAACCGAAGGGGGAGGGGAGTGGTTGATGAGAGAGGTCAAAAACACTGGTGGTGGGGGGCACTAAAGGGGAAGGGAGGGGCACACTGCGAGTCTAGTAGCATTTCAGCTGAAACATGATGCTCTAACTGCATTCCCAGCAGGGCGCTGCCTAAAGGTATCAGTCATCAACTGTCTGATTTTAAGAGCAGCAGCACAGAACTTAGAAACACTGTAAGTTATTGTAGTGTTAGAGTCCGAAAGCAGCAGGGTGGAATAACATCTTTCACTGCGCCCCGGGTATTTTGAAAGCCATGGTCTAATGAGATTATATCTAAGATCTCTGTAGAACATGCATTGAAGAAGCACATGCTCAGTTGTTTCCACATGACCAGACTCACAGGGGCATAATCTCTGCTTGAAGGGGGTCTTCTGATACCTCCCCTCCAATACAGCTGATGAGAGGGCATGGCATCTTGCCAGGGTAAAAGCCCTTCGGTGTTTGGGCACCTCCAGGTCTGTTAGGTATGCCATGGGGGCAGTGAGGTATCTAGTGGCTTCCCTACCAATGAAGGCTGGGGAACAGGCTAGGTCGGATTGGCGCTCTATGTCCAGGATCAGTTACTTAATGAGATCCTTGGCTTGGTCCCATCTCATGCTTAGCAATTGTCCTTGGGAGAAACCTAGCGTTGCGATCTTTGCTGCTACTGTTTTAATCCATGTGGACTGGAAGTCGTCTCTCATGATTAGGGGGGCAAGACCACATGGGGAGAAGGATAGGTGTAGCCAGTAATAGAGAATAGCTGTCCATATTCTCGCTTCCACTTTCACGAAGCCTGTCTCCAATCGCAGGGTAGCGTTAGGGACACAATTACTGTCAAAAGCATTGCATAAATAATTATTAAACTGATAAAATAGAGGGAGCACAAGCAGCTAAAAAAATTTTTGGCCAGAAACAGGCAACAGCAACTTCATTGTCTGCAGCTTTAAACAATTCTTCCTCTTGCTTGAGTCAGAGCATTGTGGGCAAGCATACAGATGCAGAGTTGTAGGACTCCTTTAGGTAGTGCCATTTTGACAGGTTATCTTTTGATCTGCCCACTCCACTTTTGAGTTTGTCCGAGGACTTCAAAGTTGCTCATTCTTGGTGTGTCCCTGGAGGCAAATCCTCATGATCGTAAATCATATGAAATTAGTATGTTTTGTATATACAAACACTAACAGATATTAAGAAACATGGGAGGCAGGGTGCAAAACTGAAGAATTAAAATACACACAGTAGTATTCCGTTTGAATTTTGTAATGCTCAGAAGTCAGTTTCATTTTTATTGCAAGCAAGGTGAAACAAAAAAGGCTGCCATTTCTCTTTAAGAAGAGATAGGCTGCCTTTCACCATGAGGAGAAGAAAGCAGCAGGGTGGGATGAGCTGAGTGAGCTGGGAAAGAGACTGAGAGAGCACTGAGTTATGGGAAATGTAGTTTGAGAAGGCAAGGTGCCCTATGGCAGAGAATTCAAAAGGCACTGGCCTAAACTACATTTCCTAGAATTCTGTTCAGCATGAGAAATTCCAAAGTAGGACCAAGGAGAGATTTGGCTCTGGGCCCAGAAAAACACCCCTCTTTTACCTGTCTGTCCCGCCCTTGTATCCTATTACCATACCTCCTCCTCTGCCTCTCAGATCTCGCTCCTGAAGACTGCATTGAAGCGGTGCAGGTGCACATGTGCGAGATCTGAGAGGCAGAGAAGGAGGTATAGTAATAGGAAAATTGCCGTATTGAAATCAAATCTGATGCTTTAAAAAATTTTATTTGGTGTGCATTGGAAAAGTCTTATATGGCGAGTATATCCCAAACTCTATATTTTAACTGGAAAAGTTGGGGGTCGTCTTATACGCCCAGTCATCTTATACGCCGGAAAATATGGTTGTCCTCTTTTTAGAAAAAAAGAGCAAAATCTATTACCATAGACATCGACTGTTTGAGCCACAGCACTTTGCATTCATTAGTGGACAACTATCCAAGTATTAAACAGAGCTAACCCTGCTCATCTTTCAGGACCATATGAAAGCTACTGGGTAGGACAGGGAGCTACCTCCTGATCATGTTGGACCACCTCACCAATAATTCTGGAATGGGAAATGTTCTACTTACCAAAGCAAATTTTATGTATTTTGAAAGCTGGGTTTTATTTTGTTTTTGTTTTTTTCCATGTCAGGAGTGACTTGAGAAATTGCAAGTCACTTCTGGTGTGAGAGAATTGGTCGTCTGCAAGGACATTGCCCATCCAACACCTGGATGTTTGGATGTTTTGCCATCCTTGTGGGAGGCTTCTCTCATGCCCCTGCATGGGGAGCTGGAGCTGATAGAGGGAGCTCATCCGCATTCTCCCCAGATTCGAACCTGCAACCTGTCAGTCTTCAGTCCTGCTGTCACAAGGGTTTAACCCATTGTGCCACCATTGCTGTAGTGATGTGGCTTCAAGATTCTTCAACAGTGTATGGTTGTGGAGGGAAGGACAGGATATAATGGAGGATGATGTATTTAGTAGGGGTGGATATCTCCGATTGTAATACTTTGATTGTCGTTAATTTTTCGTATTTGAAATTATTCTGACCCTATACTGACCCTTGTCGTCCAACCCGGAAGTGACCTTTCTAAATCGAAACCAGGCTAAAATATTTCATAATTGAAACGTAATTAATAATGAATTTCGTTATTATTATGTTATTTGTTCCACGCATGCGCGACAGGAGGGTGGAAGGTGCTGCCTGCACTCCCCTCTGACCAGCTGACACCTAAACGGGGGTTAAAGGTAACTCCCGTTTGGGTCTCGGTTGGCGAGAGGAGGGGGGAAGGTGCAGCCTGGCACCCTCCTTTCACCAGCCGAGACCCAAACGGGAGTTACCTTTAACCCCCGTTTAGGTGTCAGCTGGTCAGAGGGGAGTGCAGGCAGCACCTTCCACCCTCCTGTCACGCATGCGTGGAACAAATAGTATAATAATAACGAAATTCGTTATTAATTACGTTTCTATTATGAAATTTATTTTAAAAATTTCGGATTACTTTCTATAACGATCCAGCAACGGAAAATCCCCCAAGTTTAGAATCAAATTTTTCATGGATCAACCATCCCTAGTATTTAGTATTATAAGGCAGTGTCTTGCAGCTTCTAAAATTAACTGTCTAAATTATTTTTGAGGAGCAGCAAAGTAAATAGGTTTTTTCCCTGTAAATTGAATGAGGAGGAGGTCTATCTCAGAACTTTAGCTGATTATTTTTTTAAGTATTTTAATACGCTCTAGGTGCATCACTTCCCACCTAACTGAAGGCTTCTATGACTGAATCCTAAAATTTAGCTGAGAACAAGCACTGTTATTTCTAGACTGGTTTCTGATAAATTGTGTCCTAGACATGCATAACCCCGTCACTCTGATTTTTGGTGGCTACTAGAAAGCAACCACAAAGGAAGGGATATTGATCCTCTGATATTCCCCACATTTCCATAATATGCTAAACTTTCCAATGAAGCCTGGCTGATGAAGCTCCAGGTCCTCTAGAATGGATTGATCCAGCAGGATTTCACACCGGACTCTTTTAAACCTTATTGGCAATTGATGTCTGAATTTGAAAAAAGCAGATTGTGCATAATGTTAGCATAAATGTAGCTTTAACAGAGATTCTAGTTTCTAAAATTAGACACACAAGTGCCTGTACTTGTGAATGTCAGAAAGTAAGAGAAGAGAGGAAGAAATTTCCTCATTTTTCTCAGTTTCAATGGCATAGTATGGTCCTTACATTTATTGGGCCTTTATAGCATACTTCACTGGATTTATTAACTCCACCTCCGTCTCATTCCCTTTGAGAAGAATAGTGCTCGAATTGCTTTAAAAGAAGACACTTGTGTTTCTTAAAATAGGGTCTTTTCACAGTAAATCAAAAGTGGGGCACAACTGAAAAGGAGCCATCTTTCTTGCTTTACTCCACGATGTTTCCTACTGTTAGCTTTCAATTAAGTCAAACCAGCTTTTGACTTCCAGTGGTTCCTGGCGGTAATAACTTTAGGGGAAGGCTTTATACACATTCATTTCTTTATCAGATATATCATAGTCTAATAAACTAATTTGAGATGAATCATTAGACCAGTGAAACAATTACAGAAGAGAGAAGAAGGGAAAGAGATTCAACCATCGTGCCAGGTCCTATTGTTCTATTCTGGTTCAGATTGCTAACATTGCCCACACCATAGTGGAAGAAGGTTATAATGCTACAGTCATTCCCAAGTTTATATGAGTTACAAACAAAACAGCACAATACGGTTGTGAGGTTTGTCTTCCAACCCCCCGAAATAAAGAGACAGACACAAAATATATGGATTTAAATTTGGGCAACTTTTATTAATAGTTACCTATTTAACTTATAACTCAACTAACTTTTAGGTGTCAGTTCAACTTGGTGTGTCTAAGCTGAGGTAGCGTCTTCTAAAGTCTACCCCTCAGCTCTTCAGGCATACTACCTGGGTCCCCTGTAGATTTAAACCCGGGCAACCCGCAAGGGAAACATCAGGAGAAATCTCTCTGAACTTTGGAGAGCAGACTCTCCCCACTCTTGGGGCATTCACCTTCACCTCACCCCTAAAATTAACCTCTAGGTGATTTTTGCAGAATGTCCCACACCCTTAAGGGGTGCCTTAAGTGTATACAAACCTTTGAATAACTAATCTATTTACGCTTGGCTAGTTTACAAGCCGACCATTCCATCTAGCCCCTAAGATGGCAGGTACTATTCTGAGGGCAGGGAGGAGTCACACACACCTGGTAATGCAGCCAGGCAGGCTATGAAAACACACAACAGTAAACATTCACATTACCTAGTCTGTTCACAATGAATTCAAAAATTGGTACTGAAAGAAAATGCATATGGTTTGTTCTGAAATCATTTGCATAAATGTATCCATCCATTTATGTCCACCTAAAGCAAGTAGATAACTTGATAAACAATAGTAGATGCAATAAGTAGTCTCAAAATAAACTAAAAATCCTTTGTTTTACTCAAAATATGGTATTAGATTAGTATAAAGGCTGCCGGGTCATTTTGACCCGAACATAAAATTTTCAAAACGGGTCATCTCATACCCGAACAGAACAGCAATGTTAAACCATTTGACGATCATTATTATACTGTCCATGGGCGGGAGTGGTAGGCGATGTCTTTTTGCAGAATGAGGGAGAAGGGGCTGGCACCACACTATGCCAGCCCCTCCTCCCTTCCAGAGAGTTCCGCGAAATTACCCAATCTCTTCTCCGAGGGGAGGAGACAAAATTGCTCCACCCCCCAACATGTTGGAGGGTGAAGTGTATAAGTGTCATAGAAGAGAGGGCAGAACTCCTGAGATCAGAAATGTATTTATTTGTCTTCCAACCCCCGAAATAACAAGACAGACAACATAATTAGATTCAAATTTGGGCAACCTTTATTAAAGTTACCTATTTCACCTTAACTGAACTAAACTTAGGTGTCAAGGGAACTGGGAATGGAACAGAACTGGGCAACCCTCAGGGAGACGCTGTAGAACTTTCTGCAAATCTTTTTACCGAACTCTCCAATTTCTCAGGGCCAATGATATCCCCCTCACCCTTCCACTGCCGTCCAGGTGAGTGCGTTTGTGCATTGGCCCAACACCCTTTGAGGATTGCCTTGAGTGAATATTGCTCTATAGATTTACCTAAACTATTTATGCTGGCCTATTTATAAGACCGCCACCCATCTAGCCCCTAATAACAGTATAGGGTAGGTGGGAAAAAACCTAGAACATAGGGGAGGGATTCCTGCCTGGCCCCCAGAGGCGACCACTATACTGTCAACTGGGCAGGAGTGGTGGGTCGATGGCTCCAGCAGGAATGAGGCAGGGGGCTAGCTACAGCACTAGCCAGCCTCCGCCCACTCCTCTGGAAGCTTCTCAAGAGTACAACCAATCTCCTTGCTTCAGGGGAGGAGGCAAATACCTGTCCCCGCCCACTGCGCAGGTGGGGAAAGGGCGTTGGACAAACGTGGCAAACAAGGATGAAAGATTTTTCTCCAAAGATTTCAAATGACCAATGAGGCTACATTGTGGAAACTTGGGAGATCTTGTCTGTGGTAGGAGATTAAAGGTTTATGCTATTTCAATTAAAAGTTTATGTTATCACTACAATTAAACAGTGTAATTTGTGTAAAAGACTTGTTTCTATATGAAATTAATGTCTTTGCTTTAAGATCCTAAAGAGTGCAGCAAGCAAAAAAAAAAGACATCTCATGTTGGAAATAGCAACCTTCCAAGCCTCCACTAACTGTTTGTAAATCTGTATTTTATTGTTTACCTATATATGTGTGTTTTGATTTGCCAGTTTGGCTGTATCTCTTTGGTATGGGACGGGCTTCAGACACAGGACTCCAGTTTTGTGATACCGTTCGCTTTTCGACCTCAATGGAGATGGATGCAGTTTGTCTCCTTTAAGACTTCAGTGAGTACAATTATTCAGTTTGTACTATATATGCATAAAGACATTGGACTATGAACTAGTATGCCGAATATATGCAAGAAGTTTGGTAATAAACCTGAGATGTTATTTTTAAAGAAGATCATTTTGTTTTTGTCTCTTGAATGCATGTTTTAAACAAGGGGTTTTTAAGGGAGAGTAGGTGAGCAACTTCAACTTCAAAGAAACAACCATTCCCTGCTAACTAAATATATTTTTGTAGTGGCATGTCTTTATCCTTGGCAGTTTAAAGACATGGTTCTTCATTTTAATAGCTGAGATACCTGTGTGCCATTACATGAATGCTTATGAATATCACTTGTTCAAAGAGTTGACTTCTAATAGGGTCATGCTTTTCTTGACTAGTGGTTTTCAAAAAGTGGTCTCCACAAGTGCATGGAGATTCACATTTGCCAAACGGATGTGACATCATTTATACCGTTTCAATAAGGTTATGGTGTTTTTATTTCCAACTAGCTGAGGACCCGGCGGTGCCCGGGTTATTTGAGGAAGGCATTGTATGCCAAGGTTGGTTCCTATTAGATGTTTATGTGGCTTGCAGTGGTCTCAAGAACTTAGTGAAGGTACTGTGAGTCCCGGGGGCCTAGTTAGGAAAATCAAGTTTTGGGAGCCTAACAATATCGCCTGTGCTGAGGCCTAGTCAGGAAAATCAAGTTTAGGATGCCTTGTTGTCAATTTTGGGCCTGGTCTGTGATGTATAGGGGCTACAGTATTGTTATGGAAGTGAATGAGGTGAAGGTACTTCATATCCCATCATTCGTGGCCCATTCTACCCTAAACCACACCAGATTGTGAAGTGGGCCATTGGGCCCCTGTTTGCCAATTTTTGTCCTGATCCATCACTGCTGTGGGCCGCAGTGTATGACTGTCTGAGGCTTTTCCTTTTTCCTCTGAGTCACCTTAGAATGTTGGAATGTGGATGGCCATTCGGAGTCCGTTATGCAAATACGATTTCAGTGGGAGCCAATCCCCTCTGTCTGGGGCCGTTTGGGCGTGGTATGTGATTTTTAGGGGCTACAGTGTTGTTTTGGAAGTGTATGAGGAGAATGTACTGCAAATCCCATCATTCGTGGCCCATCCTGCCCTAAACCACACCAGGTTGTGAAGTGGGCCATTGTTCCCCTGTTTGCCAAGTTTGGTCTGTTCCGTTATTGCTGTGGGCCGCAGTTGGTGACTGCCTGAGGCATTTCCTTTTCCCTCTGAGTCAACTTGGAATGGTGGAATGTGGTTGGCCTATCGGAGTATGTTATGCAAATACCATTTCAGTGGCAACCAATCCCCTCTGTCTGGGGCCGTAGAATGTTGGAGTTCTGAGGCTGGCCAATCAGAGCCCATTATGCAAATAATCCCACAGTGGCAGACAATCGAAACGCTTGCACATATTCCTCCCTCCGCTCGGTCACTCGGCCGCACCACCACCCGCAAACACTGACTTTTATTATCTGTATACCTTTATAAAACGGAATGTTTGTGTGTATGTGTGTATGCGGAGGGCGGAAGGACGGATATGTGGCAGCTATTTGCATAAAGTCCTTTGATTGGACAGCCTCGCCACTCCAAAATTCTAAGGCACCAGACAGAGGGCATTGCTAGCCACTGATTAGCCAGCATCCCAGAATCCAGGCCTCTACATTCAAACAACAGGATTTCTTCCCACTGAGGGGAAAAAAGCCAGCAACCCAGAATCCAGGCCTCTACATTCAAACAACAGGATTTCTTCCCACTGAGGGAAAAAGCCAGCATCCCAGAATCCAGGCCTCTACATTCAAACAACAGGATTTCTTCCCACTGAGGGAAAAAGCCAGCATCCCAGAATCCAGGCCTCTACATTCAAACAACAGGATTTCTTCCCACTGAGGGAAAAAGCCAGCAACCCAGAATCCAGGCCTCTACATTCAAACAACAGGATTTCTTCCCACTGAGGGGAAAAAGCCAGCAACCCAGAATCCAGGCCTCTACATTCAAACAACAAGATTTCTTCCCACTGAGGGGAAAAAAAGCCAGCATCCCAGAATCCAGGCCTCTACATTCAAACAACAGGATTTCTTCCCACTGAGGGAAAAAGCCAGCATCCCAGAATCCAGGCCTCTACATTCAAACAACAGGATTTCTTCCCACTGAGGGGAAAAAGCCAGCATCCCAGAATCCAGGCCTCTACATTCAAACAACAGGATTTCTTCCCACTGAGGGGAAAAAAGCCAGCATCCCAGAATCCAGGCCTCTACATTCAAACAACAGGATTTCTTCCCACTGAGGGGAAAAAGCCAGCATCCCAGAAACCAGGCCTCTACATTCAAACAACAGGATTTCTTCCCACTGAGGGGGAAAAAGCCAGCAACCCAGAATCCAGGCCTCTACATTCAAACAACAGGATTTCTTCCCACTGAGAGGAAAAAAGCCAGCAACCCAGAATCCAGGCCTCTACATTCAAACAACAGGATTTCTTCCCACTGAGGGAAAAAAGCCAGCATCCCAGAATCCAGGCCTCTACATTCAAACAACAGGATTTCTTCCCACTGAGGGAAAAAGCCAGCAACCCAGAATCCAGGCCTCTACATTCAAACAACAGGATTTCTTCCCACTGAGGGAAAAAAGCCAGCAACCCAGAATCCAGGCCTCTACATTCAAACAACAGGATTTCTTCCCACTGAGGGGAAAAAAGCCAGCAACCCAGAATCCAGGCCTCTACATTCAAACAACAGGATTTCTTCCCACTGAGGGGGAAAAAGCCAGCAACACAGAATCCAGGCCTCTACATTCAAACAACAGGATTTCTTCCCACTGAGGGGAAAACATGCACCATCAACATTTCCTCCCCACTTGGCTCTGTGAAAACAAATGGATTCCTGTATTCTCCTCCCCTCAGCTTTTAGAAAACGGCTGCCTGCCATTCGGCCTTTTAAAGTTACCAATAGCAGGCCATAACATTACAGGCCCCAAAATAGAGTTTAGGGCAGGATGGCCAATCTAATGATGGGATTTGCATCCCAATTCACTTCCCAGAAAACATTGTAGCCCCTACAAAACCCCTTCTCCCAGATAGGCCCAAAAGAGGCATCCATCTTCCCTCTTCAACACAGTGTGAGAGAAAGGCAGCTTCTGACAGGATCTTTAGAACAGGCACTGTCACTCTACAAGGTAAGGCCTACTTCACTCAAAGACACAAGAGAAAACAATAAATACCTTTCTCTAATGCCTTTTAATGCTTATATAAATAATTCTGGCCCAAAGCCCCCTCACCCAGCCTCATTGGACCTTACTGCTAATTCCATGCAGGCCTTTTCCATTTTTTTACTCCTTTCTGTTTTACACCGGTATACTTTCACAGGCCAGGGCGGATATGTGGCAGCCACTTTCACAGGCCAGGGCGGATATGTGGCAGCCACTTTCACAGGCCAGGGCGGATATGTGGCAGCCACTTTCACAGGCCACAGCGACCAGCGCGGGTGATGGACCTGCACCAAACTTGGTACACATAACCCCCTATGACATGACCCACGTATTATGGGATTTGTAGTACTTTCCAAGACTTTGGTTCCCACAGACCACTGAGGCCACCAAAAAGGACCAATACAGACCACACTCAGCACACACAGCCCCCATGACCCACTCTACATCCTGGTGCAGTTCGGAGGAGGGTGGGCCATGGATGATGGGACTTGAAGTGCCTCTACTCACTTCCCAAGTCCGCTGCAACCCTCATCCAATCACTGATCGAGACCAAACTTGGCATACATAACCCCCATGACTGCCTTCACGTCCTGGTGAGGTTTGAGGGAGGACTGACAATGGATGATGGGATTTGTAGTACTTTTACACTCTTCTGTTCCCACAGACCACTGTGGCCCCCAACAAACACCGAGAAAGTCCACACTTGGCACACAGAGCCCCAGTGACCCACTCTACAGCCTACTGAAGTTTGGAGGGGACAGAACATGGATGATGGGACTTGCAGTACCTTCCTCACTTCCCAATCCTGCTACAAACCTAATCCAATGACTGATCAACACCAAATCTGGCACACAGAGCCCTCATGACCCACTCTACAGCCTGGTGCAGTTTACTGTGAGACGGACCACGGATGATGGGACTTGAAGTACCTTCACTCACTTCCAAAAAACAATGCATCCCTCATCCATTCACCAATACAGACCAAACTTAGCACACAGAGCCCCCATGACCCAATCTACATCCTACTACACTTGGGGGGACGGGACAGATGATGGGACTTGCACTACCTTCAGTAATTTCATGATACCACTGCAACTCCCAATAATGATGGATCAAGACTAAACTTGGCACACAGAGCCCCCATGACCCACTCTACATCCTGCTGCACTTCTCAAATGACCCGGGCAGGGCCGGGTCCCCAAGCTAGTATGTAATAAATAGATAGATAGGTAGATAGGTAATGGAATTTCCAATAGCTTGGTTGATCAGAAACACCCAAAGAAAGTTTCTATTGCTATTATTTGTAGAAGGAATCCTTTCACGCTGTCAAATTACAGCAATTTAAAATACCATTTAGCTGCTATGTCTGCCTCCTATGTAATCCTAGGTCTTATAATCTGGAGAGGCTCTAGAGCTCATTTGACAGAGAATTCTGACTATCTTGTGAACTACAAATCCAAGGATTCAATAGGAAGAGCGATAGCAAATATATTCAAAGAGCTATAATTTTATAGTGTGAAAGAGACCCAGTATAACAAGCACATAGTTACCATATTTTTAACAACAGCCTACATTTTATAGATATATAAAGCAACCCTTTCTGTTCTCTTCAAGATCGCCATCTCCACCCCTACAATAATTTGCATTAAGAAGAAAGGTTTGTGGTAATCCCGTTTATTGAATAAAGATTAATGTAGTCAACATTTATATACTTAACCAAGCTTATGCACCGAGAGGGCAAGGAAGAGCACAATGCAATTGGCATTTAATTTAATCTATAACAAAATGTCAAGGAGGATTTGGAGGCTCCTACTCATGGGAAAACAGCAGAGGCTCCCCAAATTTAAAGAGAAATCAGATTTTTTTTCAAGGTGAAAGTGGAAGCGTGTATCTAAAGGTCAACACAGGATGACCATTTTCCTTTTCCTGTGTATTTGCTTGAAAATAAGTCCATATTCTCCAACATTTCACAAATGAAAACCGGGACATATGGGAACAAGCAACCGCCAGCAAGTGGCTAAGATGACAAAAGTTATTAATGAGAATAAACTCACAGTTTGCTTTCTCCTAAACCTACTGGGAAATGCAGATTTCCACTCTTTTTCTCTTTTCTTCCTACTGAGTTAAAAAGTGCACTAACGCACACCCAGACAGCTTGCAAAAAGAGCGACCTCCCATGCTTTTACTTGGGGCATCCAAACGACCGGGAAATGCAAATTAATTTGGCACAAAGCAGGAAAACCCTGATTTATGCCAAATTTATTATTTATTTATTATTTATTTATTAGTCAGTTTTATATTCCGCTCCTCCCTGCAGGCTCGGGGTGGATCACAACAAGAATAAAATGTACAATACAAATGCACAACAGGTTCCATAAAACAGTAAAAACATAATCAATAGCCAACTAGTTACAGATCCTCGATCTTAAGTTCGGACTAGAAAACTTCTCCATTCAGTTAGCCGAACGCTGTTCTAAAGAGGACAGTCTTACAGGCTCTTCGAAAAGGGCCGAGTTCATGTATTGCCCGGACATGATTGGGTAGCGAATTCCAAGTCATAGGAGCCACAAATGAAAAGGCTCGTTGTCTCGTGCTGGACAGATAGCAGGAGCGGGGTGATGGAACGACCAACAGATTCTGCTCTTCCGAGCGCAGTGATCTCGGGGGAACATACGGGGTAAGGCGGTCCCTTAGGTACTCAGGCCCTAGACCGTGCAAGGCCTTAAAGGTTAACACCAACACCTTGAAGGCAATCCGGCACTCAATAGGAAGCCAGTGCAGTTGCCGTAGAATGGGTGTAATATGCTCCCTCACTGGTGCACCCACCAGCAAGCGAGCAGCGGCATTCTGCACTAGCTTGAGTTTCCGGATTGTCGACAGGGGAAGGCCCACGTAGAGGGCGTAACAGTAGTCCAGCCTCGAGATGACCGTCGCCTGGATCACCGTGGCCAGGTCGTCCCTGGACAGGTAGGGTGCCAGTCGCCTAGCCTGGCGAAGATGGTAAAACGCCGTTTTGCTGACCATGGCGACCTGAGTCTCCATGGTCAGCAAAGGGTCCAGTTGGACGCCTAAACTCTTTACGAGGGATGACGGGCTGAGCTGCTCGCCATCCAGGGTAGGCAACCGGCACTCATCCAGCCCAGGGCGACCGGGCCACAAGATTTCCATCTTCGACGGATTCACCTTCAGCCGGCTGGCTCACAGCCAACCAGTCACGGCTTCAAGGCATAGATGGAAACAATCGGGTACGGTATCCTGCCTGCCGTCCATTCTCAGCAGAAGCTGGGTGTCATCCGCGTACTGATAACACTCCAGACCAAAGTCGCGAACCAGCTGTGCCAGGGGGCGCATATAGATGTTGAATAATAAGGGTGAGAGGATGGCCCCCTGGGGGACCCCACAACTTAATGGGAGTCTCCCGGAGACCTCCTCTCCCCTCTCCACACGTTGTCCCCGGTCCCGGAGGAAGGAGGCCACCCACTTAAGAGCGGTCCCCCCATTAGGTACTGGATTAGAGCCGGGTCTTCTTCTTGTTGTTGTTGTTGTTATGTTTATATCCTGATTTTTCTCTCCACAAGGAGACTCAATGTGGCTAACGTTAAAAGTATTACAATACAATTTGAAATATATAATAATTGCAGTGCAATATATAGATATGGAATTATGTTCAATGACTACTGGAATGGCCCGGTTTACAATTATGGATGGTGTGGTTTTTAACAGTGAATGTCATGTTTTTAAATGTTTTAATGTATTTTATTTTCAATTTTAATGTTTATTTTAATTGTACAGTGTTTTAAGGCATCAAATTGTTGCCTATGTGTATAGCTGCCTTGAGTCCTCTTCAAGGTTGAGAAGGTTGGGATATAAATACAGCAAATAAATAATAATAAATACAAATATCAAAACAGTATTCAACATCCTAAGTATTAAAAACAATTCAGATTAAATCCATAAACAGCATCACCTGACTAGATTTTTAAAAACCTCTTCTTTTTTTTAAAAAAAAAACCCTGCCGAATAAAAGGTTTTAACCTGTAGCCAGAAGAGCATCAGGGAGGGGGCCATTCTGGCTTCATTGTGCAGGGAGTTCCAGAGTTGCAAGGAAGCCACCGAAAAGGGCCTGGCTTGAAGATCTCAGGACCTGGGCAGGTTCATACCAAGGGGATATGGTCAGCCAAATAGTCTGGATTTGAATCATCTAGGGCACTGTTTCCCAACCAGTGTACCATGGCTGTGAGCGATCATCAGGTGTGCCGTGGGAAATTGGAACCTCCAATACCCTTTCTTCCCCCTCCTGCCGAACACTTTTTCTTCTTCACTCAGGCTCCCTTCTTCCCAGCCTCGCTCTGCTCACTTTGCTCTGGGGCAAGTCTGCGCAGTAGCGGCTGCACGGGTCCTGTCTTCCTCCCTCCCCCCTCCCCTCCTGAACACGCTCACGCTGCCCCCTCGGATCAAAATGGCAGCAGAAGCAGCAGTGTAGAAGAAAAATTAAGTGTTCGGCAGGAGGGGGAAGAAAGGGCGGGGAGGGGGAGGGGGAGGAAGAGGTCTCTGTCGAAAGCTGGCATGGGCAAACTTGGACCTTCCAGGTGTTTTGGACTCCAACTCCCACCATTCCTAGCAGCCTCAGGCTCCCCCCCCCCCTCAGCCACTTAAGCAGGAAAGAGCCTCAGGCTGTTAGGAATGGTGGGAGTTGGAGTCCAAATCTCCTAGAGGGCCGAAGTTTTCCCATGCCTGTTTTAGGGTCTTTAAAGTGGTGAGCCTCCTTCCAACATTGTGATTCTGGATAGAAACAAACAACAACATAACATAACATTGTTTGAGTCTTCAGTGCTCTCTGGATGTAGATGAACTACAACTTCCAAACTCAAGGTCAATTCCCAAGCAAACCCTTTCAATACTTTCTGTTGTTAATGAGAGTCCAATATGCCAAGTTTGGTTCAATTCCATTGTTGCAAGAGTTCAGGATGCTCTTTGATGGTGTGTTAACTAGGCATGGTTTCGACCCAAAAAATGGCGATTCTAAAATCAAATGGGGGATTTTTTTATTAGTAAAGAAAGACTTACAAAAAAATTTCCAAAAATTTCTAAAATGTAACTTAAGTACTAACGAAATTCGTTAGTAGTTCGTATGCCAGCGCATGCGCATTCCAGATGGTTTTAGCCTACAACTCCCAGAAATCCTAACAGCTGGTAAATTGGCTGGGATTTCTGGGAGTTGTAGGCCAAAACTTGAATAAATCACACTGAATTCTAGATGGGACTCTCCAAATAGGAAGGAGGGAGGGAAGGAGGGAGGGAGGGAGCGGGTATTCTATTCTTGGAAGCAGCAAAAGAAAAGGAGAAGGAGCCCCCCCCCTCGCTCCTCGCTGCCTCTCTCTCACCCTGATCCCGAGGGAGCGAGGGCCCAAGTTTGCCCAGGCTGGTCATATACCTACATTCCATGCACATGCAATAATACAGCAGTAATAACAATGGGTATAAGAAGAGGTAAAATTCAAACCGAAGTACTCTGACTGTGCTCCTCCTCAAACTGCAAAAGGCTCTTCTCTGAGCCGGGAAAAGGCAAAACCCGGGCACAGCATTTGCTTCCTGGGTGCACACACATACATATTCTTTGGGAGGGGGATTTGCTGCAGAATCTTCTCTATGAGCCCGGGATTCTGCAGCAAATCCCCCAAGAATATGTATGTGTGCTCCCATGCAGCAAACGCGGGCTGTTCCCGGGCTAATGTCCCGGGCTAATAAGAGAAGAGCCCGTTTGCACCGCATGAGGAGAGACTAGTCAGAATACTTCGGTTTGAATTTTACCTCTTGTTATTGTTATTACTGCTGTATTATTGCATGTGCATGGAATGTAGGCATGACCAGTTGGATTACTTATAATATTAGGCACTTACAGTAGCATTCATTCTATTATACATTAGGTTGGTTTCTCACCCCAATACTCTTTGATGCTTTAGATCCTGGCAAGCAGGAGAGGCAGGGAAGCCTGGAAAAAATGTAAACAGAGAGGTCTACTCAGAAGTAAATCCACAAAGGAGGGCCCTTCCTCCAAAGTGCCCTCCTTTGCAGATTTACTTCTGAGTAATCCTCTCTGTTTACATTTTTCCGGGCTTCCAGCCGAAAGAAGGAGCGAGTTTAGGGCTTGCCTTGCCATAATACTTATTGGCAAGGGAGGCGGGAGGGTGGTGAGAGAGAATGAGGGTGCCCCCTTACGACCTAATAACGACACTTAAGAATATCGTGGCCCCCGAAGTTTGAAAGGAAGTCCACTTCCTGGTTGGCGTTCCAGGTGCGGAAATACTCGAAAGTAGCATTTCTTACGAATTTCTTACGAAATGAATCATTTTCATAACTTTTTTCTCATGCCTAGTGTTAACTATAAATCCCAGAAAATGTAACTCCCAAATGTCAAGGTCTATTTTACCCAAACTCCATCTGTGTTCACATTTGGGCATATTGAGTATTCATGCCAAGTTTGGTCCTGATCCAACATTGTTTGAGTCCACAGTGCTCTCTGGATATAGGTGAACTACAACTCCAAAACTCAAGGTCAATGCCCACCAAACTCTTATAGTATTTTCTCTTGGTTATGGGAGTTCTGTGTGGGAAGTTTGTGCCTTTCTGCCATTCCTGCCAGTGTCATTTTGGTTGGTGGTGTGCCCCAGGATTTTGTAAATGTAAAAAATGTCCCGCGGCTCAAAAAAGGTTGAAAAACACTGATCTAAGCAGCTTAACCAGCACTTTGAATTGTGCCTGGAAACAAACTGGCAGTCAGTGGAGCTGTTACAACAGGGGGTTTGTCTGCTCCCTGTAGCTGACAGCAACCTGGCACCAGCTCTTTAGACCAACTGAAGTTTCCGAGCACTCTTTGGAGGCAGCCCCACATAGAGTGTGTTACAAGTAATCCAGACGGGATTTAACTAAGACATGTAACACCATGGCCAGATCTCGCTTCTCAAGGAACAGGCGCAGTTGGTGTACAAGTTTTAATTGTGCAAAAGCCCTCCTGGCCACTCCCAATACCTGGGCCCACAAGTTCAGTGTCAAGTCCAGGAGGACTCCCAAACTGTGGACCTTTGTCTTCAGGGGAGTGTGACCCCATCCAGCACAAGCTGGATCCCTATTCCCTGGTCTGCCTTCTGAATGACCAGGAACACCCCGTCTTGTTTGGATTAAGTTTCAGCTTGTTTGCCCTCATCCAGTCCATTACTGATGACAGGCACTGGTTAGGGTCAGGGCGGCTTTCTTGGCATTTGGTGGAAAGGAGTAACTGATTTCATTACAATCCTCAAACTGGCAATGATTTGTACTCAATGTGAATTTCTAATTTCTAAATTAAGCAACATCATCTCAACAAAATCTCTGCTGAATCAATAGGGATGTAAAATGAAAACAGCCAAATTAATAGAGTTGGAGGGTCAACACATTCCTAGAAGTAGGTGTTGAAAAATCTTCTAATCCAGGGGTGCTCATTAGGTAGATCGCGTTCTACTGGTAGATCGCGTAGGGCGTCCTGGTAGATCGCAGACAGGGCGGGAGGATGGCTCAGTCCCACCCCACAGGCTCCCGACGCCGCCCAAGTGCTGCCGGCCCTGGGTTATCTGAGGTCCTTTCCACACAGTTGAATAAAATCCCATGTTTTCTGCTTTGAATCAGATTATATGGCAGTGTGGACTCAGAAAACCCAGTTCCAAGAAGATATTGTGTTATATGTTTCACATTTTTGTAGTGGGTAGGAAGATCATTTTGACTTGGTTATAAGTAGATCGCATGCTGAAAAAGTGTGAGCACCCCTGTGCTAAACCATCTACATTAATTGAATATTGTATAAATAATGAGCAGATCTTCTTACAACTGCAGCCTTCACAGCACAGTTGTGTCCTTTTCTGTAGGATATTGTGAATTGTGTAAAATATATTGTTATACATGTTCATGGCAGGATGCCATTATCACTTCATAATATACTGACAAGGCAATGCCAGTCCCTGTCCTCTAATTATAAATGATTTCCTCAAATGTCCAGAACCAAAGGGAGGCACCAGAGACCAGCCACTCGCTTTATCTAATTTTAGTGTCAGAACGTTGAAAAACTGGTATCCCAGCAGTAGACCGATCTCTTTGGGGTTCTTTCACCTTCCTCCCAGTGAAGAGACAATTGAAAACATCCAGCTATCTCTCAATGGGCGTAAGAGTGATACCCAAATGTTAATTGCTTTCTTATTGCTTCAATTATTACAGAGGAATAAAACACACACCAAAGAGTATTCTGTGTTTGTTTCTTGCAGGAAGCTGTAGTCATCATTCTTATTCTCTAGTCACATTTAAAAGAATAAAAACAGTTCAATAACCTCCTCATTACAAATATTGTGGGACAATGAACAATGTTTCTGCTAATTAGGGCCCTAACAATTAATCCAGCTCCACAAAATCCAAGAAAATTATTATATACCATTTGGTTTAATTAAGTGAATCTGTTAAATGTATCAGAATAGAAAATTGTGCATAGAAAATTGTCATAATCACCATCGTAATTTTTTTGGCCTTTGCAACTCAATCTAGTTTTTGTTGTTTATGCGTTCAGTCACTACCGACTCTTCATGACCTCCTGGACCAGCCCACGCCAGAGCTCCCTGTGGGCTGTTGCCACCCCCAGCTCGTTCAAGGTCAAGCCAGTCACTTCAAAGATAACATCCATCCATCTTGCCCTTGGTCTGCCTCTCTTCCTTTTCCCTTCCATTTCCTCCAGTATCAGGCATGTAGCCGGGGGGGGGGGCTTAGGGGGCTTCAGCCCCCCCTCCCAAAATTCTCAGGGTGCTCCGCGAGAAGGCCTTACTGTTACATTATTTAAACTGTTATGTTTATTCATATCATGATCTGATCACCATGCTCATTACATCCCACATTCATGGGATTATTGGGATAACAATACAAAAGATTTGGTAGGGTAGTGCCTCTCTTACTCAGACTCAGCCCCTCCCGAATCAAATGCAGCCCTCCCCGAATCAAAATCCTGGCTACGGCCCTGTCCAGTATCATTATCTTCTCCAAGCTTTCCTGTCTTCTCATTATGTGGCCAAAGTACTTCATCTTTGCCTCTAATATCCTTCCCTCTAATAAGCAGCCGGGCATTTTTTTTCCTGGAGTATGGACTGATCTTCTTGCAGTCCAAGGCACTCTTAGAATTTTCCTCCAACACCACAATTCAAAAATGTCTATCTTTCCTTATGGTCCAGCTCTCACATCCATAGGTTACTATGGGGAATATCACTGTGTTAACTATGCAGCTCTTCATTGCTAGTGTGATGTCTTTACTCTTTACTATTTTATCGAGATTGGCCATTGCTCTTCTCCCAAGAAGGAAACGTTTTCTGATTTCCTGGCTGCGGTCTGCGTCTTCAGTCATTTTTGTGCCTAGAAATACAAAATCTCTGCCTCCATGTTTTCTCCCTCTATTTGCCAGTAATCAATCAGTCTGGTTGCCATAATCTTGGGTTTTTTTAATGTTTAACTGCAACCTAGCTCTTGCACTTTCTTTTCACCTTGATTATAAGGCTCCTCAGCTCCTCCTCTCTTTCAGCCATCAAAGTGTTATCATCTGCATATCTAAGGTTGTTAATGTTTTTGTACAGCAATTTTAACTCCACACTTGGATTCATCAAGCCCCACACGTCACATGATGCGTTCTGCATACAAGTTGAATAGGTTGGGTGAGAATATATAGCCCTGCCATACTCCTTTCCCAATCTTGAACCAGTCTATTGTTCTGTGGTCTATTCTTACGGTTGCAGATACAGAATCATCAGGAGACAGACAAGGAATTTATAATTTTATAATTTAAAATAAAATATAGTATTTTTAATGATAAAATTATAAAATTATAAATTATAAATTTAAAATAAAAGCAATGTAGCTAAAACATACAAAGAGTGAACATTTAGATGGATTTAAGCTACTCACAATATTAAAATAATGCAAACATACACTTTAAAAGATCAAATGCAATTAAATTTATTTATTTATTTATTGCATTCGTATCTCATTCTTCTCAACCCCCGAAAGGAGACTCAAGACAGCTTACAATTGGCAGTCATTTTTTTTTAAAAAAATTAATTTTATTGGATTTTACAAAGTGTTAAGAAACAAAGCAAAACAACCATCCATACAACACCCCCGGTACCCCCACCCTTCCTCCCCCTCCCTCCCCTCCTCCTTCACATATACCCTGACTAACATAACATTCTGTCTACCAACCACGAGTACTTCCTTCTCGCTCAATATTCCTTAAAGTAAACAAAGGAAAAGACAACATCTTGGTTGTCTAAAAGCTGATAGGTTCTAATATTCGAACTTCAATTTGACAACCCTTGTGGTCACTAATTTTATAATTCTATCAACCAGTTAATCTTGGTTTTTTAAAAAAGTAATTCACAATGAGAGTCCAATCCGTTTTCTTCATATGGTTGTTCTCTGAGATAGCATTTGTTAGGGAGTCCATATTTACAACGTCTGGAAATTTTTTCCTCCAGTCCTCCAGTCCAGGAGTGTCCTTATTTTTCCATTTTTTTGCAAATGCCATTCTCGCCGCTGTTATGCAATATATAAACAATTTTTCTGTGTTATCCTCTATTTCAAAACCAATTAAACCCAACAATAGAATTTAAGACTTGAAATCAACTTGAATCAGAAGCATATCCTGTATCTCCCTATGTGCTGTTTTCCAAAATTTCCTAGCTTTTCCGCAGTTCCACCACATATGATACATGTTCCCCATTTCTTTTTTGCATTTCCAGCATATATTGCTGTTATTATTATTATACTTGACTAATTTAGTGGGGGTCAAGTACCATCTGTGGAATATTTTCATTCCATTTTCTTTTAAATCATAAGCATATGTGAATTAAAAATGTTTATTCCACATTTTCTCCCATAATTTTAGAGCTATTGTGTGACCTATATCCTGGGCCCACTTTATCATACATGACTTTATGCTCTGCTTCTCTGTCTCACATTCTAATATTTTATTGTAGAGGAGTGTGATTTTCTTATTTTATTTTGTAGTAATAAGTCCCAAACTGATTTAGTGTTTCCAAAACCTTGTAGTTTATCTTTTAAAAATACCTTGTTTATTTGAAAATATTGCAGCCGGTTTATCGAATTCCCACATGTCTTTTAGGATCAAGCCATCCTAGGACCCTCTTAATAATGAGCTGTATGTTAGCCATGTCTTTTTGACTTGTCTTCTAAAGAAGGCTTCTTGTGGAGAGATCCACATAGGTGTCTTCTCACACAGTCTTCCTTTGTATTTAGACCAAACTTTCAAGAGTGCTTTCCTTATTGGCAGTCATTAGATGCTGACATAGAAACAGTTAGAGCACAACAATTAACATAAACAGGTCAACCTGCAATAAAAATATATTCAAAAAGCAATAAAAATACATTAAACATATTGGCCCTTAAAATATTAACACAACCAAGTCTGTGTCCGCAAATTAAAACAGTTTAGTTTCTAACACTCAATGGACGAGTTTTGTACATAACTAAATAACTGTGGTATTTTATAATACCATTGGTCTCCATGTATTTGTTAAAAATTGTCAAGTGACAGTAATAAGTTATGACAAACTTATCCAAGTTTCATGGCATCCCTCTAGATAACATCCATATTAAAATGTAATGATGGTTAATGATGCAAAACAGAGATGGTGGAAGGGATATATTGTAAATCTCAGCCAAGGTGAATTTGACTGCGAACATGACAGAGACTGATTTATGAATTAAGATAGACATGTATGATTTTTTTTTGGTTTCTCTCCATCAGTCAAGCTGTAATATAGACCTATGTCTTATTAATATATATCTTTACATATCCACTGAATTGCAAGGAGAAATCAATTCGGAATTGCTATGGTATACGATTTCTGGATCATGGGATTTTAATGTTAATATTAGGATGATTTTATGCTTTGTCTGAATGTTTACATTTTATGTATGTCTTATGTTTTAAAGTTTTAATTTATTTAGTTATATTTAGTAATTCGTTATTATGATTTTGTTGTGTACTCTATGTTGGCAATGAATTTTTGCCATTAGTATGTTGTAAATTGCCTTGAGTCTGCCCAGAGATGGGAAAGGTGGTATATAAATACAGTAGAGTCGCATTTATCCAACCTTCACTCATCCATTGTTCTGTATTATCCAATGCTGCCGGATCCACAGTTGTTTCAATACATTGCCATGTTTTGGTGCTAAATTTGTAAACACAGTCATTACTACATAATGTTACCATGTATTGAACTGCTTTTTCTGTCGATTCGTTGGAAAACATTATGTTTAGGGATTTAATTTGTAAAATCATAATGTAATTTGACATTTAATAGGCTTTTCCTTAATCCCTCCTTATTATCCAACATTTTTGCTTATCCTACATCCTGCTGGCCCATTTATGTTGGATAAGTGAGACTTTACTGTACAGTAAATAAATAAAATAATATTTTATCAACCATGTATACATATTCATCCTGTTAAACAGTTTTATCTGTTTAAAATGTGGTTTGCCCCCAAGAGGAATGGCAGATAATAAATTGGTTCCCTTCCTTGACTTCTATCATTACAATCCAAATGTAAGCCAACCACAAATTAACTAAATAATATGGTAAATACCTATTCTGGTGAGAGGACAAAAGAAAACATCAGAGAAAGGAGCCTGAGATGTCTTGGATGCTGCTTCAGACAGTGATATTGACAGTGATGTGAAAATGAGACCAAATCTGCTAAGGTGAACGAGGGGAAAGAAATGAAAACCACACTAGCCATTGAATTGAATATGTTAAAGAAATGAGTATATATTTTTTGGTTTGGTACATTTTATTGATTATTGATTAGGGTATGCATCAAAAGTGGGAGAACATTTAAAGTGATAGAAAAGTAAGAAAGTGGGATCTCAAAAATTGAGAGTAAAGGAAAAAGAAGAAAAAAGGGGAAGGGAAAAAATAAAAAGAAAAGAAAAAACTAATAAAAATAATAAAAAATAAAATAGTAAAATAGTAAAGAAATGAGTATTTAAGACAAAATTTCCAACTGATTAGATGGTTACTTTGGCTATGATACAGAGACAATTGCACTATTGGCGAAATACCCAAAAAAGTGAGTGAAGTTTCTTATTTGTTTTAATATCCTTTTGGAGTTTATTGGCCACTATATCCACTATAGGACCACAGGCCGGAAATCGGTGGAGTTCTGCCTTCGTTTTAATATCAAGAGTCTACAATTTGGGGCATGCAAAATGGAATCAAAGAGATGAGAGATAACTTGGAGAGGCAGAAGAACCATGATCATTGTCTTTGCATCTTCCTGAGACATTTTAAACAAGAGGATGGAGAAGTAGATTTAGAAGACAAGATAATGAATTGGATCCACAACTTCTGCCCAGATCGAAAGATTACAATGACTTGGAAAGATTCTATAGAATTGATAATTAGAATGAAAGATTACAATGACTTGGAAAGATTCTATAGAAATGATCATTAGGATCAATTCTATAGAATATTTCCAAGTCATTGTAATCTTTCAATCTGGGCAGAAGTTGTGGATCCAATTCATTATCTTGTCTTTTAAATCTACTTCCCCATCCTCTTGTTTAAAATTTCTCAGGACATTTTAAACAATGATCATGTCTGCACCGGGAATGTGGCGCAGCTGGCTAAGTGTCAGCTGCATAAGATCTCTCTGACCAGTAGGACATGAGTTTGAGGCCTGCCCGGGTCGAGGTGGGTGCTCGACCTTAAGTGTAGCCTGCTGTCAACCTTTGCAGTCTGAAAGACGGTTGCATTTGTCAAGTAGGAGATAAAGGTACCACATTAAGTGGGGAGGCAAATTTTGACTGAATTATGAGGCCATTAAAGAACTCCAGGAACGCTGAAGAATGTGGAAGGAACAAGAAGGGATGCTGGGGATGCTGAGAGATGAGGAGAGTGTCAGCTCCCCCTGGTGGCCAGAGTTTGCCTCTGTTTGTCTATATGTGTGTGTATGTTGGAAACGGCAGGGTTTGTCCGCTAAGTATGTGTACCTGTAATCTGCTCTGAGTCCCCTTCGGGGTGAGAAAAGCGGAATATAAATAAAGTAAATAAATAATAAATAATAATGGTTCTTCTGCCTCTCCAAGTTATCTCTCATCTCTTTGATTCCATTTTGCAAAGATACTGTATATTATTATAAACTTGTGTTATGCTGTGAAACTGACAAACTATTATTTGTTGAATGAATAACGGTCTACATTATCAAAGAGCTAAGGGGGTGGCCCTATTTTATTTCTCACTAGAACCATATAGATCAGATTCTAATAGTTATACAGACAGACACCCACATTTGCTTGGGTTAGGGTAACAGAAACAGAAGCTAAATTAATGAGAAAAATCATGAATTTTTTAATTGATTTTTTTTGTCATGGGCATTTTAAGTACACATGCCAGGAAATGATTATGAGAAATTATGTCTTCTTCTTAGGCGATTCTTCGTTGTCTGAGGGTGATGGCCCTCCAAGTGTAGTATCTTGTCAGTGGATACGTAGGTGGCTGTGGAGACGTATTCTTGATTTGCATGTTCTTCCACAGTGAGGACAACAGTTTCTAGGTGGAAGGTGGTCCTGGTCAGGGTTGGCTTGATGTGCCTTCCTCTTAGCGCATTTCTCCCTTTTGCCCTCCATTTGTGTCCCTTCGAATTCTGCAGCACTGCTGGGATATACAAACTATATGAACTATTGTTAAATTATGGTACCTCTGCAGTGTTTGAAGGGAAGGAGTAAGGCTAAATTTCATGCAGTGACCTATTTTGGAATCAGAAATTGTTGGTTCAAATATCAGTGAAATGATAGGAATATTCCTATCATTTCACTGATATTTGAAACATCAACAAGATAAAATATATAAGCAATCACCATAATAATTTACATATTAAAATATAATAAATACGCAGGCTGCGTGATCAATGACTTTTTTCCAATGCTCATTACAAAATTAGGGGCATTTCTAGAGTGTTTCTTAAATATCGTAAATGTCCATTTCATTACTATAATAGTAAAGACATTTTCATTACTATTTCGTTGCAATTGCATAGGGTGGATAAGGGGTCTTCCAGGGCTCCTTGCTTATTCATTTTAGTGCTATTGGGGTGAAACTTGCTACAGTGGTAGAACATATTTACCACTGTAACCGCCCCCCCTCCAATTCAGAACATTTCATTTATGTATTAAATGAGGGGGGGGGTTAAGGTTTTTACAAAACAACTTTTAAAAAAAAAACAAACTACAAGAGCTATGTTTTTGAATTTCTCTACAATTACATAACATAACCAGGGAATCGTCCATCCAAGTTTCAGAAAAATTAGCATATGTGATGTTTGGGGAATTTTTAAATTTTTGTCAAAAGAAAATTAAATCTTTTTTTTTGCTGCTATGGCTGGCTGGATTGGAGTGGGATGGGGTCCACACTTTGAGTACAAGACACATTTTCCATTGCAAGCAAACCCATCAAGTATCAGAAGATTTAGTAAATTCTTACTGTTTCTAGAAATAAAATTTCCTTTAAAAGAAACCCAAAGAACCCATGTGAAATTGGAAAAAAATCATTTTTTATCTGAGAACAACAAATGTGGTCCATAGAGTTATGCCAAAAGAGATTCCTAGTGAGGTATTTCCTAGGAATCTCCAGGTCCACTAGCAGAACTATAGCCGTAACACCTTTTCTCCACCTACGACTTGAGGCAGCACAACAGATAGATACAGGTACTGAGAAGATATTTCTTGTCTGTAAACTGGTGTATTTTAAGTGGGCTACTAGGTTTGCTGAACACAAGAAATGTTTTTTGCAAACCACAGGCCCCCAACACAAATATCAAGTGAAATAACTGAAAGAACTGATATTTCTTTTCTTTAAACACTCCGCCTCCCCCCCCCCTTCAGCTCTGATTGGCTGAGTGGCATGGCAAGATGTTTTGCTTCACCTCCTGGTAGTGCTTGGTTGCTCTGTGAATTAAAACTGTGTCACAGAGAGTTACAACATTTACGTAACTTACAAAAAATGCCAGGTAAAAGTTTCAATTCTTAAATTTTTGGGTTGAGCAATGCCCATATGTCAGATATTGTGTTGTATCCACTGATCTAATGAATTTGATCCGGTTTATGGCGGAGAAACAAAATTTTGCACAGTCCTAATAAATACACTTAAAACAGCCTCTAAAACTCACAAATTGCATGTTCAGGTGTGAGATCTGTTGCACGACGAAACAACATGAGATTACATTTGGAAAGTAATTACCACAACTTTTATTGAGTTCAGCTGTGTTATAGGGTTGGTTTGCACATGTTATGAAAACATAAAAGTTGTAGTTTTACATGGTTGTTAGCCTTTTGTTTTCTTGCCAAGATGCTGGTGTCTCACCAACTACAACACACATAGCATTGAGCTATGGCAGCTGAAGTGGTGTCTTATGTACACTATTTTTTAAAAAAGTATTCTGTGCGTTCTCTAGGCTTCTTAGTCAATAGTTTGCATTTGGATCCAAATAATAAGGCACATGATTTGTTGAAAAGTACAGCATTTATGTAAGCCTGGTGTTTGCACACTTTTCCTCCATAATATCTCTTTCATTCCCATGACTGGCTTGGGAATATAATGGGCTTTAAAGAACAAAATTGGACCGTGGCTTCCATGAATCTGCTTTGAGTCTTACTATAAACTGTAAAGGAGTTATGCAAAGTGCTGAACCTATTTTGAGAATAGGGATAATTCTTTAAAGTTTGGACTCAAGCCCTGAGTAGATTATGTTCCTCATCAACATGGAAATCATGGGTGTCACTGCTGATAAACCATAGTCAGTATTAGCTGTAGCGATGTTGTCGCAGCAGACGCCAGTTCAGAGAGCCAAACCCAATTGAAGAGTAATAAGTTTGTTTTAATATTCACAGAGTCTCTGGAGATAAGTATTTGCAAAACAAAAGCACTTAATGGTCAGTGAAAACACTAACAAAAGGAAGCCTTAACCGGCATGGAAACAAACAGGGAGAAAAAGCCTGCATTCAAAATGCCAAAACTCTTTAGCAAAATCAAGGCAAAACAAACAGAGAAAGGCATGCTGAGGGCAGCAGAGAAGATGTCGTCGTCAGAATCAATCCAAGGTCATCAGCATTGAAGTCATCAAAGGGTTGTCCAAGAAGGTATCCAAAGGGGCGTAGGAGAGGCGTAATCCAGGAGCCAGGCCAAGGTCAAGAAGAGGAGATAGACATAGAAGCTAAGACACAGCCCACAGTCCAACTGGGGAGCAATCCAGTGGGGTTCAAACCCCACCACAGGAAGCAGCAGAATCAGTCTGGAAACAAGGCTGCAAGATGACAGGATACAAGATTCAGGAGTCCTAGGATCCAAAGGCAACTCCTTGCTAGCCACAGAGGTTTGTCCCAAAAGCTTACTACAAGTCAAATCCACTTGATGAGGTCGACGCCCTATCATCATCCTCAGGTGTTACTCTCCCAGCAGCTGCTGCCCTTTGACTGACCCTCCAAGATTTCCACTTGTGGTTAAGACTTAGAACATCCCCTCCCATTGTCTGGGGACTCTGAGGGCCAATCCTGATCATCAGTGAATCCGACCCAGGTGTCTGAATTTGTGGGTTCCTCACAAGCCCTCTGAATTTCTCTTACTTGAGTCCAAACCATTTCAGTAGAAATGTCCTTTGTACTCCAACTCCCATCATTCCCAGAGAATCCCTCAAATGTCTCAGAGTCTGTAGGTGCTGTAATTATTTGTTTGATTCTCTTGAGTTGCAAGTGATCCTCATCCCTTGACCCACTTGACTCATGAGTAAGCCTCTTTCTGCAAACATCAGTACTCCTGTTACAAACAGCCCCACCCAGTTCTATACTCTCCCCAGATGCTGAGCCATCAGAGTCTTCTGAATCACTATTATCAGTAGCAGTTGGAGGCTCAATCACAACAGATGTGGTATAAGAAGGAATACAAGGAGTGCAGGGATATAAAATGACAGCATGAATGTTTTGATTCAGAAAGGCAATTTTTTCCCTTAAACAGAGTAAGAGAATTGGGTGTAGCAAATGGTTTCTTCTGGTGTCTGCTGGAGACAAGAAGATTGAAATGTTTTAAACTTCCAACTGTTTGGGCAGAAGGAGGGGGAAAGAACAATGAAAAAGCAATAGAGAATCATGATATGATGTACTCTGTGCACAAGACGACACCTGTCTGTTCAAGATCCATTCCCTTTAGTGTCTTTCTAGGTCAGTAAACCAAGGAGGAGGTTAAGAACATGTTCTCTATCATATAGGCTGAGCTCAGCTGGTTGGGAGATCTCACACTGCGACTATTGAGCTTGCAATATCCGAGTTTCAAAAAAACAAACATTAATTTTTAACCCAAAGGTTACTCTCCTCTTAGAGTTGCACAAGGCCATGGATGTTACGCAGTGGCAACTCGACACGAGGAAAGAGGTGATGACCCAAAACAGCAGGTAAGATCCAATGAACAATATATTGTAGAATTTGAGCTAAAGCATATGTTTCTTTGTTTGTTCACAAATGTGTATCCAAGCAAACCATTAGGTTTTTCCAAGCTCATATCATTCCATCGTGCATTTTACATGTATGTTTTGTTATTTTTTCTCTCCATTTTTGTTTCTTTCAATACATATTTTGATCAAATGTGATGGAATCATTTTCTAGGTTGGTCAGATAAGTCCATCCCCAGGATTCTTTTCTCACTTTTCACTCAATAACTTTTCCTGAATCTTGTCCTTTTGATGTACGGTGACTTCTATGCTTTAAAAAAGTGGCTATTGGGCTTGTGCAAAAATTTCAGAAGCTTTGTAAATCAGATTAAAATTAGTTAAATCTATACTTCCAACATGATAACTGACAAGTGGATGTGGCCTGAACCTAAAATTTAAGAATCAAAACTTACTCAAAACTTTTTTGTTTTAATTTTGTTTCAGTTTCATATTCATGGCAAGCAACCAAAAAAGCTCCCATTCCTCTTTAAATTAATTGCCTTTCGCCATTAGAAGAGGAAAAGCAGGGAGAAAGCAGAGTTCTCTTGGAAAGAAAGCACAGAACTCTAGGAATGTAGTTTGGGAAGGTGAGGAACTCTATGATAGATCATACAAAAGGCCCTGCCCTAAACTACACTTCCCATAGTTCTGCTCAACATCAGAAAGCCCCAATCGGGAGAATAGACTTGTGCAATCTGGGTAAACCACAATCTGTTTTGTTGTCCCTCTTTTCAATGGAGATCCTGATCCACTTTGCGGGAGCATCCCGAATTTGGAAGGACAGAAATCTGTTTTCAGTCAGAGAAGCTGGGCATCCATTAACAAGTTTAAGTGCTTTGGAGACAGTTTGTCTGATTGTTAAGTTATTTGCGTCATTTTTGAATAAACTTTGTTTTGACTCAATACTTGATCTGGCCCTTTATGGCTTTTGTGTTGTGACATCATTAATCTCCTTACTCAGTTCTCGGATGTTACGCAACATCTTTCTATCTTCTCAGGGTACCCAGTCAGACAGAGTTTCATCTCTTACAAGATCAGGGTCAGTCTCTCTCTAAAGTCTCTTTAACCTTATGGTGCCCTGCACTTAAGAATAACAAAGTGGCTTTTTATTTTGTTTTCTTACCCTTTGGGTGAGCTGTAAATCCTCTTTTAGGGGAGAGGAGTATTCAGAGCGTCCAGGTACTCCTGACGCATGCGCAAAAGTCCACTTAAAATGTAATTGTTCCAATTTACATACCAATTCAACTTAAGAACAAACCTACAGAACCTTTCTTGTTTGTAACTTGAGGTCTGCCTGTATTGTAGAATGATTGTAGTTTGATAGCATTTATCTACCATGGCTCAGTGCTATAACTCCCATAACTATGGGAGTTATGGTTGGGTCTGCACTCTCTGGCAAAGAAACCTAAAGCCCCTGTAATATTACAAATCCAACAATTTCACAGCATTGAGCCAGGCCCGGATTACCCATAAGGCCACCCTAGGCCAAGGCCTAGGGCGGCAGCCATGGCAGGGCGGCAGATCCGGACCCCCCCCCCATTTTTTTTTTAAAAAGGTCGATCTTCGGGCGCTTCTGTGCCTGCGCGGAAGGAAGGAAGGAAGGAAGGATGGAAGGAAGGAAGGAAGGAAGGAAGGGCGAGCGAGGAGCAAGAGGTGGAGCGGAGGGGAGCCATGTCACAGGCCAAGAGGCGGAGGGAGGAGAGTGACGTGGCTCCCCTCCACTCTGCCTCTTGCTCCTCGCCTCGCCGCCCCTCCTTCCTTCCTTCACTTGAGGAAGGAAGGAGGGGTGAGCGAGGAGCAAGAGGTGGAGCGGATGGGAACCACGTCACAGGGCCTCTGACGCGGCTCTCCTCCACTCCGCCTCTTGCTCCTTTCTCGCCCCTCCTTCCTTCCTTCACTTCTTCTGTTTAACTAAAGGAGCCGGGACCACCAGAAGCCTAAATGACCTCCATAGAAAATAAGCACTTCATACATGAAGTCAGCCAGAAAAAAGATCAACTTTAGTTGAGTTTCTTTCCTTTCTCCCTATTAGGAAAAAAATGTTTTGCTCTGTGAATTGCCCTGAACCTCCTGCTTGACTGGCTAGCCAAAAGGACTGCCAGTTTGTCTGCACATAAACATCTCAACCAGCTCAGATAATCACCAGAGACATTTATCTGAATGCTTCTTTAATGAGAGCTCCAGTACATGGCAACCAGGAAAGTGTCTTCTCTGTAGATATTACAAAGGCAGGGACAAACAGGCAGGTTTTGTTTTCTCTCACTGGGTTAGATAATTTCAAGGTATGCATCCAGTCTTCTTTGTGCCTTACCCTTGATGTCAACATTTGAAGGCAGGAGAGCAGATGCAAAATCAGAAAATAGCCTTTACACCTGTTACAAGGATATAACTGAATGTTTCAAAGCTGTGTTGCTAATAAATCCGTGGCCAATAATAAATTCGGAAATTGTTTAGAGCCTGTATTCCTACTGTACGCAACAATGAGGTGAAACTGAACAGCAGCAAAGACAACTCAAAGGAATGAGTCAAAAGACTTCTACCTGCAACTAACTCTTGGAGAACATGCAAGCAGCTGTCTTGATTTTGATTAATATTATTATGCAGCCTGCTAAAATAGAATCTCATAAATATCCATGAAACATTTTATTAGATGGCTGTAAAATACATCATTCCTCGCAACCCATCACTAAAATGTAAAAAAAAACAACTGAGGAGAAGAGAGGTGTTTAAATGTGCAAATAAGATGATTTTGCAGAATTATGTTGGATTTTTTATTTTTATTTCCATAATATCCTTACAGTAGTTAAAGTGCAAAAGTAGAGGCTCACCTTAGAAGACCTCACTGAATATGTAATAAAGATAAATTGGTTGCAGCCCCCAATCTACCCCCCATACAATAGGGACACTGATCCAAAGAAAGTTAGCCAGTTAAAATTCTTCTTCTGGACATAATGATATTCAAAGTCTGATACTTTTTAATTTTTTAATTTACTATTACTATGTCCATCCAAATAGAAGGTTTTCAGTTTGACCTTGTTCTGTTTGTTTATTACATGCAACCTTCCTAAGCACATGTGATTACTTCTCTTTGCCTTATTTTGTGTATATTTTTATTTTCAGAGTGGCCTAGGCTGTAAAGATTAGCCAGAAATCTTCATTTTGAACATTTCAATTTAGAACTCCACATTTCTAGTCTAAAATTATTAACTCACTAGTTTAGAGTGCAATCCTAGAGCCACATGTCATCTTAATGCTGTTTTTCTTACGCATCCAGATTTTTAAGAAGTGCCAATTGTTAGCAAGTGAAATGAATAATGAGACACAGACATGGCCCTTTCCCTGCCAACGCAGTGGGCGGGGAAAGATTATTACCTCCTCGCACGAAGGGAGATGATTGGTTCCCTGGGAGTCTTCTGGGAGTGGGTGGAGGCTGCCTATGGTGTTGGGGCAGCCTCCTGCTTCATTCCCGTTTGAGGTGTTGACCCACCACTCCCGTCCGGTTATAGTATAGTGGTCGCCTTAGGGGCCGGGTAGGAATTTTTTCCCCTTCTATGTTAAACCCCCCCCCAAAAAAACTAGGGGGGGGGGGGTTGCCTACCCGGTACTGTTACTGGGACTTTCTGGGATGGCGGTTCTATAAATAGGACAGCGTAAATAGTTTAGGGTAATCCATAGACCCATATTCACTCATGCACTCTTCAAAGTTGGTTGGGCCAGTGCACAAATACACTTACCTGGACGGCTGTTGAAGGGTGAGGGGGATACTATTGGTCCAGAAATTTTGAGAGTCCGGTTAAGTATTTCCAGAGAGTTTTCTTTTGTTTTCTTGTGTTTGTGTTTGAGAGGTTGCTGAGTTTTTGTGTTGTAGGGGACTCAGGAGAGTTTCCCAGTGTTGCCGTTGTTGCCCAGTTTTGTGTTCGGGGACTCAGAGAGTTTCCCACCTCGGGTCTTGCGCGGACGCTACACCTTCTTCCCTTGACACCTGAGTTTAGTGAGGTTAAACTTAAATCGGTAACTTTAAAATAAATAAAGGTTGCCCTAATTTGATCCAATTACTGTTGTCTGTCTCGTTATTTCGGGGGTTGGAAGGTAAATATATCTACGTAGATATAGGCAAAATAATGGAATAGACATCTAATTAGGATATTTTTTTGGTGATATGCAAAATAATAATAATTATTATTATTATTTAATCACACTTGGGAAGTGTCTGATGTGTGATCAAATACCCAAAAAAACACAGCATAGTGATCTTGTTTGCTGTGTACTAATCTTGTTATGTATCAAATAATAATGCTTTATTTCTATACTGACCTACCTCCCAAAGGGACTTGGAGTGCTGTAATGTAAAGGAACAAGTAACTTAGTGCTTGGCAGCAGGGGCTGCTGGCCTCTTCTTGACCTATTATTCATATTCCATTGGACAATAATAACAGCCCTGAGGGATATCTGCTTTCCTCCTGGGATACTCCCAGGCCAGCCATTTTATGCAAGTCTAACTCTCAAGTCACCTGAGTTCTATAGAGAAGGAAAGCTGTGACATCAGCCCCAATAATAGTCTCTTTCCCTCACCCCGCTGGTTGATTTACACACAAGGAGAGTTCCAAAATCCTATTCTTCACCAAATGGGTGTCATAGATGCTCTCCTCACTGGGAAAACCACTCAATAACAGAAAAGGTAGCATTGATCAACAATAATATTATCCCAAAACAACATCACTGCACATCAAAAGGATAGTTAAGCTGTGGGGAACCATCTATCTACAAAGGGAAGTGAAATAGCCTTAGTGTCCATCCTTAGAAGCCCAGCAGACCTGAGCAAGTTCAATCAAGACTAAGTGATGAGAGGCCGGATAAATAAGTGTACGGCCAACTAGCTGGGGAAGCAACAAACAACATGCTACATGTGAGAGGTATGCAGAACACTGGAAGACCCGTTACAATGTGACCAATGACTAAAGAGGGAGACGTACATGTATTGTTGAAGGCTTCCATGGCTGGAATCACTGGCTTGTTGTAGGTTTTTTGGACTATATGGCCATGTTCTAGAAGCATTCTCTCCTGACGTTTTGCTTATATCTATGACAGGCATCCTCAGAGGTTGTGAGGACCTCACAATCTCTGAGGATGCCTGCCATAGATTTAGGTGAAACATCAGGAGATAATGCTTCTAGAACATGGCCATATAGCCTGAAAAACCTACAGCAACCCAGAGATGTACATGCTAAAATAGGGTACAAAACAGAACTTTCAGCTCAATGGCTAAGGAGTTGAAGAAGAGTTTCACAGAACCAACTTCTGGGTTAATCTTTCCATGAAAGAAGAGAGCTACCCTAATAGACAGCATCCAAGCATCAGTCAGCTAATTCAGAAGGATAACATGATTGATAGATTGAAAATCATTGCGAGACTCAAAAGAATAAAAGAGGGTACAATTTCCCTATCCAAATCTCATACATAAGTCAGCCACTCAGATGATTAAAGCAGTTTCCATGCCATAAATAGGCCTAAAGCCAGATTTAAATTAAACCATATGCTCTGTGTCCTCCAGGAACTCCTGGAGCTTGGTTGCTGCTATTTGCTCCAGAAATTAAGTAGTAGGAACTGGCCAATAACTATCCGGTATGAGGAGATTCGGGGAAGGATTCTTCAATAGAGGACTTAGTATCCTCCATAAATTTACATAATAGCTTTTAAAGGCCATCTAAGTCAGTGTTTCTCAACCTGGGGGTCACGAGAGGGTATCAGAGGGGTCGCCAAAGACCATCAGAAAACAAATATTTATGATGGTCTTAGGAAGCCCTTTGGCAGAGAAGATTGAAGATCTCTTCGCTTGTCCTTCTCTTTCTTTTTGGAAACAGACTGTGAATTCTCCCACCTAAAGCTCTATTCTGTTGTGATTGGCAGGCCTCCCAGCCAAGGGGAGGGCTATTTCTGAGACTCCAAGCGGGGAGGGGAGAGCAGGCGTGGTTGGCGTATGGAAATATGATGCGCATGTGTGGGGTGAGGGAGAGTGTGTGAGGTGGGATGGAGGCTCATACCAGCTAGTCCCTTCAAGGCATGAGGGTCCTGTGTACAAAGTTTGACCCAATTCTATCATTGGTGGGGTGCAAGGGGCTCTTTGATTGTAGATGAACTATAAATCCCAGCAACTAAATGTCAATATTTTTCCCCCCAAACTCCACCAGTATTCACATTTGGGTATATTGAGGATTAGTGTCAAGTGTAACCCAGATCCATCATTGTTGAGTCTATAGTGCTCTCTGGATGTAGGTGAACTACAACTCCCAAACTCAAGGTCAATGCCCACCAAACACTTCCAGTATTTGCTGTTGTTCATGGGAGTTTTTTGTGCGAAGTTTGGTTCAATTCCATTGTTGGTGAGTTCAGAATGCTCTTTGATTGTGGGTGAACTATACATTCCAGCAACTACAACTTCCAAAGGACAAAATCAAACCCACCCACCCCACCCCCTCAAAAATACAGTTATGAAGTAGCAATGAAAATAATCGTTAGGGGTCACAACAACATGAGGAAATGTATTAAGGGGTCGCAGCATTAGGAAGGTTGAGAAACACTGATCTACGTTATCAGCCATCATTAAATCTTCCAAAAGAATTCCCAATCTCTGAGAGTTTGTTTCCAACCTGGACTTAAATGAATTCCCACATCCTAGATACTGAACTAGATAGATAATGTGTTCTGTCCAGGAGGGCCAAGAGCAATTAAGACATGCTGAGGCCCTAAACCACATCAAGTTTAAGAAACTCCTATAATGATGGTGAAAAAAGGTAGAAAGAGAAATAATTTGAAAATTGGAGCAGGGTTGGGATATTTATTTTGTGTTTTTGTGTTGTTATTGCTATATCCTTGCTTTGAAGAACAATTTAGCTTCTTCTTATAAACTGAGGCTTTAAACAACACATCTCATTTTCTCACCATCGGAGCAGAAAGAATATTATACTTAGAAACTTTGAATATTTGTCCTTGCCAGTATGTTTGTACATTTTGAGGCACCTACTAGAAGCTGAAATACAGTGTGACCATCATATATATATGGAACTGATGGAAGTGGTTGAACTTATCAGTTTTATTGATTAGTGACATGTGTACAAGTTCCACCTTGTTATCAGTACCTCTGTCATTCATCCCATTGAAAATAATACAGTTTGCCATTACCTGTTGTTTCTCATATCCACACATTAAAAATGGCCAAGAATCAGGAGCAAACTACAACTTTGGGAAAAATACAACTTTGCCCTCTATAGTGTTTTGGGGACTGGTGATTCAAACCTTCCTAGAATTTGACAGTCCAGAATGGACCCAGGATAAAGTGCCCATGTAGAACTGTGCTCTCTTTGGGTTACCAAAATAGGCTCTATGTGGCATTGACTCTGGATAATGTTTTGAAATTCTATTTTGGTTCACAGTAGGTATAATGCCATATTCTTCTGTATAAGCCTGCCCATTTCTCGAAGTCTTCTCAGAAGTCCCTTCTCTCAGTCCCATCACTCCCACACATCTAGTAGGAAGTCCAGAGCTGTTCCCAGAGTAGTAGTCTATCACCCAACATGTTGTCTTTCATTTATTTATTTATTTATTATTTATTACTTCATGCTTATAGACCGCCACTCCCCGTGGGCTCGGGGCGGTTTACAACAGTGGCATGACACAATTACAATATAGATATAATTTTTAAAAAACATATCATTACCTAATACTAGCTACAAACACACAGCCTGAACTACAACAATTAGGGCTAGAATCAGTAGTTCAGGTGAGGCCCATCGATGTTTGGGGGGCCAAGGGGGAAGGCGAGATCCAAGGGGGCAGACCTCCAAACCTTGTAGGGTGACCCTGAGTCCCAAGGAGAGTTGGTCTTCCAGGAGGAGAGGGCAAGTCACGAGATGGGTGGTCAGACGGGTGGTTTAGGGAGTTCTCAACCCTAATAAATAGGGGAGTCGTTCGCCTCTTTAGTTCACCTCCAACAGGCTGTGATGTTGCTGTTCGTCTCCAACTCCCGAAGCCCACTCCCCAAACAGTTCTGGAACAGAATCGTTGGTGGCGGGCCTCGCACCGCTGGGATTCGTATCCAGAGGAAGTCAGTGCCACCCCCACAACACTCTGGGTGGGCTCCACTGCCCCAGCGCCAGTTCCCAGAGCTCCTCCATGGCAATCATCAGAAGTGGCGCCGGGGTGGGATGGCGCCATTTCCGCTTCCTCCTCGCTCGGTGTCTGTGCTTGCGCAGTTGTCCCATGGCCGTCGGGCGGGTCAGTCCAGTGACGTCAGCTCTGGGAGCGATCTCCATGCCGACGTCCCCAAGGACATGTGCCATCTTGGGGAAGACTCTCAGGGTCTCTCTCCCCGTGCGAGAGAGACAGCAGCGCTGATGGTGATCTCCTGCTACTTGAGACAACCCTGGGAGATCATCAATCAATTTAATGATTGACTTCTCAGAGGGAAAAGGTTGTTCATGTGCTATTTTTAATATTTATTGTTGTTTCTAATATTCATGACTTTAGTTTCTTTTAATGTTATGTTTGTTTGTTTTTAGATTTAATTTGATCTATATTTGTTTTAGTTGCATCCATTTGAACTTTTGTAAGCAGGCTTGAATCCCAAAGAGAATATAATAGCAGCAGATATAGCAGTAATGTAGTGTTTCATGTAGAAATAAATATCTGCAGGAATTAATTATTCATGCATTCCAATTATACTTTAGTTCCCACCTAGAAAAATAACCTTTGCGAATGTGACTTGCCTCTCCATTTCCAAAGGCAAAGATATACTGTAGATGTCCTTAAGTGGCTCATAGAAGTTCAGAAAGCAGCCTTTTGCAACTGCTACTGACAATTCAGTAACAGTCACAGAGATGAAGAATAAATGTAGACCAATACAATGCTGTGAAACAATGAGATAGGGTAGATTAATGGTCTTTAAAATATCAATTCCTCCTATTATTTGAAAAGATTCCCACAGCATTTTTCATTTTCATTTCAATAACATTTAAGCAATTTATGCAAATGACCTAAGATGTCAATCAAATATCGATCCAGACATTTGAACAAAATTACTATCAGATGAGTTTCATGTGATCTTTTGATCCAATGAAAAGCAATGTAATGCAACTTACATCCCAGTTGTTCTAATTTTCTTTTCTTACACAATCATACATAGTTTTGTGTTATTTTTATTTAGTTTTATTCATTTGTCATTTAATCAGTATTCATGTGACTTAATTTTTATTTTTAATTGTATTGAATTAATTATAATTATAATTAATAATTATAATTATAATGTTTCACAATGAATGCTTTTATACCTTTTTTCCACTAAGAGGTGGGAATAAATAGGAATCATAACCTTCATTATCATTTTGCAAATTTTGTACTCGGTATCAGACAGTGATAAGAAACTCACAGCAACCCAGCTATAAATTTCAAGGAAAGAAAAATGAGGCAAAAGAGGAGTTAATACATAATTTTTGGGTTTTGTAGTCTAATCAGCTGTTAAACTGTATGAGAAAATTAAGTGACCTGAAAATGGCATTACTAATGGAAGAGCCCTGGAAGGGAGAGAGAGGGGGAAAAACCCAGAGGCAATGTTGAGGTTCATGAAATGTGTATGAACTGCATGACATATTCATGTCCTATTATCGTGAAGTTTGAAGTATCTCACTGCTCAGGATAACAGACTTTGATTCAATTCAATGTGATGTAGAGTGAATTTAATGTGCTAATTAGCAAAGCATTTCTTAATGATTAGGGAAATGGTTGATAACATCTGAGAGAGAACTCAGAGATAAGACAACGACACAGTTCAGGTTTCAAGGAATGCCTGGTGTGGTGCATTCAGGTGCCTTAATTATGATAATTAATTATTGCAATCCCTGTGTAAATGAACTCAACATAAAGAGCACATTGTAATTAAAGAGCTTTTGGAGAAATAATAGTTTTTTTAAAAAATCATGACAATTAATTAATTTTTAACATGTACATATTCTAATTGTTTCAGAGTATTCAACAGCTGACACAATATTTTGGGTTAATACAAGTATGTATCTTGAAAGTATTTGTTTTTAATCCTTTAGGTAGTAGAATAAGTCTGATTCACATGATGCTTCTATTAAGTGGAAGCTACTTTGACCTAAGGCAGTGTTTTTCAACCTTTTTTGAGCCGCGGCACATTTTTTACATTTACAAAATCCTGGGGCACACCACCAACCAAAATGACACTCAGTGTGAAACCTGGGCCTGTTTCGATGAACACAACATAGATATCCTGGCAGGAATGGCAGAAAGACACACACGAAAGTCTTCCTCAACAGCTGGGAGTTATCGTTCACCCGCAATCAAAGAGCATTCTGAACTCCACCAATGATGGAATGGAATCAAACTTCCACACCGAACTACCATAACCAAGAGAAAATACTATAAGAGTTTGGTGGGCATTGACCTTGAGTTTTGGAGTTGTAGTTCACCTATATCCAGAGAGCACTGTGGAGGGGAGGGAGGAAGATGTGGGGCGAGTCTGCGCAGTAGCGCCCGCACAGGTCACATCTTCCTCCCTCCCCCCTCCCGCAGAAGTGGCAGCGTGAGCAAAGCGAGGCAAAGTGAGCAGAGCGACGCTGGGAAGAAGGAAGCCCGAGTGGTGAAGAAAAAGTGTTCGCCAGGAGGGGAAAGAAAGGGTATTGGAGGTTCCAATTTCCCATGGCACACTGGTTGGGAAACACTGACCTAAGCGGTCCTCCTGTTTAATCTAACCATACAAAAACAGAAATTTCTTACAACAGGTACTTTGTAGGTACCTTCAAAATTTGTATGCCTACTCAAAAAAATCTTTGTTTCTGAATGTGTACTCCTTAAACAATTGGGTGGAAAATTAGCAATGTAATAAAATCAAAAGAAAGATGATTGAGCTGGATACATGCTCCGTACATTGGAGGGAAGATGGGATCCAACTGGCTCAGGAATGCTGTCTGTTGGGAAGACAGCTGCACTCACAGTGAGAAATACCATATTTACTTGAGTATAATGTGCCATGAAATATAATGTGCCACTACTACTGATCCCTCTTTCATCACCAACTGGAATCTCTTGCTGGTTTTAGGTGTGTGATTTTAATGTATCATCAAATCTAATGTGCACCTCAATTTTGTGATGCAATTTAGCCCAAAAATGTGAGCATTAGACTTGAATAAATATGATATTTATTTATTTATTTACATCATTTATATTCCGCCTTTCTCACCCCACAGGGGACTCAGGGCGGATCACAATGCACATATACAGGCAAACATTCAATGCCATAGACATACAACATATATAGACAGACAACGAACTACACAATTGGTTGAGAGCTCACCCCGACCCGGGCAGGCCTCAAACTCATGACCTTCTGGTCAGTGGCGATCTTATGCAGCTGACTCCCAGCCAGCTGCACCACATTCCCGGTGGAAGATGTCATGAAAAAAGTCATGATATCATGCAAGAAGTAATGAAAAAAGAAATTAGAAATATATACAGTGTAAGGTCTGGAATATTTATTGTGAGGACAAAAATACCAAATGGAAAATATAACTAGTCTGGATAACTTGGTCATTAAAAGATTTCTAGTCTGATTTTAAATAACTGTTTACTGTGGAGTTGTCCTTCTCTTAGGGTGCTTGTGCCCGCTTTGTGCTGGTCAGTGACCGTAATAAAGTTTTGATTGATAGTCATTAAAAGGAGATGAGAAGAGAGAGAAAAAGAGAACAAAATAAATAAGGAAATAGCGAGACAATCTTTCCCAGTAAAAACAGATACAATAAAGGACAACCCTTTTTAATCCCTCACCCTGTAAATACACCCCTGCAAACTGTAGTCTAAAACAATTTGAAGGCACACAATTACAACAACCCTAATTAACTTGACTATCTCAAATTTCCTTGGGTACCGCATCTGACCTGGATTGTTGTATTTGTGTATAACTTTCTAATTAAACACAGTAGTCTTTTGTCTATTGACACAGTAGTCTTTTGTCTTCTTTCATGTTCTTTGCACTTGAAATAAGATGTGTGCAGCGTGCAAAGGAATTCATTCTTCTTCTTTTTTCAAACTGTAGTCCTGTCCCCAACAGTCTGGAGGACCGTAAATCAGCTCTCATCTTAAAAGGTTTGAGAACACTTGTGTTAGAGCATTGCTACTTTTCAGTTCCGATCTTCTCATTTTGTGAAGCTTCAGCCAATAGCTTTAATTCTGATCTTTAAAAGGATAGAAGAAAGGGGACCTTTTATTACATACTACTGAAATGCATTAGCTCAGTCTTCCCAAACTGGTGTGCTTAGATGTGTTCTCTATGATGGGGACGATAGCCGTTGTCATCTACCTCATCTGGAACACACCGGGTAGGGAGAGATCCATTTGCTAATGTCAACTCAACTAATTAGAATATCAACAGCTAAAAAGCAATACAAGATATTTACCTTTTCAAAAACTTGACAGAAATGGTTGTTTATCTGCAATAAAGAGCAGAACAATCTGAAATCAATCCCTTATCACAGTTTCTAGATGTCTCCCTCTAGCACAAGGGCTCCTAATATTTCTGTTTTTACTGGCTTGCTTCAGGAATCTTTCAACTATTCACTTTCATAATTAAGAAAACAAAGGAAATTATATACCACGTTATTCCCAATTTAGTATTTGTTCGCAGAAAATGGAAGATGAAATTGGCCCATCCACTGGAACAATTTCATTGAATAGGAGAGGAGGGTGGGCAACACAGCAGGGGGGAAATTACTTTTGTGCCTGCGCTTGTAATTTCCCTCCTGATTCCTATGAACTCCGAAAAGGAATACATCAGATTAAATATAAAGAGACTCCTTGTACGTTTGCACATACTTGTGTGCTAGCATTTCAAAGGTCAATGGCCAAATTACTTCTGGGCCCGTCACTTTGATTGCAGGTAGCTTACTGAAGGAATGTTTTTTCGCACATTTTCATGGCACTGTGGCTGGATAAGCAATACTGAATACCTCTGGATGACATTTTGTGCCCACTGAGAAATAAAGAGGCTGGACACGTGCGATGAAAAGTAACTTAGGCAACACTTTATTGAACTATTTACAACCACCTAACCTGCAATATAATATTCCCTAGTGAGAAGTTCTTGATGGAGGTGGAGGCTGCCCCCTAACTTCCCTATCCAGCAAACCACTTCACAGCTGCCACCATCCTGTCATGAGTGGTGGGATATCTAACCAACCCATATAACTTGAGCCCCATATAACCTGATCTCTATATAACTCGGGATGTTGGTCTGGTACCCAGCCTTTCACATGAAATCTGCATTGATAGGTGCTTGGCTTACCAATGCTACAGTCTTCTTAACATTTTTCTCTCCCCATCATATATCAGGATCAAGAAAAGCATTACTTTGTTCCTTGTTCCCAATATGGCTATCTAAGATGTCTCTAACACACTGGTTCTCAACCTGTTAGTCCCCAGGTGTTTTGGCCTACAATTCCCAGAAATCCTAGCCAGTTTACCAGCATATACTCGACTCAAGGTTATTTGTTATTTTCCTGTTTGTTTTTGCTATTATTATTACATTTATTGTTTCACTCTATTATTATTGTTATCATTACATTTCCATTATTTTACTCTATTATTATTATATTTATTATTTTACTCTATTTTTGGAAGGATACATAAGCAGATTTACATTGAAGAAGATTAGAATAATGGTTTAATCAGAGTTGAACAGTCTTATCTTAAATTACTGTTTTAAATGTATATTAGGTCTTCGGAATTCATTTTTACTAGTTTATTCCTCTTCCACATTATATAAAAATTTAATTCTTCTTATTGTTCATTCATCTTTTTTATTTGATCTTGGGTTTGTACATTGAATTTTATTTATTTATTTATTTATTATTTACTCTATTTATATTCCGCTCTTCTCACCCCAAAGGGGACTCAGAGCAGATTACAGGTACACAAACTTGCAGCCAATTCCTGCAGTTCAACATATATCTACAACATATTTAGACATATATAGATGAACATAGATGAACAGGGGCAAACTTCTGGCCACCAGGGGGAGCTGACGCACTCCTCATCTCTCGCAGCGTTTTCCAGTGTCCCTTGTTGTTCTTCCGTAATCCTCAGTGATTTCTGGAGTTCTTTATGGCCTCATAAATCAGTCAAAATTTGCCTCCCAACTTAATGTGGTACCTTTATCTCCTACTTAAGAAATGAACTGTCTTTCGGGCTGCAAAGATCGACAGCAGTCTACACATAAGGTCGAGCACCCACCTCAACCCAGGCAGGCCTCGAACTCATGACCTACTGGTCAGAGAGATCTTATGCAGCTGACACTTAGCCAGCTACTCCACTTCCCAGTGTTTTAAAAATGTAACCTTTTGTAAGGTTGCCAGTGGGTTTGTAAATTGAATTTGACCTTTTGCCAGTTCTTAAATTTTTCCCCTCTCACTAAAGTATATGAGAAACCAGTTCTTCCAGTTCTGGTCAAGTACGTATCTTTTTCATAAACCAATATTTGTCATGCCCATGCTTCTTCCCCTCACCTTAAGACTTAAATCATAAACAAATTGTGACAATTCTAGTTTGGAAATCCCTTTTTATTTTAAACTAGCTTAGGGACCCGGCGATGCCAGGGTAATTTCAGAAAGGTATTAGTTGGTCTTTAGCAGTTATTTATGTGGCTCACAATGGTGTCAGGAAGTTAGTGAAGGCACTGCGAGTCCCATCGTCCATGGTCCACCCTCCTCCAAACAGCACCAGGATGTAAAATGGGTTATGGAGGCTCTGTCTGTCAAGTTTGGCTGTGATCCATCATTATTGGGAGTTGCAGTGGTATCATGAAATTACTGAAGGTATTGCAAGACCCATCATCTGTGGTCTGTCCTCCTCTCAACTGCACCAGGATGTAGAGTGGGTCATGGGGGCTCTGTGTGGCAAGTTTGGCCTTGATCCATCATTATTGGGAGTTGCAGTGGTATCATGAAATTACTGAAGGTATTGCAAGACCCATCATCTGTGGTCTGTCCTCCTCTCAACTGCACCAGGATGTAGAGTGGGTCATGGGGGCTCTTTGTGGCAAGTTTGGCCTTGATCCATCATTATTGGGAGTTGCAGTGGTGTTATGAAATTACTGAAGGTACTGCAAGTCCCATCATCGATGATCCATCCCCCTTAGAACTGCAGCAGGATGTAGACTGCGTCATGAGTACTCTATGTGGCAAGTTTGGGCCTGGTCTGTCATTTGTAGGGGCTACAGTTTTCTGTGGGAAGTAAATCGGGTGAAAGTACTGCAAATCCCATTATTTGTTGCCCATCCTGCCCTAAACCGCACCAGGTTGTAAAGTGGGCCATTAAGCCTCTGTTTGCCAAGTTTGGTCCTGATCCGTCATTGGTGTGGGCCACAATCCTCCAAGGAATTGAGTTAAAGTACTGCAAGTCCCGTCATCCATGTTCCATCCTCCCTCAAACTGCACCAGGATGTAGAATGGGTCTTGGGGGTTTTGTGTGCCAAGTTTGGTCTTGTTCTGTCATTGTTGGGAGCCGCAAACTGTTTTGGCCTTAAACTCCCACCATACCTGACTGCCTCAGGCCTTTTCCTTACCCCCCTCTGCCACTTTAGGGTGTCGGAATGTTCGTGATGCTTGCCAATCAGAGGCGTTATGCAAATAATCCCACAGTGGAAACCAATCAGAAAGCAGGCACATATCCACAAACACCTCCGCATACATACAAACATTCTCTTTTATTATATGTATAGATTTGAAGAGGATGACAAGGTTACACTTTCTAAAACTCAAATCTCCTAGAAACTCATTCCAGCATCTCCAATGGCTATTAGCAAGAATATTCTATAAGTGATGGTCCAAAAATAGTTTGCGATGTTCTCCTTTGACAAAATATCTGAAGATGGGCACAAAACATCTTTATTCTTTATTTCATCTTTATTCACACAAAGCAGTGGAAGCAAAATTCCGAAATGTTTCAAAATGCTTCAAAATGAAAGCAAAAAAAAAACCCAAGCAAGCACACACAAAATTACAACAATTTTTATATTTGATTTCTTCTCTGTGTTGAGGATGTGGGAAGGTTGCTGTTTCTCCTTCTCTGCACAATACATTACTGTATGTTTCTTCTATCCTAATAATATTCTTAGAAGCATGTCCTATATGTCCTCATTACCTTGCAGTGCATTACCACAACCCACTAGTACTCTTAAGATTTTTGTTTTCTTTTACTCAAACTTTTACACACTCTATACCTTCCATTATATGATTGCCTAGCATCTAAATTGAACAACATATGCCAAGTTTAGTCTCAGAAGACTCCAGATCAGAGCTCTCAAGGGAGCTGAAATGGATTGACAAAATCTTAGCCACTTTAATAGCCAATGTGTTTGGCGCAAAGTACTACTTTTATTGGCCTTAGCACATTGAGAAAGCCAGGCCATTTTGATTTATATTTATTCTAGCATCAATCCGATGGTCTCAAGGCTATGTAGAGATTTCAAACAGCAAGCACATAATGTTAAAGAGAGTTTAACGTTTACAACAGTATTGTGGTAGTTCAGAAATGCCACTGTCTTTTTGAGTATGTGACAAAGCTTCTTTCTTGACTGATTTAGTTTTGGAAGTTAGGGGCATGCAGCAATAGTATGGCTATGAAATTTTCCAGCACATTTTTTGTTTCGATGTGTGTTTATTTGTGTGACAAAGGTCTTAATATTTATAATAGCATAAATTCAGTGATGGTTTCTCCCAGGAGTAGTAGTTTTTATCAATTGTTTGTTTGTTGTTGTTGTTGTTGTTGTTGTTGTTGTTGTGTTCCTTCAAGTCATTTCCAACTTATGATATGCCTGAAGTGAACTACCACAGTTTTTTCTTGACAAGATTGGTTCTGAGAAGTTTTGCATTTTTTCTTCCTCTGAGGTTGTTACTTGGCCAAGTTCACCGTGGCAAAGGAGATACTTGAATCCTGCGACCTCATCACATTAATCTTGCATGGGATGATTTTCCAGCCTCCGTGGCAAATCAATGTGGCAGTAGAACAATCCTAGCACTCCATCTCACCTGCAGAAATGCTTCCCCATCACATGGGGGAAGCGTCTCTGTGCGGTTCCCCTCGTACTGGCCCTGTTGTTCCTTACAGAATTTAGGAAGCCTCTGTGTTCTGGGTTCGGCATCGCAAGACATTTACACCCCAGTTGATCAACGGAGCTCTGCTAGAAGTCAGTGTTCATTGTATGGTGGGTAGCGTGGGGTTCTGTAGATCAGCTAGGGTGCAAATGACACTTTCATCCTCTCATGTGGTGAAGTCCCTGCTCTATAGAATCATAATATAATGCTCAAACCATTATGCTATACAGTGTCCCCTCACTACTTCACAGATCACTTACCGCAGACTCACTGTTTTGCGGATATATATATAGAGAGGGGGGGACACTGTGTGCCCCAGCAGTGACCAGGATGTGGTGTCCCAGCCTAGTTTGGTGTTCCAGCCTAGTGGTCAGAGGCAGGCACTGGGGGTCCCAGCTTCCCGGATCAGAATGGGGTTGATGGGTGGCCAGATGGATATGGGTCTGCAAATGAAGACTTAGCATGGGATGATGGATGGTTACATGGATATGGGTCTGAAGATGAGGATAGCAATGAGTTCATGGAAGCCAGTTCTGAAGTAGATAATGAAAGGCCTAGTGACCTTGATTCTCACGAGAGCTTCTCTACTCCCTTGCCAGATGAGCATTCCGGAGAATGGGAGGATTCGATTTCTCAGGATTATAGTACAGCACCTGAGATGGAATTTAACAGGAGGGCCAGCATCCGATCCTCTCGGAAAGATTGGAGCCTGAGAAAGGGGGTGCGTTGGGCACATAGAAAGTAGTTTCCTTTATTAGATTGTGCCCGGGTGATTCTAGTCAGACCTGAAGCTACGTTTAGTTTGGAAAGGACTATCGTTCATGTCTCCAAGTTCACGGAACCGCAGGAGCAATTTGTCTCAAGTTTCATGTTGACCGCAAGGAGCGATTTGTCTTGTTCAAGTACTTTTTGCTTCCTTTGGGATTTAAGCCAATTGGGCTCACAGCTCGAGAACTTTATTGGACCATTTTTGGGATTTACTTTGATTGCTTTTTTCTACATCTTTGGACTATTCTTTATTCTAAATAAAATTACATTTATTGCATTTGCCTGGTGTGTGTGATCTAGGGGGAACTCCTGCGTTCTGAGGTGCAACACAGGAGGAGGGAGGTAAAGAGGGCTAGGGGTCGACTCTTCCTCCCCCCTCACCCTTTTTACTTTCCTCCTCCTCCTCCTCCTCCTGGTCGTCACCGGGGCCTCTTGCCACTGCTTGGGCCCCACAACACCTCCTCCGCCTCCTCAATCACAGGGCCCAAGCGGTGGCAAGAGGCCCAGGTGGCGACGAGGAGAAGGAAGAGGGTGAGGAGGGAAGGGGAGGGGGCATCCCTATTTCATGGATTTTCACTGAAACGTAACCCCTGCAATAAGTGAGGGAACAGTGTACTGGCTTATACATTTCTCATTCAGATATAATTTTGGATAAGGTAATTGTATGGCTATACTATCTGTCTCCTCAAACTTCTGCTTCTAAAATTAGTATTTCTCATATACACTTCCTCCTACACATCCACAATAATCCTACAATCATGGATGTATTTTCTAGCCATGGCTTTGGACATGAGCATCATATTGGCATGGACTTACATTTTCTCTGTTGGCTTCTACAACCTTTTTCAAATCCCTTTGCTTAGGCAATGCCCTTTCATACCAACTAAATATCTTTCCCAATTTATTTGTGTTTTGCTGCTATAATAATTTTATGCAATTTATTTGTGTTTAATTATAGAAATGTGGTGTCATGCAGTGTGCTCCTACTGTCCTTTCCTCTTAGGTCGGTATTTTATTAGCAATTCAATAAAACTGCTAAATTTACAAAAGAAATATCATCTTTGCCACTTCAGATCTCATCAATATTTCATCCTAGTTACACACAGTTTCACTGCAGATATAATTCTCTTGATCCCTACTGTGACCAAATGTCTCTAGAAAATATTGCATGGATAGCTCAAGAGCCCAAAAATTTAGCTTCACCTTTGCTTCTTGCCAATAAGATTTTTTAAAAGCATCAAATTCAAGTAATGCTGCCTCCTCTTCAACACAGGGACTGTATCATATGAGTCTGCAGAATAGCCTCATTTATCTAAAGTAAAATTTGGAAATAAATATCGAATGGGAATATCCATGATAAATCAACAGAACTAAAAGAATATTGATTATGAACAAATACACAACATTGGTAATAAATGGTCAGAATTCCATGCTAGGCATAAAAAGTATAGGCACGCATCCTGTTGATTAGATTCAGCCAGAATAGACATCCATTTAAGAATTGAATAGTGAGTTAACACGCAGCTAAATCCCACTAAGTAAATGATTGTACTTCAGCCAAAACTAATAAGATTTAGACTGAATTTTACTGTAAGATTTTTTTTAAAAAAACACACATTTTATTACTCTTTTGCACTTGAAAATTTCAGAGAACTATGAAATAGGATGATCAAAAACATTCTAACATATCTATTCCTCCAAGACATAGGTAGATTAATCGGACTGTTTCATAAAGCATTATTTATCTCATGTTTGATTTTATTTAATCACAAATTGCCGTGATATTAATAAAGAATTTCAAAAATACTGATAAGTTCCCATTAAAAGAAGAAATGTCCAGTAGGTGCAAAATCTTTGCTAGGAAATGTGTAAAAACAGACTTCCTAAGAGTCACAGATGCAGAGAGAAAAGCAAAAAGGAGAACATAGTTTTATTTTAGTTCCTGTCTATGCTCTGCAAATTTTAAGCATTCATAAGAGCAGACTAAAAATAACTCAGAGAGTTGTCTAGTGACCAGAAGTACCTTCATTTCCACAACCAGGAAACATGGATCTTCTTGTGGATATCCCAAATAAGAAACTAGAAAATAATTATTATGTTGCAGGTGGTAGCCTGGGCACTGGGCATGTTTGGGCAAACATTTGCTAGAGTTCATTGATTATATCTCTTTACTTAGCATCTATGTCACATATATTCCACCTATGTCTATTTTGCATATATTTTTACTTTATTTTATTTACTTTACTTTATTTTTTTTGTATGTAGCAGACAGTAATGTGATAGCCTTCCCTATCAACAGAGCATAGGGTAGATGTTTGCATTATCAAATCTTCATTAAAAACCCTTTAGTTTATCTGGGGACCTTATCACATTACTCTGTTCTTGCAACTCTTTGAAAACAATTTTGAACTAGTCCTATCACATGACTTTTGCCCTATCCTGTCCTGACGCATAAAAGCATTCAAATGGATTCGGAGGAACCAGCCTTCCATGGTGTGATGAATCAAAGTGCAGTATAGTAGGGTCTTCCTTATCCAACATCAATGGGCTGGAAGAACGTTGGATATGCGAAAATGGTGAATAATGAGAGATTAAGGAAAAGCCTATTAAACATCAAATTACGGTATGATTTTACAAATTAAAAACCAAAACATCATGTTTTACAACAAATCAACAGAAAAAGCAGTAATGTTATGTAGTAATTACTGTATTTATGAATTTAGCACCAAAACAGACAAGGGTTCTTTCTTTCACCCCAGGCCCGGATTACTCATAAGGGCACCCTAGGCCATGGCCTAGGGTGGCACCTTTTGGGGGGCATCAGGTCCGGACCACCCAAAAAAGTATTTTAAAAATTCAATAAAAATAAAAATAAAAAGGGTGCATGTGCGCGGCGGCGTAAGCACCATCCACGGCCACCCCCCCCCCTTAGCTCTCCTCTCCTTGGCTCTGCCCATGCCCTTGGCTCCACCCAACCCCCGGCCCCTCCCCCCGCCTCCTCACACGCCCAGTCTGTTTCCCTGCCTCCCTTGTCCGGCTTGCGCGCCTCAGTCTCTCTGTGTGTTTGTGTTTCCCTGCCTCTCTCTTTCTCTCGCACGTGCTCCTCCCTCCCTCCCTCCCTCGTCTTGCCCCGCCCAGCCTGTGTTTCCTGCTTCTCGTGTGGGGGCGGAGCTGGGCGGGGCAGAGCCAGGGGTGGAGCCGGGGCAGAGCCGGGGTGGGGCGGAGCTGGGGGCGGTGCTGGGGCAGAGCTGGGGTGGAGCCAGGGCGGGGGCAGACTCAGAGCCTTTGGCCTAGGGCACCAAAAGGGCCTGATCCGGGCCTGTTTCTCCCACCCTGGACATTTTTCTGGGTGGGAGGCAGACTGTGTTGGATAATACAGAACGTTGGATGAGTGAAGATAGGATAAGCAAGACTCTACTATATTTTCTAAATATAAGAATTGTAGCCATTGGGTGTAATGGGGTCAGTATGCAACATGTCTACATACAGTATGCATAAAAGATATGAGAGGCATACTGATTATAAAAGAGTATTTCCCAATGCCTAAAGTGTTTTCCAAATCTTGATATCCAGATACTATTGGACTACGGCTCTTACCTTCTTCATCTAGCACAATAGATGATGGAAGCAAGATGTCAGTTTGGCTACATTGCTATATTCTCTTTGGGAAAGCTGTAGTTCTTCCTATTATTTAAACCTCTGCAATCATCATGAGACATATCAGTCATCAAGACTTCCAATTTATTTTGAGTTTAGGAAGAATGGAGAGGGGGGAAAATCTACACCCATGTAGAGGTTGATGAATCATAAATCTTATTGTTCCTGACCATTGGAACATAGTTGTTGCAGATGGGAGCTGAGATCCATCAAAAATTGAAAAGTAAAACTTTCCCTGTCTCTGGTCTGCAATTGCCCACTTTGCATTAAAGGTCTTTTAAAATTTAGAAGTATTTAAACAAAATGTCCCTCAAAGTTCATGACGTTTTTTAAAAAAGATCTCACTAAGTTTAGGAATTGTTTTTGGCTGGATTGGATAAATCTCATCCTGGATCCCTTTAGATGCAATAAATATAAAGGTAGATACAGATAATTTGGTGGAAATAGTAATAAAATGTTTTCCCTTTTTTTCTTTTTTACGTACATATCTCCCCCCCTCCCCCAAAGTAATCATGTTCTCCACTTTTCCTTGACAGTTAAAAAAAAGGACTGTGTGAGTAACAGATGGTGTGCTTTGCATAAGCAAAAAGGAAAATAAGGTGTTTTTCCTAATTATATCAATGATTGATAGATAATCTTTTATAATTATTTTTCTCGAATTAAAAATACCCCATGCTATCTGTAAAAAGAAGAACCTTTCTTATCCTGTTTTCAAGAGATAAAAAATAGGCCACATTTAAATTGAATTACCTGTTTATTTTAGGAAGAATGAGGAAGGGAACTGCTTGGTGCTGCAGTAAACACGGGAATAAAATGGGAAAGTCGATCCAAAGTGTAATAGGAGCAAGCTACTTCCAAAACAATTCATGTTCACTTTATGACAGCGGTTCTCAACCTGTAGGTCCCCAGATGTTTTCACCTTCAACTCCCCAAACAGCTGGTAAACTGGCTAGGATTTCTGGGAATTGTAGGCCAAAACATCTGGGGACCCATAGGTTGAGAACCACTGCTTTATGACCACCTGAACAGCATTGGAACCAGCCTGTGTGTGAACTCTCAGCAGTCTTGGCCCTGGTCAGGGCTTGAGTGAAAGGCTGGTAGCTAATACTAGTTGTTGTAGATTGTATCACGGCTATGTCATCTGTTATTAGAGAGACTATTGAATTTAGTATCCCCGTTGTGACAGGATATATCACTGCTTAAGTTTGTGGTTTCAGTTGTTTTCTCAGGTCGTATTTCCTAATACATTCTATGAAGAGTCTACATCAGGGCTGCCCAGGAAGTCGATTGCGATTGACCAGTCGATCCCGGGACCGAAGGAGGTCGATCCCAGCCGGATGGGGCACTTCTCAGAGGCGGCGGAGCCAGGCCGTGCCAAGCCCCGCCCCCTCCCAGCAGCTGCTCCAGGTTTGTGGAGGGCAGGGCCAAACCAGCCTTGTGCTAGCTATGCCACCACTGGCTTGGCATTGCCATCCTCAAGCCTGGAGAAGCTGCTGGGAGTTCCAAAGCCAGAGGGGAGGGGTGGGGCTTGGCACGGCCTGGCTCCACCTCCCTGTGGCTTCCGCTCTATCAGCAGCTTCTCCAGGCGTGAGGATGGCAGTTCCAAGCCAGCCTTGTGCTAGCTATGTCACCACTGGCTTGGCATTGCCATCCTCAAGCCTGGAGAAGCTACTGGGAGCTCCAAAGCCAGAGGGGGCGGGGCGGGGCGGGGCTTGGTGTGGCCTGGCTCCACCCCCTCTGGCAAAGCCCCACCCCTCCCCTCTCCAGCCTTGAGGAGGTAGGTAGATCTTTCTGACTTGGTTTTAATATAAGTAGCTCGCATGCTGAAAATGTGTGGTCTACATTTTCCCATGCATGATTGGGATTTACCTGCAGTCACCCACACAGATACAGAACAATATTACAAGATGGATGTGACTATGTGTTACCAGTTAATCCTAAGCCTTAAATTCACTTTCCCAATTGTTTTTAAACTTGTCTGTCTTTGGTATACTTCATATTATAGGTTCTTTGTCAAATGGATTACCATTGCGGTGTTAGAGATGCCCATTTCTTAATTTTATTCTTTACAATTGTGCCATTGGGGTCTTAATTGCTCCTTGCTGACAATTACATGAGTTGGCTGACTATCACGGATCTCAGTTATTGGGGGCCCGTTCAATAGGGATGTGCAATTCAGGTAAATCCTGTTCTGTTTTCGGTGTCCAGATTTCGGTGACCACTGGTCTATTTTTTGGGATCCCCCAAATTCGACTGGGGAAAATAAATCTGAATTTGGCAAGGAAAATAACAGGCTGTTTGGACTTGTGGAAGTAGAAGTCCAAAACATCTGGACAGCTGAAGTTTGCCCATGCCTAGACTAGAATGAGGGTTTCTCACTCTTAAAGAACTCTGAGTTTGGGAGGGTTGACCTTTGCCCTCAGGATGACCTTTGAGGGAAGATCAGTGATTCTGAGACAAGATCAGGCAACTATTTTTTGGATGGTCCTTGGAGGTGGTCAAAGGGTGTGACACCTGGCTCAGGGACTTTACTCACTAGGTGGCTTGCAACCCAAAACAGTATTTTTTCTGCTTACATGTTCTTTCTGAATTTCCAATAAACAAACAGATAGATATGTCAACAAATTGTCCTTTCACTCCATTTGTTGGGTCTGGCCCCTTTGTTTCATGGAGGGAATTCAAAGGGACAGATATGAATGTGACCTCTGTTTGTCACTGTAGCACAGCAGTTCTCGTTTGTGCCTGGAGGGCAGGGGTCAGGACCCGGGGTTCAATTAGCATTAGGGCCAGCAGTACCAGAACCAGATTCAGAGGATGAGCTAGATGACTGGGGCGAAGGGCAGCTTTCCCCTGACGGGCCTCTTTCGCCCACAGAGAGCTTGGCATGGGAAGAAATGTTGTTTGGCCCTTGCGAAGACATAGATAACCAGGTGCAGATGGAAGATAGCGATTCTGGCAGCTATGAGCACCCGGGTGGAAGAGATTCCCAGGAGCCCGAAAGTGAAAACATGGAAGAAAGCGGCTGGGAAGTTTCCAGGGAGGAAAGCTCTCAGGGAGATAGCAACACAGCTGCCGAGAGACAAGGTCGAACCTTTGATAGGAGACGGAACATCGAGTCTAGTAGGAGGGGGTGGTCCAGGGCCCTAGACCGGCCGAGGTCCGTCAGCAGGGATTGGAGACGAAGAAGCCTAGAGCGTCGGGGACCTCAGCCGAAGGATTAAGTATAGGATCCGTGGGAACGAATCCTCAGTGCTCCGGCCACGTCTCATCTGAATAGGCGTGAAGCGGAGTGGGACCACGAAGCTAAGCTAGCCAGTGGTCATCAAGCCTTGCCTTGCCTTGCCTTGCCTTGCCTTGTTCCTGATCCGCCTGGTTGAGCGGAGCCTTGCCTTTGTTCCTGATCCGCCCGGTTGAGCGGAGCCTTGCCCTTGTTCCTGATCCGCTTAGTTTTGCGGAGCCTTGCTAAGCTTTTGGCCTATTTGCCACGTTATCTTGGACATTGTTACTTCAAGCTTTTTGGATTGCTTTTACATTCTATTGGACATTACTTCCGAACTGTTTTTATATTCAATAAAGTAGTTAGCCTTCAGTTCGTCTCTGTGTGTGTGATTAAGGGGCCGGTCAAGTCCGTGCATCGTGACAGTCACCCTGTGATAAGGTCTCTTAAATGATCCTTTGATGAAAACAATGGCGTTCATACATGGGACAAAGCCAATTAAGTATATGGTATGCATTCTGAACTAGTTTGACACAGTTTTCTATTTATTGCAAGTAAACAAGACAGTTAAGCACTGATTGCTCACTTGAATGCAACAAGTACCATTTTCTTTTCAGCAAGGGGGAGGGGATTTCATAGAAAAAAAATCTCATTTGGACTTTTAAAATGATCCCTGACCATCTTCCCTGACTCTTTGGCAGATAAGACTGAAAACATTGTAAATGACAGTTAAAGTAGTATCAAACTGCATGAATTCTATAATGCAGATTCTATCAATAATCATTTTCATTCTGAAATGTCATAATAGAAAGGAGGGTTTTGGAATGCATAGTGGTTTAAACTGATTAAACTTGTGTGGCCTGATCTATATCAATATTCTTTAGTTTAGTCTACTACTGCTATCCAGGTTATTTTTTTGTTAACTTAATAATCAGAGGCCATGATAGCTGCTTCTGCTGATGCCAACTCCTCCACCACATAAAACCTACTTCTCAAGACAGGTGGTGCCATGGATGTTTGGGGCACTAGAGAATGATGGCTAAAATACTCTTCTTCTTAAGGGAAACATTTAGAGACATTCTCAGAGTCTTGCCATATCTGCTTGTCTTTATTTGCCCTGTAACTGGGGGAGATGTCTGCAATGGTAAGCGGTTGGACTGGATGACCCTTGTGATCTCTTCCAACTCATAATTCTATGATAATTGTCATTAATTTTTAAAACTTGGAATTTATTTTATTTATTTATTTACAGTATTTACAGTATATTCCACCCTTCTCACCCAACAGGGGACTCGGTGCGGATTACAATGCACGTATACATGGCAATCATTCACTGATATTTGGACATACAACATATATAGACAAGACAGGCATAGAGGCAATTTAACATTCCAGCGTTTCTGGCTTCATGAGGGTATGCTTGGTTTCAACCACAGGGAGAGCTGCCACTTCACCATCCACTTGATTCTTCACTGGAGCACTTCCTCATTCTTCTGCATGCTGCTGGAAGGTTTTATGGCATTGTAAATTAATTAAATTATCCTCCCTACATAAGGCAGTACCTAAATTTCCTACTCGACAGAGGCAACTGTTTTTCGGGCTGCATAGGTCGACAGCAAGCTAGACTATTAATGGTCAGGAGCTTACTCCGACCTGGGCTGGCTTCGAACTCATGACCTCTCAGTCAGTAGTGATTTAATGCAGCTGCCTACTAACTATGTACAGCACAGCCCAGTCCTTTTCTTGGGGTACTTAAGAGGAAGGTCTTTGTGGTCACATTTATAAATGGGAATTCCAAAAGTTATGGGATCATAAGATTGTCCTATGATGATGACTGGTATTTTTAATCTCTATTCTTAAAGGGATATTTAAACCATTAAAGTAAAAAGAATAATCAAATTATTAAATAATATTTAAATAAATAGGTATTATATTATAAATGTCAGCTCTGGCTGGTTCGTTTGTTTACCTACTGGACCAGGCCGTGCGCGCCATCAGATAAGGAGGGCCTCTTGGCGGGCTCTGGACTGGATCCTCCCTTTGATGTGCCAGATACTTTCCTGGCCTTTGATATGCGGAGAGCCGGATGGTCAAGCCGGCGGAAGGAGGGACCCAGCAGGGGGGCGGGCCAGGGAGGGCTTTTGAAGGACTTGATGTGCGGGAAACCTTTAGTCTATCTTTGCTTAGCCTGGAGTAAGGACCCATTAAATGATCTATCTTCCAACCCAGCTTGGAGTGAGTTTGGTTTATTGACCCCCTTTCCGGAGCATTACATAAAGATAGACTCACCAACTTCTACGGCCGTGAAAGCCTTTCGACCGTAACCAACTTTAAAGAGATGTCCCAAGCAGAAGGGAGACCCCTTGACAAGCTACCTCTGAGGATCCTGGAAGAGGAGGTAGAGGAGGAATGGGACGAGGACGAGGCCGGAGCCGGAGCACCCGGAGGAGAACCGCAGGTGGTGGTGTCCGGAATGGATGGTGAGGAGAACCAGGTCTCGGCCCGGCAGCCGAGAGATGCGACTCGTCGCAAGGCGAATGCGCCCAACACCGACATGCTGCGGATGGAGGTACAAATGTTCCAGCTGGCAGAATCGGTACGTAAACTCCAGTCCCAAATGGACCTGTTGCTGAGCCGGCCGGAGGAGCTGCCATGGAGGTCGCCAGAGCCCGGGGGACGCAGCTCGAGCCGGGGGCCAGGCCAGACGGGAAGGCCCTCGGGGAGAGTGGGATTCCGAGACGACCGTGAAGAGTTCAACCTGCCGAGGGGAGCCTCCACCTTCAACCTGGGTCCGGGAGACCAGAGCCAAGAGGTGGCGGGAAGCCGGAGAGACCTGAAGGTAAAGTTTGATGGGGACCCCCGCCAACTCTCCTACTTTATCACCAACGTGCAAAATTACATGCTGGACTATGGGGATTCATTCCCCTCGGAAGCAGCCAAGGTGCGGGCTGTGGGGGCCAACCTGAAAGAGGCCGCGGCCGACTGGCTGATACAGTTAACAGACACTCGAGCGCCGCAACTGAGGTGGCTAGACACCTTGCTAGAGGCCCTACGAGCCCGCTTTGGGGACCCCTTAGCCGGAGAGAAGGCCAAGGCCCAACTGAGGAAGATTTACCAAGGCCAGAGGTCCGTATCGGAATACGCTTTGAGCTTCCGAGCCCTAGCGGGGAAAATCCGGGGCTGGTCAGAATCCACCATCCTAGAGTGCTTCAAAGCCGGCCTAAGGCAGGACATTCTGGAGTGGGCAATGCACCGAGGAAACCCCGAGACCCTGGAGGATCGGATAGCCTCGGCGGGGAGAGTAGAGTGCGACATGGAGCAGATGCCCAGGCGCCACCGAGAGGGGGGAGGCCCCGCGGAACCGGAGCGGCCTCCTCAGGAGGCCAGGGGCCACCCGACGGCCGCCGCCGAGACCACAGTCAGCTAGCCGGGAGGCCCAGAGAGGGAAGAGAGGAGCCTGCTTCTCGTGCGGACGAGAAGGGCACCGAGCAGCGGACTGCCAAAAAAGTCCCTCGCCCAAGGCGGAGCGGGCGCGGAGGTCAAACCGCAACACCGGCCAAAACCCCAGGCCGAGGCAAGGCAGCAGCGGCAGCGGAGACGGCACGGGCACCCCGGCCCCTACGGGAGGCTGAGGAGCCGGAGCTGGAAGCAGAGGAGAGTGACTCCGAGTGGATGGCGGGAAACGACAACGATCTGCTGTAGACGCCCGACGGCAGATCCAGATCCCTTCGGGCGGTGAGTCTGATCCCCCTGGGTGCGGCACATACAAGCTGGACATTAAGGTGTGGGGCCCCGGGGCCAGCCAACCCATAGAGACTACAGCTATGCTAGATAGCGGGTGCACCAGGTGCTTGATGTCCCCAGGATTAGCGAGACAGCTGGGGATAAAGCCCCAGGCCCTGATCGAGCAGATCCTATTCTCCCAGCTAGATGGGTCCCCGCGAACGGCAAGCCAGCCACCCACAAGACAGGAGAACTCAGAGTCCAGCTGGGGTCCCACCGGGAAGGCCTAAAGTTCGTCATTTCGGCAATGGCGCACCAACCCATCATCCTGGGAGCCCCTTGGCTGCGCACCCAGAACCCGCAAATCAACTGGGAGACAAGGGCCATTCAGTTCAAGAGCGGAGAAGCCCGGGCAAGGCTAGATGACCTTGGAGACGCGGGAGCCCGGGTCCACGAGGGAGCCGGCGTGGGGGCAGCAGAGAGCCAACCCGGCGAGATCCCGCGAGAATACGAGGACTTGGGGGAGGTCTTTAGCGAGCGGGAAAGTGACCAGCTCCCCCCCCCCCACCGGAAGTCCGATTGCGCAATTGAAATTGAAAAGGGCGCCAAACTGCCCAGCCCAAAACTGTATGCCCTGTCCGAACCGGAAAGGAAGGCACTGAGAGACTTTATTGATAAAAACATGGACAGAGGGTTTATTGAAACATCTACAAGCCCGCTAGCTGCCCCCGTCCTATTCCGCCCAAAGGCGGACGGCTCGCTGCGGCTATGTGTGGACTACCGAGGCCTCAACGCCATCAGCGCATCGAGCCCCTACCCGCTGCCTCTGATGTCCGAGATATTGGCCCAGTTGGGAGGGGCGCGGTTCTTCACCAAGCTGGACATCCGAGAAGCGTTCTATCGGATCAGGGTGAAGGACGAAGATTGCTGGAAGACGGCTTTTAACTGCCATCTGGGACAGTACCAATTCCGGGTCACGCCATTCGGGCTTAAAGGCGCTCCCAAGATATTCCAGCAGTTCATCAACGAAATCTTCAGGGACTTGCTCTACAAGGGAGTTCTAGTCTACCTAGATGAACTGCTGATTTACTCGACGTCCGAGGCGGAACACATCGAGCTGACCCGGGAGGTGCTGCGACGGCTGCGGGACAACCAGCTGTTTGTCAAGCTATCCAAATGTGAGTTCCACCGACAGGAATTGGACTACCTGGGGTACCGCATCTCCACGCGAGGCCTGGCCATGGACCCTAGTAAGGTGAGAGACGTGCTCGCGTGGGAGGCACCCCGAACCCGGCGACAGCTGCAGGGCTTCCTGGGGTTTGCAAATTTTTACAGACAGTTTATCCAGAACTTTGCTAGAATAGCGCTCCCCCTGACTGAACTGTTTAAAAACCAAGAGCCTGGGGGAGACGAAGAAAGCCAAGTCCCCTAGCGCCAAGCTCAACTGGACCCCACAGTGTCAGGAGGCCTTCGACAGCCTCAAGCGGAGCTTCACCAGCCAGCCGCTGCTGATGCACCCCCAACCCGACCGGCCGTTCACCGTGCAGTGCGATGCTTCTGAGGCGGCCTACGGGGCGGTACTCCTGCAAAGGGACGAAGGGGGCACCCTGCGGCCGTGCGCCTACCTCTCTAAAAAGTTCACACAAACAGAAAAACGTTGGCACGTGTGGGAGAAGGAGTCCTTTGCCGTTCGGGCAGCGCTGAGCCACTGGAGGCACTTCCTGGAAGGCACCGCTTTGCCCTTCGAAGTGTGGACGGACCACAAGAACTTGCAGGCGCTCCAAACCCCCCAGAGACTCAACGCCAAGCAGCTGAGGTGGGCACAGTTCTTCAGCCGCTTCAATTTCCAGCTCAAGTACCTGCCAGGCCCGAAAAACATGTTGGCCGACACGCTTTCCAGAATGCCTGAGGCTGACTACTCGGCGCCAGAAGAAGTGGGGACCGTATTCTCCAAGCGTCAGTTGGGCCTGGTGGCCCGCACCCGGGCAGCGGACAAAGCCCCCAAAACCGACGGTCCCTGGGACCCTGAACTGCTCGCAGACTTGGCAGCAGCCTACGGAGCGGACGTCTGGCTTAAAGAGCACCGCGAGGACCTGACTGAGGCTGGTGGCATATGGTACTACAAAGACAAGTTGTATGTTCCCCAGAGCCAGAGAGCCCCGGTCCTGGCTCAAGCCCACGACTCCACCTTGTCCGGCCACTTCGGCCTCACCAAGACTCTAAAGCTGCTGGCCCGGCAATTTTGGTGGCCAGCTATGAGGAAAGACACTAGTGACTATGTAGCTGAATGCGAAGTGTGCGCACGAAACAAGCCCAAGACGGGCCGGCCGACTGGGCTGCTGCAACCGGTAGCCGATCCGGCCGAACCCTGGAGCGAAATCGCCATGGACTTTGTCGTAGATCTGCCGCCCAGCGGTGGATACACCACCATCTGGACGGTGGTGGATCTATTCTCGAAGCAGGCCCACTTTGTCCCGCTCCGCCGGCTGCCCACGGCCCTGGAGCTGGCTTGACTCTTCACCAACCACGTGTTCCGGCTCCACGGCTGCCCACGGCGTGTGGTGAGTGACAGAGGACCCCAATTCACGTCCAGATTCTGGAAGGCATTCCTGGCAGGGTTGGGGTCCCAGCGGGCCCTGAGCACGGCGTTCCACCCGGAGACGGACGGTGCCACGGAGAGAGTCCAGCGCACCCTGCAGCAGTACCTCCGATGCTACTCGATCTACCAGCAGGACAATTGGGCCGAGCTGCTGGCCGTGGCGGAGTACAGCTACAACAACGCCGAGCACGCCTCGACGGGGGGGGCCTCACCCTGCCGCGGTGGCTCCGGCCGCGACTTTCCACCCTTCCCAGCCATGGCCCGGCAGCAGACCCGGCAGCACCGCCGACGGATTGGGGAGCCAAGGTCGCGGCGGCCTGGCCGGCTATCTAGACAGCGCTGCGGCAGGCCCGGGAATCTTACAAGCTATATGCTGACAAGAAGAGGGGACCTCAGCCGCCTACGTGGTTGGGGACCGCGTGTTCCTTTCCACCAAACACGTTAAGTCAACTCAGCCATCTCGCAAGTTTGCGAACAAATTTGTAGGGCCTCTCAGCGTGGTGGAAGTAATTAACTCCGTGGCAGTCAAATTGGACCTGCCGCACACCTGGCGCAAGGTCCACCCAGTGTTCCACGTGAGCTTACTCAAAAAAGCTGTGACTGACCTGAAGTGGTCCGCTGAGGAGGGCGCTCCGGTGCCTATCATGGTGGGGCCCCACACCCATTTTGAGATTAAAGACATTTTGGACTCACGGCGCCACAAGGGCCGTCTTAGTTATTTGGTCAAGTGGACTGCCAAAGACTTACACCCCGAATGGGTGTTAGCCCCTCACGTTAGGGCCCTGAAGCTGTTGAGGGCTTTCCACGCTGCGTTCCCGGCCAAGCCAGGGCCCTGATCTATTCCCTTCCCCTTTGTGCTCTTCCCCTTGCAGGTTGCCGTCTTGCGGAGGGGGGCGCTATGTCAGCTCCGGCTGGTTCGTTTGTTTACCTAACGGACCAGGCTGTGCGCGCCATCAGATAAGGAGGGCCTCTTGGCGGGCTCTGGACTGGATCCTCCCTTTGATGTGCCAGATACTTTCCTGGCCTTTGATATGCGGAGAGCCGGATGGTCAAGCCGGCGGAAGGAGGGACCCAGCAGGGGGGCGGGCCAGGGAGGGCTTTTGAAGGACTTGATGCGCGGGAAACCTTTAGTCTATCTTTGCTTAGCCTGGAGTAAGGACCCATTAAATGATCTATCTTCCAACCCAGCTTGGAGTGAGTTTGGTTTATTGGACCCCCCCTTTCCGGAGCATTACAATAAATAGATAAGCATTTAATATTTAACTACTTTCTGCATACTATTTTTGCTGTTTTTGCAGGCTTCATTTTAAAAAAAACACCTGTCTGAATAGATAGGAATCACATCTTTCCTTAACCACCTTACTTTTGTATAACTTAGTCCTTGTCTAAATCTTTAATGTAGCACTGATATCCAGTAGGGGTGGTTGATCCATTAAAAAAATCAATTCTAAACTCGGGGTGGGTGGGGGGAATCTCCGTTGCTGGGTCGTTATAGAAATTAATCCAAAAAATTTTCAATAAATTTTGTAATTAAAACGTAATTAATTCATTATTATTTCCTGTTAGTTCTCAGTAGGAAAGGAGATGCCCGTACCTCTTTCCCTGCCAAGAACTAACACGCATCAAGCCTTGAGTCGCGTTAGTTCGTGGCAGAAAAGGAGGTGCCCGCACCTCTTTCCCCGCCAAGAACTAACACGAATCAAGCCTTGAGTTCACTCCTCCTCCCCTGCCAGGATCTATACCGCGCCAAGGCTTGGCGCGCTTTAGATCTTGGCAGGGAGGAGGGGCAGGGAGGGCCCCGTCCGCTCCTCCTCCCCTGCCAGCATCTAAAGCACACTAAGCCTTTGTTGCCACGATTTATTTCCTTGGCAGGGGAGGAGAGGCTGACGCTCTTGCCCCTCCCCTGCCAAAGGGAATAAACCTTGACAGCCAAGCCTTGGCTACCCTGGTTTATTTTCTTTGGCAGGGGAGGGGCAAGAGCAACAGCCCCCCTCCCATGCCAAAGGGAATAAACCACGACAGCCAAGCCTTGGCTCTTGCGGTTTATTCCCTTTGGCAGGGGAGGGGCAGGAGCGTCAGCCAGGGGTCCTGGCAGGGGAGGAGGAGCGTACAGGGCCCTCCCTGCCCCTCCTCCTTTCCAGGATCTAAAGCGCGCCAAGCCTTGATGCGCTTTAGATCCTGGCAGGGGAGGAGGAGCGGACTCAAGGCTTGATTTGCGTTACTTCTTGGCAGGGAAAGAGGTGCATCCACCTCCTTCCCTGCCGAGAACTAACACGAATCAAGGCGCCTGCCTCAGCTCTCAGCTTACGAGAGGAGAGGCTGCCCTCCAGTCTCCTCTCACGAGTTGAGAACTGAAAGGGGAAAATACGACATAATAACGTGACCTTTAGAAAAATGGCGGCACCATTATAGAAATTACACTTCTGGGTTGGGTCCCGAGGGTCAAAAAAACTTTGAAATTAATTTTAAATACGAAAATTAACAGATTTCAAAGTATTTAAAATCAGAGATATCCACCCCTAATATCCAGCTCCCGAAACTCTTCCCAAATAAAAGAAAGTGAATCTGTTCATTTAATAGCGGTGTAGGTAAAGGTATTTCAGCAGGCACTGAAGCCGAAATACTTTTGTCACCCCAGGAAAAGGTGCAGAGTCAGTCCTAAATAATAATCCAGGACCTTCTACATACAATACAGTTTTGTTTGCATTTGTGCTGTTTCTTTCTTCTCAGATTCACTGATATGTTGAATGGTTTCTTCATAAATGTTTAGGGAACTATGGCCAGCAAAGATGCAGAAAATAATACATTGCATTGGAAAAGCAAAGGCTAAAATGACCTTTCTGTTGGCACCTTGTACTTTGATTTCACATCTGCCTAGAAGCACACTTTGCAGAGGGAGAATGGCATTGGGCTCAGGCATGATAAATATTTCCCTTTGAAAACTCACAAAAAGATCCCCTTTCTATGTATTTTTCTCCCCGACAAGCCCTTGTGAAAGAATAGTGCTATGCAAGTCAAATTCTTGCAAAAAACCCAAAAAAAACTACCATATGGTGGCTGACAAAATTGTTTTTAAAGCAGTTTATCTGTCTAGAAGTTGCTATTAAAATACTTTGTTACTGTTGACAAAAGCCACTGTGGTGGGATATAATTAGAATCAGGATAACCCAGTAAGGTGCATATACGCAAGAGAAAGACTTTCTCAAACGCATTTCCACAATGTTTCAAGGGAAGGTAACTTCAAAATAGCTTAATGCAATTTTTGTTAAAGTAAACATTGTGCGATCCAGAGGAATAGCTTTTGCTTGGTTTTTCTTACAGCTTATTTTCATCTTGATGCCAATTTGGGGGAAGCCACACTGAATTGTATTTTCAAAGTGGCCAAGTGCCAGGGCAAGGTTGAAAGGGTGGGAGCCTGAGCCTATTTATTTTCCCTGTGACATCTTCACAAAGAAGCTAGTAAAATGTGGGTCGGACAATGCTACAGTTAGGTGGATTGGGAACTGACTGACTGGCCAAACCCAGAGTGCTTTGCAATGGCTCCTTTTCATCCTAGAGAGAAGTGACCTGTGAGGTGGCATATAAGGGTTGTGTTCTGGATCCAGAGCTATTTAACATCTCTATCAATGACATATATGATGGAATTTTACAGATAACCAAATTGGGAGAATAGGATCAGAACCCAAAATGACTTTAATGGATTAGAGAGCTAGGTCCAAACTACCATCACGAAAATCAAGATCATCTGGAGAGGCCCTGCTCTCGATCCCACCACCATCGTCAATGCGACTGGTGGGAAGAAGGGACAGGGCCTTCTCAGCAGTGGAGAGACATCAGATTGGCCACCTCCCTCCTGTCTTTTAGAAGGAAAGTCATTACCTGGTTATGGGACCAAGCATTTGATCATTGAGCAGCAAGCGAAATAAGACTTAAGCCACTCATGGCAATGAATTGACCCGGATTGGATTTGGATTCTGATTTTAATAGGCGTGTGTCAATCAATTGTTTAATTACTGTTTTAGTATTTTTAATGTACTGTTGATATTTTTATGATGGCATCATATGGTGCTTCTGTGAGGCCGCCCTGAGTCCCCCCTTGGGGTTGAGAAGGGCAGGGTTTTGATATAGGGGAAAATAAATAAATAAATAGAATGAATGAATGTCAAGAGGGAAGAATGTACAGTTCTACACTTTGGCAGTACTCTAAAAACCATCACAGAAGTTAAGATCTTCTGGGGAGACTCTGCTCTTGGTCTCCCTGCTTCGCAAGTGTGGTTGGTGAGAACAAGATGCAGGGCCTTCTCAGTGGTGGCTCCCTAACTCTGGAAATATCTCCCCAATGAGATTAGATCAGTGCCCTCCTTCCTTGCCTTTAGAAAGACAAGCTTTTGACTAGTAAAGTGACACAGTACAAGTAGTAAATAAGGAATATGTACAATCGATATCTGGAATGGCCCGATCTATGAGTTTGGATCATGTGATTTTAATGTATTTTAGGTGTTTTTAATTTTTATACTTCAAGTTTAAATGCCCTATTATCTTATGGTGAATTTGTCCCAGTGTATTTTATACTTAGTCATTAGGGGTGGTTGATCCATAAAAAATTTGATTCTAAACTCATGGGGGGGATTTCAATTGCTGGGTTGTTATAAAAATTAATCTGAAAAATTTTAAATAAATTTTATGATTGAAATGTAATTAATAACAAATTTTCGTTATTATTCCTAACACCAACTGGGAAGGAAGAATGGAGGGCAAGCCCTCCCCTCTTCCCTCCCTTCCTCTCTCCCCCAAGCTCAGAAGCAGTGCGAATTAAATTTAATCCGCGATGCCTCTCATCTGGCAGGGCAGGAAGGGAGGAATGAAGAACAAGCCCCCCCTTCCCTCCCTCCCTCCCCAGCTCAGAAGCATCGCGGGTTAAATATAACCCAGGATGCCTCTGAACTTGCTGGAGGAGGAACGGAGGAGTGGATGGTCCACCCCTCCTTCCCTGCCAAGAACTAAACCACGTCAAGGCTTGACGTGGTTTAGTTCTTGGCAGGGAAGGAGCTGCGGAGGGCATCCCCTCACGTCCTCCATCCTTGCTGAGAAATAACTCCGAGATTCGGAGGAATTTCCTCCTGTTCTCCAGGCTCTCCCTCTGCTTGTGAGGGAGAGCCTGGGGATCAGGAGAAAGCTCGGCCGGGCTGCTTCCAAAGCGCCCACCTCAGCTCTCAGCTGGCGAGAGGAGAAAGGAGGGTGCTGCTGCCCTCCAGTCTCCTCTCGTGAGCTGAGAACTGAGGAGGGCAAAAAACGACCAAAAAACGCCTGGGTGGTTTTTTAAAATGGTTTATCATCCTTGTGGGAGGCTTCCCTCATGTCCCCACATGGGGAGCTGGAGCTGACAGAGTGAGCCCATTGTGCCACCGGAGGCACATTGAGGATGAAGCATGCTTAAGTAAAACTAGCAATGAATTCAAATTGCAGTAAAAGAGATCCCATCTAAACATTAGGAAGAACTTCCTGACAGTAAGAGCTGTTTGGCAATGGAATATGCTGCTTTGGACTCTGGTGGGGTCTCCTTCTTCAGTGGTCTTTCAAGAGAGGTTGTTGGACCAATTGAAGTTTCTGGGCTGTTTTCAAGGGCAGCCTCACGTAGAGTGCATAGCACTGTACATGGGGCTGCCCTTGAAGATGGCCTGGAAACTTCAATTGGTCCAATGATTGGCAGCCAGACTGCTAACTGGAGCAAATTACAGGGAGCAGTCTACCCCCCTGTTTAAGGCGCTCCATTGCCTGTCATCCATTTTCCAGTCCCAATTCAAGATGCAAGTACAAAGCCCTGAACAGTTTGGGACCCACCTACCTTCGTGACTATATTTTCTTCTACGAATCTATATGATCCCTTCGATCTTCCAGAGATGCCCTTCTCTCGCTCTCGCCCCATCACAAGTGCGAATTGTGGGGATGAGTGAGAGGGCCTTCTCTGTGGTGGTCCCATGGCTCTGGAACTCACTCTCCAGAGAAATTAGGCAAGCGCCCACACTGGCAGTCTTCAGGAAGAGCCTAAAAACCTGGCTGTTCCGGTGTGCCTTCAATGAATGAACAATAATCTCTGACCTTGACCAAACCCGGCATAAAATGCCCTCGGACGCACTTTATCTCACCCTCTAGTGCAATTAAACCCCATTGTTTCATCCCACCTGAACCTCCTTCTAGATACATTACACTACTTATCTCACCTAGAGATTTTTTAAAAACATTTTAATCTTTGCAACCGGCCCTGCCCATTGTGATCAACTATTGGGATTTTATTTTATTATTTATTATTTTGAACTTCTATAACCGCCACTCCCCGAGGGCTCGGAGCAGTTTACAAGCTTGGTATAAAACAGCAACAAAGATAAGGGAGACAGTAGTAAGAGGGGGAGGAAGGGAGAAATAGTGAGGAGGATAGAGTCAGGCTGGCCCAAGGCCCAGCCACTCACACAATGCCAGGAAGCAGTCCAGTAAAAGACTTAGGCCTGCAATCAAAAGAGGGCAGTTGTGGAGGCCTCAGACAGTCAAGTCGAGGTTCTTTGCAAGAGGGAGACGAAGCAGCTCTACCTCTGTGCCATGGTTCAGCTGGAAGATTCAAACCTATCCGGAGATCTTTTTTCTTGGGCTTGGAGTACACCCAAGAAGGATCTAGCTGCTTGAAGTTAGAGTTCCAGAAAGTCCTAGACTGGAGCGACTTGCGGGTCCGGGATGTAAACAATCTAGGCTTTTTCCCTTCCCAGACTCCGTGGTTCTGGGAGGACACTGGCCACTTCCGGAGATCCACGAGGGAATCGGAGATGGAGACATGGCGACTCTTCCTTTTCCGATGCCGCTTCCTCTTCTTGTAGGGGCCATGTCACATCGGCTGTGGGTCGCTTCCGGGACGCCAAGCCACCTTCACACAAGACGTCTGGCTTGACTTGGCGTCCTCAAGGACAGTTGCCATCTTAGATTGACCCTCCGCCATCTGCCCTCCTCCTCTCCTCACCATACCATGGTGGCGGGGACGTGGGCACTTGGCGGACGACAGGATCTCTGAAGTGTCCAGGGGAGCCATAGACTCACGGGGGTCAGGCCGGTCCCAGTCGGCATCAGGCGGCGAGGATCCCGGCAGCAGCCCCCGGCCTGGGTCTGGGCCCGATCTGGTCGGTGAAGGTAGGTGGATCGGCAGTAACGCGTTGGTATTGTGTTGTGTGTACTTACCTTGTATCGATTTTTTTAATCTTTAATATATTTTATTGATGTATTATTTTATATTGTATATTTGTTTTGATGTAATTGTTGGGCTTGGCCTCATATAAGCCGTCCCGAGTCCCCTTGGGGAGATGGCGGTGGGGTATAAATAAAGTTTGATGATGATGACGATGATGATGATGATTCCTATTATTATGGTAATCTGTTGAGGTGCTTTGATTGTGCTTTTCCTGCATAGTAGTGGGTCGGACTGAATGGCTCTTATGGCCTATTCTAACTCTAAATTCTAGGATTCTATAATTTTATGAATTATTGTAAGTAACTATAATTCTTTTAAAGGCCATGATAATTTTTAAAAGTAATTTTCTGGGGTCTATTTTTCAGATATGGAACTTGTAAAATGTTGTTTAGAGAAAATAATAATAATAGAAAATAACATATGTCTTCTCCCTTGAGGATTAATGTCCTATACCTACAGATTTCAATGGCTTCGACCTATATCACAATGCTTCTGAAGTTTTAAACTTTTGGGGAATTTAGTTCCAGTAGAGGTTTTTTTCCCCATTTGGATCAAATGACAGGTTGATTAAATCACTAGAAGTTCTGATGAAATACTTTATATTAATGATATGGAAATTTACTGCTGAGTGAGCACATAGCAGGAGCTGCCACTTGAAATGCAGTTGAATTGGAAATATAAGAATCAAGTGGCTAAGAACAGTTTCTTTTTCAATGTACTAAAAGCTTTTTTTACTCAGTGGGAACCTAAGTTATTAGGAACTGCACTCTGGAAATGTACTGCTTAGAGATTTGGGAATAGTAGTTCTTGAAGAGAAGATTTATTACAGTAGATGTTACCAGTTATCCATTTTGGGCTATGTGTAAGGGATAATCACAGGGGTAATAAACTTCAAATAGGCTGGAGTGAAGTTAAATATGTGTCAGTATCATTTCTTAATTTTCTGTGAAATGGAAAAAAGAAATTAGTGCAAACAAATGCTGTGAGCTCATCTTGGAATAAAAAAGAAAATACATTTTTATAGAGATAATTCTCTCTATAAAAATTCTCTGAGTGATCAAGGCAAGTGGGATGCCAATAGACAATGTTGTGTTTTATCATTTTTTTTGCAAAAGTAAATTGTGAAAGGGAGGAGGAGACCCAAAAAAATAAAAGATAACAAGACAACTGGTCTCAAACGTTCTCATTTTAGTGTCTAGTAAGCCAGTACTAGTGTGAGAGCATATCCACTAGGTGCTTTTGAAGTCTATTTCTTGCTCTTTGTACTTTTTTTCCACCTTGGCATGCCTTTGTGCACAGACTGTTGAGATGAATGATTATATCTACTAACTCTATGTCAACTTTCTATTTCAAAAAATTGGCGCTGACCTCTTATTTTCCTCTTTACAACAAACTATACTTTGATAGAATAACCAAGTATCTCCTCACGTATTTTATATTAAAATTGAAATCCCACAAAATTGAAATCCCACAAAAAATCCCACAATAATAATAATAATAATAAACCCCAATAACTTACAGGGGAAAGCGGTTAGTTAATTCATCCCACTGTCACAGATAAGATAAATTGAACAGAAGGCAACTGATCATTGTCATCCCTGTCAAGGTCCATTAAGATTTCTCTGATAAGTTCAAATTAGAGTTGCCATGTGACTTAAGAGAAAGTGATTCTGTTCATTTAATCATCAGTAATCCCTCGTGTCCAAGTATGATTGCCTTCCAACTATTGGGTCTTTGTGGTGGGTCCGTAGGTGACTGTAGAAACCTATTTTGGATCTGCATATTCTTTCACATTGAGGACATCAGTTTCCAGATGGAAGGCAGTCCCAGTCAGGGTTGGTGTTATGAACCCCAAACGATTCCTGTTCTTTTGATGCAGAGTGTTCAAGGAATAGTAAGGCAGCTTAGATCAATGAGACACTTCAGAGACCAAATCTGGTTTTAACACTTTTCATGTAACATTTATTTATTTATTTATTTATTTATTATTTGGACTTGTATGCCACCACTCCCCGAGGGCTCGGAGCGGCTTACAAAACATACAAAAGCATCACAGGAGTAAAACAACGTATTAAACTAGACCAATAAAGATTTTCCAGCTTAGTGATCAAAGGCTAGCCGGAAAAGGTGGGTCTTGCAGGCCTTGCAGAAAGAGAGTAGATCATGCAAGGCCTGCACATCACTTGGAAGGGTGTTCCAGATTGACAGTGCTACTAGAGAAAAGGCTCTGTGCCGAGTCAATGTGAGGAGAATTGCTTTAAAAATTGGCCCCAGACCAGGAGATTCATTTGTTCGGATTGAAGTGACCTCTGGGGTTGGTAGGGGAAGAGACGGTCCCTCAGATACAGCGGCCCCAGACCATGCAAGGCCTTGAAGGTTAACACCATCACCTTGAAGGTGATCTGGTGCTTGACCGGAAGCCAATGGAGCTGCTGGAGGATAGGTGTTATGTGACATCTCACTGGAGTCCTAGTGAGAAGTCGGGCAGCGGCATTCTGGATGAGCTTTAATTTTCAGACCAATGTAAAGAGCATTACAGTAGTCCAGTCTCGAGATGACCATGGCTTGGAGCACCGTGGCCAGGCCATCTCTTATTTAATACAATCACCTTAAAATTACATCAGAATCACATCAAGAGAGAGCTCTCATTCATTCATCTCAAGCATTCAAACATACTCTCACACACAGGCCTCTCCGGACGAAGATGATCAACTTTCTCCGAGAGGGTGGATGTTCCGTTGCCATGGTTCAGGAAATATGCTTAATTTTGGGGGTCCCCTGCATTTATAGTCCAAAGTCAGTCTTTCTTTTTGATGTTGTTCTGTCCTTGTAGTTTCAAGACATCCACATTCTAGGCCATGTGACTTATGGGGTACTACCAACACTCCTCACACACCTTGCTGCACACCTCATTGTCCATTGTTATTCAGCTACACCTTACTGCTTTCTTGTTTTATCTGCCAAATCTGACCCATATCATGCTTTGCGCAAACTCCATGTTGATTTTTCAGGCCTATTTCTTGTAGTCTTCTTCATGCATTCACACATTCATTCATACATATTTCCCACTCTTGATCCTCTTGACATGTTTCTTCCTTTCACCATTCATGCCTCTTTGAATTCCACAGCACTGTTGGTAAAAAGCTAACCTCCAGTTAGAACACTTGAGAGCCAGGCTTCCCAGTTCTTGGTGTCTATGCCACAGCTTTTAAGGTTAATTTTAAGCCCATCTTTAAATCTCTTTACCTGCCCACCAACAATCTGTTTTCCATTCTTGAGTTGAGAGTAGAGTAACTGCTTTGGGAGACAGTGATGGGGCATTCAGACAATATGGCCAGTCCAGCAAAGTTGATGGCAAGGGATCATCACTTCAGAGAGGAGAAGGGGAAAATACGATCTATTACAAAAATTAAAGAAAAATTGCCATCCCAGGTTCGGTAAAGAAATTATACTTCCTGGTTGGGCCTCCAGGGTCAAAAAACATTGATTTTTTTTTAAAAAAGAAAAATAACAGATTTCAAAGTATTTAAATTGAAGATATCCACCCCTAGTGTCCGTCCAAAAGAAATTGCGCTAAATTGACATTTGGGCCATTTCTCTAAGAACCTTTTCTAACAATATCTAGATTCTCCAGTATGACTCTACAGTCAACTTCACTGGAGGACATGGAGATTCCTTGCGAGATGTCCTCGTTAGGAGTCCCTAGGTACTTCTGTGATAACGCTCTGCAGGAGGTTGACCACAGAGCCATACTGGAAAACATAGATATCCCTAGATTAAACATTTAATGAAACCTATAAATAATTAAATGCACAAAAGTCAGACCCACAAAGTGAAAGAATGAGAAACCTGCATTCTGTTTGACTGAAGGGAGAGGAGAATCAATAAAAATATCTAGTCATTTTTTTAAATCAATGTAGATTTCAGCATCCCAACATTTTATTTATATAATACTAATATTCGAACAAGAAGGACAATGGAAGTGCAGTTAATTCAATATAAATTAATGTGATATAATATGTAATTAGCAATTCTACACTTCACAACTAATAATTATGTAAATATTTTACATTTAATCTTGTATCCAGGAAATTAAATTAATGGCCTTCAACAAATGAACGTTTTGTATGCATGGCAGGATACTTTATCTAAGCTTTAACAGCACAGTATCAATTTCTGATAATAACATGATTTCACAAGTTGAAATGTAAATGTATACAACTGTTTAGTGCAGTTGACTTTGCTCTCAAATTTGAAGCAGAACATAAAATCACACAATTATAGAATCATACTTTTGGAAAAGCCATTTAGTCCAATACCAGTCATGCAGGATTGCTCAACTAAGGCACACCACTGAGATGGCTGTCCAGTTTCTGAGGAAAGAACTCCAAAAATCATCACTCTATAAGACAGGCTATTCCATGGTTTCACATACCTTATTATTCGGAAGTTTCCTTTCTAGAAAATGATTAAATTATCATCTCCATGGCTTTACAAAAGCCAGCCAATCACAACTTTCTGAGACAAAAATAGGGTATCTGCTGAGAGAAAGGGCCCTTCCACACAGGCACATAATTCCGATTGGAACCAGCATAAAAATCCAATTCTGAGCTGTATTGAGTCCATGAAAGGCTGACCTAAACCACATCCAGGGTTGGGCATGGACCCAGATTCTGTCTCTTCCAAGATCCCTATTCCACCACCCCCTACCCCAAAATGACAAAATTCCTTCCTTACCAGTTGGCCTGCTCTGTACTTTCTGATTTGTTGCTGTGCAGGAAATTAAAGGAGCTTTGGAGGAAGGGAGGGGGCTGACATCCATCCTCGGAAGCACTACCTTCCCTCCTCCCTGGGCTGCCTGATCCTGGGAACATGGGATGACTATCGGGACATGATCTTTCATTGAGATCCGAGGTGGCAAAACTCCAGATCTTGTTGCATGGTATGGGCTTTCCCCTTTGATTTTTTTTAACCTATGGTCAAACTGTATCGAGTAGCTTACAGGTTCATTAGCCTGTGTGTGTTAGATGAACACACCAGGCTAATGTAATCCCAAATTGCATTATTTGGCAGGTTAAATGGGGCCAGAGTAAGCCAGAGACTTGGTTGGAAGAAGAACTATCAGTCACTAACTTCAGCCCCAGTCCTTAGAACCATGAACCATTGAGATGTTTAAGATCATCTGGAGAGGCCCTGCTCTCGGTCCCGTCTTCTTCGCAGGCGCAACTGGCGGGGACGAGAGACAGGGCCTTTTCAGCGGTGGCTCCTCGGCTTTGGAACGCCCTCCCTAAAGGCATCAGATCGGCCCCCTCCCTCCTGACATTTTGCAAGAAAGCCAAGCCCTGTGTCGCCCTCTAAGGCCCCTGGCCACTTGACCTCCCTGAAGACCACACAAGAGCAAGGGTACAACCGGGTTTTATTGATAATATCAAGGCAAAGGGAAAAGGGTTCAAAGGCAGTCTTTATAGGGCCTTTGGATAGCAGCTTTAACAGGGATCAGCAAGGAGTAAATAGTCCCGTAGCAAACAGGTTGCAGCGACTCGTTGCAATAGAGCCGCTGACAGGAATCAAGCCGGATGCCAAAGGGAAAATTCAGGGAAGCGTTCAGCCAATGCAAAGGCCGGGTTCAGATAGATGATCTCTGTGGGACCCAGCCAGTGAAAGAAGGCTGAGCTCCGGTCAAAGAGTGCTAAGAAGTTCAGCAGGTAATTACTGGGATTAGCAAGGCTTGGAGATCTACAGCAACAGGATCTCAAGCGGAGGAAAGTCAGGAACAAATGCGGGATGCGATGGATGGTCTCTGAACCTCCCAACCAGCGCAAGAAGGTTGGGCGGCTTAAGGTACTGCAGGCAAGTTCAATGCGGAAGTAATACCGCTCCTTCACAGATGGATTCCCATGCGAATGAAATCTTGAAACTCAAACTGGGTGTAAAGGAGGTCTCTAAAAGTCCTGTTAAGTTACTGTGGCTGAGATGAAGTGTCTAGCAATTCGCTGTAGTCTTTTGTCGCAAACAAAAGCAGGATTACCAATGCAAGGCCTTGATTGCCCGAAGGCAGTGAGACTAATAGCTTTAGTCTTTTAACTGACAATGCTTAGCCATTAACAGGGTGATCCCACAGTAGCACTTAGAAAGCTGAAGGGGCTTACTGCTGATGACGTGGCTTGACTTCGACACAGGGTCCCCTTGAAGGCTTAGCTTTTGTGGCAAGCAGCCCCAGAGTCTATGAAGAAGGTTTCCACGGTAAGCAATGCCAAGATGAACTTGCAGCAGGGAGAATCCAGGCAGGCATTGCGTAGAAGGCCCATAGGCCGCTAAGCAGTCTTCCTTGACTTCCTGGCCGCACACAGAAAGGCCAGGAAGGGTCTCCTTGGCACAGGCCAGAGCAGCAGCTTGTAAAGGTCCTTCCAGTTTCAGCTTTCGCTGGGAAGGTCTTTCAGGCTTTTCTCTCTGGTCCCAATGGCGACACGGAGTGTAGGTGATGCACAGCTCCGTCGTAGATGAAGCAGGGTCCTGGCAAGGCAGAGCAGGGATGAACCAACTCAGAGTTGACTGGCTGGCGTTCCCTTGGAGGGAAAGCCCCCACGGCCGTTCCCTCAGTACATCTTGAATGCGAAGTTGGAAAGAGACGAGGACTGAAGGGTTTTCTGAACTCTTATAGTATTCTGAGAGTGCGTCGAACATCAAGTTGGATGATGGATGAGCCCCGGGTTGTTTTGAGAACCTCAGTCTTGAGGAATGCAGCACCTCGTTAGCGCGGACCATCTGGGCTGGGGAGTAGTGCTTGGTGCTTCGAGTGGCCGCCTCTGCTATCAGTATGGAGGGCCCAGTTTGGCCTTGACATATCTTTTCCATAGCATCTTTCATGGGAGTCACAATGGAGCAGTAAAGAGGCCCACTGCAAGGTTTAGGAAATGAACAAGCTGGCTTGCAAAACATCTCTTGGTTCTCTGGGCTGGAATGGTGTTTCAGCAAAAGCAATGCATGAAGCCTTTGGCTAGAACTGTGCCCAAGCAAATGTGATGCCTGAAGCTGCTGGGGTGTAACACCCTGGCTGTTTGAGCAGGCATTTGCTGATGAAATATAACGGTTTAATTAGAGCTATGGAATGACGACGATGTGACGGAAACTGATTTCAACATGATGCTGAGGCTGCAATTGTATGTTTTTAATTGTTAATTTGTTGTTGTATGATTATTTTTTGGTTTGTTTGCTTGTGTTGTATTGAGGGCAGAGACTGCCTTGTGTAAACCATCCCGAGTTGCCTTTGGGCTGAGAAGGGTGGTATAGAAACGTGACAAATAAATAAATAAATAGATCCCATCCCGGATAACAGGTAAATCCAAAAGAGTATTTTGCAACAGAGCTTGAGTCCTGGACTCCTGTTTCAGTGCCTATAAATAGCTCTACTTATTATGGACAGCGTTATTTACTGTGTACTGTGTACTGTTTACTAGGTTGAGGTTGTTCTTTTCTTTTTAGGAGAAGAAGCACTTCTACTTTTTTGTTACCATCTTCTATGCTCATCCTTGTAACGAGAGCGTGTATGGTCAAACTTTCTCTAATTTGTAAATAAATCTGGTACTACACTGTACCAAGAGATACCCATCACCTGGAATGATGAAGTAAGTTCTTGGATGAATCATCTTAAAATAAAATTGCATTTGATCAACTGCAACAGCTCTAGTTTCTTAGATGCGCTTATCATATTTTTTATGGACAAGCAGATGGCAACTGGTAGATAGAGAGCATATGTTCTGTATCTAAAAAGGACCCTAGAGCCGACAGGTGAGAACTGGTGCCATTTTTGGAATCAGCTGGTCAAATTTACTTAGTAACAGGGCTAACATTTGAGGAACCAAAATATGTGTTGGCCAGTGTTGTTAGTATCTACCCAAAAAATTGCATAGGCCTATCTGTGTTTATTGAGGTTTTCTTTAATTTTTTTTTTTAAATCCTAAGATTGTAATCTAATAACCTGAAAAATCAGAACTGGCATTTTTCATGCTTTAATCGAATGGGGAACTGATGATATAACTTACTCAGCATAATGGCTAGTCCATCCCTCACTATTATCTTTATTGTTCATTTAATTAGATACAACATCTTGGCTGTACCCAATACACATATAACTGAATTTACATTATCAAATTCCCCCTCTTCTAAATTGGTCTATGCATTTTCAGTACTCATTTTAATTGGTCAATGTATTTCAGAGTCAAGCAACCAGTCGTTACTATACATGTTCATATTCTCTAAATGCTAAGGTAAATGGAGGACTTCTGTTCCCTAACCTTCAGGAGCTGGGCTGAGCAGTGGGGGTTTCAATTAAAAACCACAGGAAAGGAAAGGAATATGTCAATAAAACCACAGACTTGTAAGTACTGCATACTAGTTTGCAAACAAACACAGCAAGCTGTCGTGGAGTATGAGTCTATTACTGTAAATTTAGACTGAATGCAGAGTGTTGAAGGTGACTGTCCCAGCATGGTTTCTTTTTACCTTATGTACAGACAAATACTCTCTCGCTTTTTTCGTTTCATTTCTCGATCTAGTCATAGAGCAGGAATACTATAGCTAAGGTTGGAAAGCTGAATCAAAGAGAGACAATTCTGGAGCAAGAATAGTAAATGTGTGTTTCAGTTGAAAGAAGTCATTTCCTATGCACAACCCAATGGGCTCTTACAGATCAATTCACATTCGTAAAATTATTAATTAAAATAATAATGCAGAAAGGCTAAAGTGGCAAATATTGAAATTTAAAAACCTCAATAAATTAAACTAGACTATAAAATTGAACCTTAACTCTAAGTCTAAGAACATTTAACGATATGGATTGCAAATTACAAATTTGCAATCAAAAAGTCTCTATATGTATTTTATTTAAATCAGCAATTTGTCAGTGACTTCTGCCTCATTTCCATAGCAGACTTAATTAATTCTGCTCTTCTAAAAGCAACAGAATCTGAATTAATTATGTATTCACTTTTACTATTAAAGTTTAAAATATTTACTTCGTAAGCAGACCAATTCATTTAGGCCTTATGTTGCTGCATTTTATGCACTAACACTACCATACAGCCAAACAGGCATAGCTCGCATTCTCTAGGACAGTGATTTTCAACCTTTTTTGAGCCGCGGCACATTTTTTACATTTACAAAATCCTGGGGCACACCACCAACCAAAATGACACAAAATGACACTCTAACACAGTAATACATATAGTTAATGTTTTTAAATGTATTTATACAATCACTGTTCGGCATTTGCATTTTCCCTTTTCAAAAACTTCTCCATCACTGTCACTCGCTTGTCTTGCTGTGATCCCAAATTGCCACTGTCACTTGATGTGCAGCTGCAGCACTAACTCTAACTTTGTTTACTTAGTCGCGTCTGAGCAAATCCAAGATGGCATGACCATAGCACTCTTGCGTCACTTCTTAGCTGACGTGAGAGTGCTATGGTTCCATTTCTTAAAGGGACAGATGTGCCTTATAGTTTATATATGAATGAAGTTTGAAAATAATTTCCCACGGCACACCTGATGATCTCTCATGGCACACTAGTGTTCTGCGGCACACTGGTTGAAAATCACTGCTCTAGGAACATTGTGCACTGTGATAAATTGGGGATTCTAGTAGTTTTAGTTTCACCAGACTTTGTAAGTGACTTCTTTCTTTCCTGGATATAAAGAAGTGTATAAATTTTGGTAAATAAATACTTCAAAACTAAAGGGAAATGAAATTCCACTCCATATTTCTAGCAACCCAACACAATGGGTGCATCCATTCTCAGATGGTGGCAGCTTTGTTGTGAGCTTCAGCAAGTCACACTTTCTGAACTTCTTCTGCGCAAATACTGCTGAGAAAACTCTGTGATAGATTCATCTTAGATTCGCAATTGTTCAGAAATAACCTGAAGGCACACAACAACAATAAAGCTGCCAGAATCACCTTGAAGTCATACAACAAGAAGAAATCTGTCAAATAAATGTTATAGATTCAGTGTCACTAGCTAGGGGAAATGTGGCAATTATAATCACAATCAAAGGTGAACACTTAGAGACCAACATCCTGGGCCTAGTTGCATCAGTTTTGGTTTTCCCAAATCCAATTTATAGAAATCTCAGTTGGTTTTGTCCATCTCTAATCTCACACATGCCTTATGAATACTGTCACTGCATAACACCACTACACATCACTCTTGTAAAAAAGAATAATTACCTCTGAGCTTTAGAGAGCCACTGCTCTCCATTCCACTTCAAAATGGCAGCAATAGAACAACATTAAGTTGAGCTCAACTCCCTTTTCATTATGGTGATATGAGGAGGAAACAAGGCTGAAAGCTCCCATACATTATAAGAGACATTATAAAGCAGCCCAAAATGTGAGGGTACTTCCAGACAGTGTCAAAATGCAGGACAAATACGTGGGGCAAATTTTTTTGTGAGACTTGACAGCAAGTCTAAACACAGACCTGTCAGTACTGGTAAATGATCCCCTCACAGTCCTGGCACCTTTTAAACAGATTTTAGAAATCCACAAAATGTATGGGGGACATCTGGTGGAGGTTTACTTTAAAAAATGATACTCCGAGATGCGCTGTACCTCATATATGCTCATGCGGATCTCTAAATGTACACACAAGCGGATTTCTTATAATCTCTTCTCACCCTACTGCAAATTCTACTCTGTTTAATTTCATAAACATCAGAACAAAGGAATCCTTTCAGAAAGTTCCCATTGTAATTGCTTTCCATTTGTGCTTCCATTTAACCACCTGTGTGTCTGTGGCTCCATTTGTTTACTGCCCAGATCAGCTGTTTTGGGATTTTAAAATGCTCACTTGCACTGGAGCAGTCCACACCAGAATATACCAACGAAATCACATATTTTCCTTGACTCAAGGGATGGATAGTCATGTGAACATGTGCATTTTCCAGGTGAAATTGGGATTAAGTGCATCTTTTTAACCTGTTTTTCAGCTGTTAATCCGAATCAGCATGCATTTTCATGAAACGTCATTTGTTTCCGTTTGATGTCTGATGTTTTGTCTCATGTCTGTTATAACAGACTGTGTTTTTTTATTTAATTTTAGTTAAGTTATAATTTATGTTTATATGTTGGGTTGTTTAAATTTTGTTATTTATTTATTTATTATTTGGATTTGTAGACCACCACTCCCAAAGGCTCGGAGCAGTTTACAACACAACTCAGTAACAGAGTAAAACATAGAATAAGATATACATAAAACAGTAAATAAAATATGTTTAAGTCACAGGGTTCCAAACGCTTGTCTAAACAAATGCATCTTGCAGGCTCGACGGAAAGAAGCCAAATTTTGTAGGGCCCGCATTTCTGATGGATGTATTGTTGTATTCAGGCATTGAGTGTTTGCCTTTTATGTTTGGAATCCAACCTAAGTCCGTTTGGGGAGATAGAAAAGAATATAAATAATAATAATTATTATTATTTAACCACCTCCCCTTTCATCCCATTTTCTTCCACGTTTTCGGGCATGTATAGAAGGTCCCTGAGTTGGTTCAGTGACAGCTTCAACCAGAGGTTCTCAGAGAGAGGTTGCTTCATTTAAAGAAGTATACAAACAAATTAGAGTGGATTCAGAAATGGATAATGTTCATGAGGAAAGATTGAAGGAATTTTGTGTGTTTAGCCAGGTTGAGAAAAGGCTGAAAAGAGACATGATTGCCCTCTTTAACTCCTTCAATGGCTATCACAGATTAATAGAGCAGTGATTTTCAACCTTTTTTGAGCCGTGGCACATTTTTTACATTTGCAAAATCCTGGGGCACACCACCAACCAAAATGACACAAAATGACACTCTAACACAGTAATACATATAGTTTCACTGTCAGTCACTTGTCTCGCTGTGATCCCCATTTAGCACTCTTAGGTGGTGCGAGGTGCTATGGTTCCATTTAGCCTCCGAGTAAAGGGACAGATGCACCTTATAGATTATATATGAATAGTTTGAAAATAATTTTCACGGCACACTAGTTGAAAAATCACTGGAAAAAATAGGACCAGGTAAAAGCCTTATAGGGTAGATTTTGATTTAAATTTAGAAATAACTTCTTGACAGTAGATGTGGTTCAACAATGGTCCAAATGTCTAAATATGTCTTCAAATAGAGATTGAACAACTACCTGCTGCAGAAGTGCTAACTGATGGCCAATGATGTCCTTTCCATTTATGGTTCTATGATTATAAAGCAACCCCACCCCCATTCTCTGTTTCCTTTGATTAAAATGTGCAGTATTTTATTTTTTATCAAATTTGGATAATTTTATCCAAATGCCTTGTTTGTTCTTTATTTCTCCACCCGTGATTTCGGAACTGGTTCCATTCACGTCAATTACCGATACAAGGAAAAGATTTGTGGAAACGTTTTGTGGAAGTAAGCAATCTCCCATAAATCCATTTTCCAAACTATATTAACACACCATTTATTTCCAGCATTTGATAGGTAACATGCAGTAGTAAGTATATCTTATAGTGTTCAATGGGCAATGTGTAAAGGTAATTAACATCATATGGGATTATGTATTTGAAGCCTATTAAAATAAAAAGGAATCAAGTAATGCAAATCATTCTAACCTCCTTATAGTGGAAGTGTGTGTGTGTGTGTGTGTGTGTGTGTGTGTGTGTGTATGTGGCACATGTAAAAGTGAATTTCTATATTAAAGGCTCTTGTTGCCAAGCATCTGATTTTCAAATATTCTTTTCAGTTCTAGCATACATTCAAGGGTATACATTACACATTCATTTGTGTAATAAAGAGATCAGCAGTACAAAGCTATACCTAGAATGATTTATTTGATAAACTCTGGTGTCAATATCAGCTGTCGTTAAAACAGATTATGTTGATAATTAATTAGAAGGAAGGAGTAATCACTCAAAAGAATTACCGGTTTTACGGTCATGACATTTTCATTGGAAGACAACTTAAGTGAAAGGTGTATGTCAACAATTTACAGTTCATAGACAGTTATATAGTCCAAGTCATAATTAGGAGGCAAACGTGCTCTGCTTTTTTATAGCTGAAGAGATGAAACATTGAGAGAAAATGATATTGTTTACCTAATTAATAGAGGCAAATAAAGCTTCTGTTTACTGCAGGTTAATAGCAATCATTAAATATATTGGATTTGTGTTATGCTGAGAAATATAATAAAAGACATCTTCTCTACGTACAGTTGATTATATCCTGCAAGGAAAGGATGCATCAAACATACTAAAAATATCTGTCTAGTCTCTATTTCCTTTTTATGCTGGCTCGGACTATTGGTCTATCTGTTCTGACTGGGAACACTTCTCTATGGCCTTTCTTGTAACCTTGAAACCCTTTAAACTGGAAATGTTGGAAACTTCTTATTTCCAGGCATTCTATAAATGGAAATTATTTTCTGGTTCCATTTATGAGTTAAATGTAGATCGGGGCATCATAACCCTGGAGGATGATCTATATTGTTTAGGAATGGGTTTGATACATCTCCTATGCTTGAATCTTTGCTGCCTTTTGCAGTTGGATAGGTTGTCTAGGGCAGTGTTTCCCAACTGGTGTTCCACAGCACAGTAGTGTGCTGTGAGAGATCATCCGGTGTGCCTTGGGATTTCAGGGCACCACGTGGTCAAGGGCACATCCAGCCACAGTCACCATTGCTGCGGGCAGCCGGCACATGGGCGGGAGGCTCCGCCCCGGCTGCAAAATGTTCCCACTGCCTTTCGCCCTCCAGCTCTGCAAGAATGTTGCATGATGGGAGGGGAGGAGGAAAAACGAGTTCTGTGCATGTGTGCGTGTGTGTTGTAAGGACGAAGAGGAAACCCAAGGGAAGGGAACGCTTCCACTCTGTGAGCTCTGCCCCTATAACCCGGTGTCCTGCTCCATTTGTCTAGGTTGCTCGCACGCTTCTTGCTTTGCCTCCCGCACTTCCCTCTCTCTCTCTCTCTCTCTCTCTCTCTCTCTCTCTGGCTCCCTCTCCTTCCCTCACTCCCTCTCCTCCCCCCAGTCATTTCAGGACACAGGCCACCCGCCCGCCGCTTGGGAAGCACTGCTTTAGCAGATAAGGCTACAAGCCATGTAAAACTACAACTCCCAGGATGCCATAGCATGGAATTTTGGCAGTTAAAGTGGGGCCAAACTGCATTAATTTGGCAGTGTAGCGACCCTATCCTTTAACTGCCACTGGTGAATGCAATGCATTCCTGGGATTTCTAGTTTGGTGAGGCACCAACATTCTTTCGCTGCGCTCTGCTCTCTGAGACCGCGCCTGGCAGATGGGTGAGCCCCTCCTCCTCTTCCCAAATGTCAAGGTCTATTTTTCCCAAACTCCATCTGTGTTCACATTTGAGCATATTGAGTACTCATGCCAAGTTTGGTCCTGATCCAACATTGTTTGAGTCCACAGTGCTCTCTGGATATAGGTGAACTACAACTCCAAAACTCAAGGTCAATGCCCACCAAACTCTTATAGCATTTTCTCTTGGTTATGGGAGTTCTGTGTGGGAAGTTTGTGTCTTTCTGCCATTCCTGCCAGGATATCTATGTTGTTTTCATCGAAACAGGCCCAGGTTTCACACTGAGTGTATAAATACATTTTAAAACATATCATTTTGTGTCATTTTGGTTGGTGGTGTGCCAAAGGATTTTGTAAATGTAAAAAATGTGCCGCGGCTCAAAAAAAGTTGGGAAACACTGGTCTAGGGCTTAAACTAAACATCACACTCACACCTTAAGCACTCTGTTCCTGATGTCACTTCTACCCTGAGATTTTGCAGAATCAGACTTCTACAATGAAATGACTGCATCACTTCATTGTGACTTTCCAGTGGAGCTTGGTTCAACCTCACTGGATCGTCATCCCTACCTTTGGTGCCATTTATCATGGCACTGGTGCACATGGAACTCTAGTGTGTTCCTAAGCATCACTGGGCACATTTATCAAAGGCAGCAAAAGTTCCCCTGTGACTTGGAGAGAGGAGGGGGAGAAAGAGGAAAGCGATTTCCCTTCTGCCTCCAAGACATCAGCAAACATGTCCCAAACTGTAGATCCTTAAAATGAAATTCACTCACAAAGTAATTTGGAAAAGATTCCTTTATTTCCAGATCATTACAGAATGGAAAGAAAGCAACTTCTAAGCTTTGCGCATGGAATCACTGTCAATATCCCCAAGAGAAATTCCTCCTCCTCACTCCCCTTTCCTAATTCTATTCCCATCAATTCTATTGCTAAACATATTTACTATCTGAGTAGTTGTTATCAGTTTCGACCTTTATTCCCAGCCTAGAGGCACCATTGGATGGCCCTAGCTAATAGCCCTGCTGTGAATTTCCATCAATGGCATGTCTTTTTTATGCATTCCTTTGAAACAGAAAAGGGGGTCATGACAAAAAAAAAGGGCTGGATGATGGCTAGGAGCTGTCCAGAGCTCCAGCAACAAATGACACAAAAGGGTTAGTGCTATCCCCTTTCCTTGCATCACAGAGCACGGAAAACAGCAAACAGTGTTCCCTCACTTATTGATTAGGTTCCAGGATCTCCCACAATAAGTGAAAAACTGCAATGTAGGGATACTGTATTTATTTTAATATGTATACATTATTTTAGTAGTTATACACTATTTTATTATTATTTATTTTATTTATTTTATTTCATCAAACTTGTATACCGCCACTCCCCGAAGGCTCGGAGCGGTTTACAACAGTTTGAGTGCCCAGAGGCAACATCAAGACAACATATACAAAGATAGACAGGGGAAAGAACAAGAGGGTAGGGAGAGGGGAGGGGGGGGGAAGTGTCAACATCAGTGTCCTAGGGTCTCGCCTCGCCATCGAACGGAGGCAGGCGGGGGTGACCCAGTAAGATCGCCGATGCCAGGGGGCGCGGACTCCCACATGGGGGCCTGGGACGGAGATCCCGGCCCAGCTGCGCAGTGTCCCTTGAATCAGAAATGAATGTCCGGTGTGATTCTCGGAGCTTCAACTGCTTGTAGCAGGAGCTCCAGAATGTCCTGGTGAAGAATGTCCTCGGGGCCCGTGCCGGCCTCGACGCAGCACGTCCTCCGTTGGTTGGGACGAGAGGGAGACTGGCTCTGGGGAACCCACGGTCATCGGGGCCGGGGTCTGCTCTCGGCCTCCAGACCCGGGCTTGAGAAGGGGCTTGGGCGCCAGCCTTCCTCTTCCGGGGGCGCCTCCTCCTCTTCCGGTGGCCTCGCTGGTTCCTGGGCGGGTCAACGCCGGGAGTTGAGTCCTCCAGAGGCGGGACTTCCGGCTGCTGACTGTTTCCGGGTGAAGGTGCTTCTTGGGGCCTCAGCACATGGGCTGGCTGAGTGTCCCCAAGGACGTCCGCCATGTTGGGCCTCGCTTCCTCAAGGAGGCTCCCCCAACTCCTCCCAGGGCGGCGGCGGCGGCGACAGGCCTCTGAAATGTCCAACTCGGCGAGCTCCGGGTCCACCTGCGGCGGGGGGTCCTCGGGGCCCGGCGGACGGTGTTCGGAGTGCTCGAGCAACTCCCGCGCAGCGGACGGAAGGCCAACCTGGGGGTCGGCCTGGGTCGCGGAGGGTGATGTCCTTTCGGGGGGCTCGGTCTCGACGGCGCCCAACTCCAACTCCAACGTCGGGGGTAGCCTTTTCTCGGTTTTCCCCGGTTGACCGGGCCTCGTTGGAAGGGGGCCACTGGGAGTCCTGGTCAGGGTTGGCGCTGGGGAGGGTTGACAGGGTCACCGCTGGTGAGGGAGGCCTCACTTGGTCCGCCACCACGGGGCTGGAGGGAAAGTCCCACGACTGGTCCCATAGAAAGTCCTGGCCTGCAGGGCAGGCTCGCGAAGGATCCTCCGAGCTGATGGGATCCTGCTTCAGGGCCGGGAGCTGCACTGTGGGGATTCCCATAAGTCCCAGTAGGGCGCCGTATTTATCCCCAAATGCGTTGACATGCTCCATCAGTTTTGCGTACTCCTCGAGTAGTTCAGTGTATACCCGGGGATCAAGTTGGCCGGTGGCAGGGGCCTGGGCCGCTTGTCGTGGCCTCCGTGGAGAGCTGCTTCTTTGAGGCTCCCCGGTCTTGGGGGCCCTAGGCCTCAAGACGGCTAGATGTTCCGCCGTCAGGGGGGTCTGCAAGGACGCTCTTCTACCTGAAGGTCCTCTCCCGAGCAGCTTCAGGAAGCGGGCACCAGAGGCCGTCACGGGTCGGACGACCCATCCGTCCTTGGCCATCTTGGGCGTCCGTGGCGGTCCGGTTGCCTTTCCTACCCAGATTTGGTTGCCCGGTGTCTGTGGGTCTCCCAGGACGACCCCCTGGGGAGGGAACGGCGAGACCTGCCAGTCGTGTCCAGGAAATTTGAGAGGCTCTGCTGGAGCTCACCCGTAGGGAGCTCCACAGCAGGCGCCATCTTGGATAAGTCTTTATAAACTTAAAATACCTCCTTGTTCAGACAAGCCTTCGAGTCTTAATGATATTTCAATGTGTATTGTTTTATTGTTTTATTACTGTGCTGAAATTCTGTAAACCGCCCCGAGCCTCTGGGAGTGGCAGTGTACAAATCGAATAAATAAATAAATAAAATAAAATAAAGTGAAGGAAAGGAAAGGAAGGAAAGGCCCTTCAAGGCTGGAAGGAGGGAGGACTGAGGAGGGAAAGCCCCTTGGAGAGCAGCTGCAGCAAAACCCCACAAAACAGCAAAAATAACATGATGTATATATTTTAAATTAATAGTTTTTGAAATCCATGAAACAGTGAGCCCGCAATAAGTGATCTGCAAAGTAGCGAGAGAACACTGTAGTGGCATTGGCTCATTTGAACAGTGGCATGAGTTCTGAATTAGAACCAGTCAATCCTTCTGTTCACCTGAAGCTCCTACTCTAGAATATCCCCTGACCACCGCTAATCTTTATATATAAAATCTCAGCCTGCGTATGTTTGTGCTCACAAAACTAAAAAAAAAAGTCAGTCGATTGACTTGACATTTCGACACAATGTTGTATTCCAATATGTGCATGTTTTTATAGTCAAATGAAATTTAAACACAATGTTGCATTCAAATACACATGTATTTAGAGTAAAACTAGCACCCTGGGAATAGATGAACTGGAACCTGTGATGCCCAAAGCAACCACTCACAGCCTAGCTTTCATTTCACCACAGCAGTATAATAAATGAAAACTGAGCACAAGTAACCAAGCGCTATGCAGCTTTCCTTTTACCTCAGCAGTGAAAGAAACAGCAACCTATGACTATCAATAAAGTGCAGGGATAATCTTTGCAAGTGTGTGATTTAAATTTAGTAAACAATTGCTTCTCTCATGGGCATGTATACATTGCATGCTCAAGAGTCGCCAAACCGTCAGATCTTTATGTTCATGCAGAAAACAGACAAACCAAAAATGTAGTAAATCCACTAGCTTTACAATTAAAAATGATTTCTGTTTTTTTAAAAAACCCTATTTTCCTTTATTTTTCTTTAATTCCACATAGACACAGCAACACAAGGCAGGGTATTGTATTGAATGATGTGTTTTCTTGGTGAATCTATGTTTGCAACAATAATTTTATTTACTATCTCATTTATTTCATATCAGACTGAGCCACAGCGAAGCGTGGTCAGGTTTAGTTAGTGCAGGATAAAACTGCCAACTGGTTTAACTCTGCATTAGAAACTAGATGTTCCTGGACGTCATCTGAATACTCTGGACTGACTTCTGGCTCAATTTGGAATTCTTGGCCATTTTTAATAAAGATGTCTTAAGATAATAAAAAAAAACCACAATTGTTTTTGTTGTTGTTGGTTCCCTAGCATTATATTCATTTGATGGATTGCAGATAAGAAAGGAACACTGGTTTATTTGTTTTTGTATATCTTTATTTCCATTTCTTTTCCTATCTTTCTCCCCTTTCATCTTCATTTCCCACTTCTGTATATCTAAGGGAAGCTGGCACCTACTTTAGACATGTTCAAAAGCTATTCCTCAGTGGAAATCCTGTCAAGGGAACAAGTCACAAAGTATCGTCGAAGGCTTTTATGGCCGGAATCACTGGGTTGTTGCAAGTTTTCCGGGCTGTATGTTCCAGATGCATTCTCTCCTGATATTTTGCTTGCACTAATGCAGGCATTGTCAGAGGTTGTGAGGTCTGTTGGAAACTAGGAAAATAGGGTTTATATATCTGTGGATTAATGTCCAGGGTGGGAGAAAGAACTCTTATCTGTTTGAGGTAGGTGTGAATGTTGCAAATGGCCACTTTGATTAGCATTTCATGGCTTAGCAGTTTCAAGGTTTGGCTTCTGTCTGGGGCGATCCTTTATGGGGAGGTGATTCGCCGATTGATTCTTGTCTGGAATTCCCTTGTTTTTGAGTTTTGTTCTTTATTTACTGTTATGATTTTAGTTTTTTAAATACCAATAGCTAGATTTTTTTCCATTTTCATAGTTTCTTCCTTTCTGTTGAAATTGTCCACATGCTTGTGGATTTTAATGGCTTCTCTGTGTAGCCTCACATGGTAGTTGTTAGAATGGTCCAGCATTTCTGTGTTCTCAAATAACATACTGTGTCCAGATTGGTTCACAAAGTGCTCTGCTATGGCTGACTTCTCTGGTTGAATTAGTCTGCAGTGCCTTTCATGTTCCATGATTTGTGTTTGGGAAATGCTGCCTTTGGTGATCCCTATGTAGACTTGTCCACAGCTATATGGTATACTGTAGACCCTTGCACAAAGCTCAAAAACAATGTGGATCTCATTTGTATGACCTTGAAGACTCCATAACAGTTGTTATTGATTGTCCTTAGTCTTCACACTTTGATTTACCTTGTACTTTGGATACTGCACCTCCTTTGATTGCCTTTCTAAACTCCATTTGGATGTGATGTAATACTCCTTTGGATGTGATGCTTCAACACTTTTGGTCTTGATAAAGCCCTTGTATCTACTGACCCCGTCGACCTTCTGTTGATTAGCATCTACAAGCATAAACACCCTTGGTGCTGTCTCCTGTGTTGCTGTGGTGTTAATTTATTACCACCATCAATCATTTATTTGTTATACCATTGGATACCCAATCCTGCAACATTCACTCTCTACTTCATCCAATTCGGATTTTTTGGCTACATAACCCAAATTACCATCCTCCTGCCCTCAGCAGTAGCATACACCTGGCCATGTGGCTACCTGATCGATTCACTCGGACATCGATCCATAGAGCATGGAACTTCCCCAGTGTCCTGCCGCCTGCTTGGAACTCTGGCGCTTTTGGTGTGCTTTGGGGGAGACTTTCCCCATATATGTTAACATTTGGACCTCCCCCACGGAAGCCCATCTTTATGTTCCATTGTGGACATGAATGTTTATTACTCAGCTCCATTCTGGTCTTCTAAAAACATTGCATACCACCAGAGCTACGCCCGGGATCGATTTTCTCGGCGGTGGATTAACCTGACTAGGATTTCCTAGAGTTATTCACACTGGTGGATGCTATCTATATTCAGCAGGCGATTCCGCAGCCCTCAAATTCACGGAGGGGGATCGAATAGACAAGTTGTATTGTAGCCCTTATACTTGAGGTTTGTTTTTATTTACTTGTACCATCTTCAGCAGGATTATTCCATACTTGAGAGGCAATATTTGTATTGAGGTCTTTATTTACGCTAATTACACCCAGCACGCGCCACATCTGTCCACATTAGTGGCCACTTATATACATAATACTGTATGTTTCCTCGTTGTTGTGTTTTCTCCTTTGTATACACATCTTATATAAACTATGTCAATTGTTTTCACTATCCAAGGTTGTCCCACTTTTTCATTTGTTCAGTGTTTTACTGAAGTTGAATACTAATTCTTTAGGATGATGTTTTGTAGCAAGATTGTGAAAAGTGGCCTCCTTATTCCCCGATGAGGGACTACCCAACCTATAATTTACCTCAATAGGACAATTTGGGGGGGGGGGGGGGAATAATTGCTCACTGGCTGAGTTAAAATTACAGGGATATATTCAGTTTGTGACTGAGCAGGTATGTGTGTGTAAAAAGATTTCCAACAGAATTTTTTTTCTCATTGCTCATTTCATGAACTATTGCAAACATTTTTAAAACACATTTCCTTTTGAGACTCAGATGAGATGTTTTTTTCTTCTGGAGAGGAAGAAGATTGAGTAATTCCTAGCATATGGCTTTATTCATACCTCCAGTCTCCCTTCGACACCTTTCTGATCTACACATGCAGCTATCTTATTGTGTAAGACGAAGCTGAAGGAAAATTGGCAAGATGATGACATTAAACCAGAGGTGCTTTTAATTTAAAATCCATTAGCATAACACATAATTAATTAGAGTTTTACACTTCACCAATCCCCAATTCCCAGAAGGAAATGGAGAATACATATTATAACTTGATTTAATTTTGGGTCTATGTTTAATCTAACCAGAAATGTTGTATAATACCTTGGAGGGAATTTGAACTATTTACATGTAGTCAGTATTTTTGTGGTTTCATTTTTTAAAATAATGAGGGACCCAGCAGTGAGGCATGGCAACATGGGCCAAATAATCCAGATCTGCCATGATATGAGCAATGAGAATTGAGAATAGTGGTGGAACTGGAGAGAGAACTGAGTGGTTTATACATGCCATCTAGATTGGCTTCCCAGTGTTTGTGAAATTGCACTAACTACAGCTACATAGTTGTGGTTGCACTTTTTTCTTTTCTGCCTCATGTTCACATGTGTATTTTATTGGACTATTGTGCACTATTAATTAATTTATTTATTTATTCATTCATTTATTTATTTATTTAAAACTTTTGTACCCTGACCTTCTCACCTCTACCGAGGAACTCAGACCGGCATAACAGCAAAAATTCAATGCTATACAATTTAAAAACAACAACAACAACATATTAAAATACATAAAAACCCAGCATAAAACCACATCGCCATTAAAACAATTCCCCTCAATCTGTAAACGTGGTCATACATTCAGACAATAGCCAATCTCAGCCTATTCTGGGAAGGCTTGGTCCCACATCCAGATCTTCACCAGCCTCCTAAAGGACAACAGAGAGGGGGCAGATCTAGCATCACTTGGTAGAGAGTTCCACAGCCGAGGGGCAACCACAGAGAAGGCCCTGTCTCTCACCCCCACTAGCTGTGCTTGTGAAGCCGGCGGGACCGAGAGCAGGGCCTCTCCGGAGGATCTTAATGTTCTTGATGGTTTGTAGGGGAGAATCTGTTCGGACAGGTAAACTGGGCCAGAACCATATAGGATTTTGTAGGTTAAAACCAGCACTTTGAATTGTGCCCGGAAGCTAATTGGCAGCCAGTGGAGCTGGCGCAGCAAGAGAGTTGTATGCTCCCTGTACCCCACTCCTGTTAGTAACCTGGCTGCCGAGCGTTGGACTAATTGCAGCTTCTGAGCAGTCTTCAGAGGCAACCCCACATAGAGAGCATTGCAGTAGTCTATTCTGGATGTAACCAGAGGGTGGTTACATTTGATGCCTCTGTCCTGTACATTCACAGCCCACTGGCTCTCGCCAGAATCTGCACACAAAACATTAAAGTGCACTTCCAATAACAGAACCAGACAGTGTCCTGACAATATACACACCTCTTCATGTACAGATCAGGGGTTAATTCTCATGGACGCAACCCTTCCAGACGCAACCCTGACACTCATGTAAATGCAACAATGCTGTGAGCAAAGAAATTCATTTACATTTATTACATTTCTACTTCACCTTTCTCCACCCCGGAGGGAACTCAAGGCAGCATTACAATATAAGCAGTGATCCAATGCCATTAAACAATATAAAATTATAATAAACATCAGAGCATTTAAAACATTAATCAATATCATCACTATTAAACCGTGCCCCTAGTAGCGCAGTGGGTTAAACCACTGAACTTCTGAACTTGCTTACCGAAATGTTGCAGGTTCAAATCTAAGGAGTGGTGTGAGCTCCCGGTGTTAGTCCCAGCTTCTGCCAACTTAGCAGTTCAAAAACATACAAATGTGAGTAGATCAATAGGTACCGCTCCAGTGGGAAGGTAACGGTGCTCCATGCAGTCATGCTAACCACATGATCTTGGAGATGTCTATGGACAACACCAGCTCTTTGGCTTAGAAATGGAGATGAGCACCAACTCCTAGAGTCAGACACGACTGGACTTCATGTCAGAGGAAAACCTTTACCTTTTACCTAAACAACGCTATTCATATTCCCATCCCAAAGCATAGTGGGTGAAGATCCTCCCAAAACATCAACTGCAGCAGTGAATGTAGTGCAGTTGGGAATATGGCGCAGCTGGCTGGGTGCCAGCTACATAAGATCTCTACTGACCAGAAGGTCATGAGTTTGAGGTCTGCCTGAGTCAGGGTGAGCTCTCGACCAATTGTGTAGCTCGTTGTCGACCTTTGCAACCCGAAAGACAGTTGCATCTGTCAAGTAGGAAATTTAGGGACCACTTTGTGTGGGGAGGCTAAATTTAACTGATTTACGTGGCCATAAAAATCTCCAGGAAATACACAAAAAGGAATGAATGAATGCAACAGCTCCTCCTGGTGGCCAGAAACTGAAATGTTAAATTGCCTCTATGTCTGTCTATATATGTTGTATGTCAAATGGCATTGAATGTTTGCCTGTATATGTGCATTGTGAGTCCCCTACGGGGTGAGAAGGGCGGAATATAAATGATGTAAATAAATAAATAAATAAATATGAAAGCAGATGCCCTGCATTCTTGTGGTGCAGCCATGGCAAGGAGTATTATAAGCATACCTAGGTCTACATGGTGGGAACACCTCACCATCTCTATATGGGAAAAGAGTTAGCGAAAGATTACAATCATGAGGGATGCATCCAAGTAGTCTGGGTGGGGTGCTTCACTGGAGGTAACATCTTCATTAGCATCATCTTTGCCATAGAACTGGTTTTAATTCATTAAAACAATCCCATGTATCATGCATTCCTGCTAGCAAACTAACCACATAGAAGACATAAGGTGCATCTAAACCAGTGGTTCCCAAAGTGGGCGGTACCACCCCCTGGTGGGCGGTGGAGCGATCTAGGGGCGCTGGAAGGCTCAGGAGAATTTGGGGGGCACTGAATCCCTGTAAGGGGGCGGTGGGGGCGGTGGCGCGACCCAGGCGACAGGCTACCATCCATCTCTGTGTGTGTGTCTGTCTCTTTCTCTTCTTCCCTCCTCCTGCTCCCTCCTCCTCCTCTCGCCAAGCAAGGGATAATAATAATACCTTTGGGATTCCCTTCCAACTGGTTGAGTCTCATAACAATAATAATAATGTCCTTCAACATATTTAGTGGAACCAATTCATTAACAAAAAAAGAAACCGATTGCAAAATAGTCAATCACGATGATTTGAGATTACTGCTGACGAAAATAGAGTTGAGGATTACTAGATTGGTAGCAGCATACCAGGTTCATCCTTCTCATTAAGATGATTTTGAATGTTTTAACTTTTTTTGTATTACCTTTCTATTCTAAGCTCATTAAATAGTTTCATAATTTCAAACTTTAATGTTTCTAATTTACAATTTTCTTTATTATATTTTACAAAAAGGGTAGAAATATTAATACATATATCTTTCTGTTTAATTGCTATTAAAACGTTTTAAAAATTAATTTCTACGGCGGCGGTGAGTAAATTTTTTTCTGGAAAGGGGGCGGTAGGCCAAAAAAGTTTGGGAACCACTGATCTAAACTGTAAAATTAATTCAATTGAAAATGCCATGGAAATGAAACCATGGGAGTTAATAGTAATTTATTTTTTTGACCAGTCATTTGACAATTTCAAAATGCAACACGAATAAAAGACAAGGCAAAAAGGAGAGGACAGCAGCTGACCTTCTATTTCCAGTCAGAATCTTATTTTCCTGGTTCTTCTTTCAGGAAATGTGCTCTTTTCTTGATAGCTTTCATAATAAAAATGCTTACTCTGATTATGGTGAATCTTTCCTGTCCTTGCAAGAGGAATGTCAGAAGATAGTTTCTGTTGGGGGGCCTTCAGATGGATAATATTGGATGTAAATATCTGTTTCGCAGTTCAGTATATGCTGTGCAGTCAATTAAGAAATGCTCAATATCTTCCACAGTTTGTTCACCCCATACGCAGAATCTCTCACTTCTTGGGATTTTACAGTAATGCCCGGTTTGCATCATAATACTCCTATATGTTTTTATTTATTTTATTTATTTGGACTTGTACACCGCCACTCCCAGCGGCTCGGAGCAGTTTACAACACAATTCAATAAAACAAACAATAGGCAAAACATACATATAATAGTAAGTAAAACAGCAAAATAAAAACGCAGCTAAAATCACAAGCTAAAATTACAAGCTTTCGGAGGCCTGTCTGAGCAAGTGTGTCTTGCAGGCCCTCCGAAAGGTGACCAAATTTCGGAGAGCCCGTGTTTCTGGTGGCAACGTATTCCAAAGAGCCGGGGCGATGATTGAAAATGCCCTGCTCCTTGTCGAAGTCAGGTGGAAAGACTTCACACTAGGGATGTCTAGAAGATTCTGGTCTTCTGCACAAAGTGATCTCAGAGGGTTATATGGAATCAGGCGATCCCATAGGTACACTGGCCCCAGACCATACAAGGCCTTAAAAGTAAGAACTAACACCTTGAAAGAATTAAAAGTAAGAACTAACACCTTGACTGTGAGCCTCGGGGAGTGGCGGCGTACAAGTCCAAATAATAAATAAATAAATAATACCGAGTTGTTCAAACTTAGCCTAGCATATATTCTTCTTAGGGGTAACAGAAGTGGAATAGTCAGATGGTGTTCTAAATGAATATTCCTTTTGTGGGAAGCTAAAAACCTTGTGTCAGAAGACCTACCTATTCTTGCTAGGTCCAATTGAGCATAGGAATAGCAAAGGAATTCCACAACCAAGAGGTTTTTTTCAAAGATTACCAAATCACAGTGTCCTACGCATCCATTCCCTTCGTAAAGTGAGATGTCCATTTTATAAACAGGCTGTTCTTCAAAATTTACAAGACATTTTTGCAGGGTAAATGACAATTTTCTTATCGTTGTATTTCAGCTCCTAACACCTTGAGTAAATCACTGGAATGTAAGAACCAATTCCTTGGCAAAAGCAGCTTAAGCCCTTCATTAAGGTAATTATATCAGATGGAAATGCAGTTAATTCATCATATTTTTGAGAATATAGTATTTTGGAACATAGCTGACAGGTATATTATATATTTTCGCCACAAGCTCAGCATAGTGAGTCAAACGTTCCCCTGTTATCACCTCATTTATAACAATTAGGGCCCCAGAAGACCTCTCTTTCCAAATGATAGACTTCCTGTCAATTCTCAATGTCATGAAGAGCAAAAGAGAAATGCATGACTAACAGTATCCTCCTGCCTTTATGAAAATCTCTTGAAGAGAACTTGGTCTGTGCAAGATGCCGTGAGGCTGCTGCATCTTTGGCCCACCAAATGTCAGGCGATGGCCCAGTTGGAATGTAATTACAGAGCTAAGCTAAATGAGATGACATTCAAATGATTAACAATTGGGTAAATGTTATCCCTTCTTTCTTTCATGTAGTAAATAGCAGATTCTAAGATTTCAATTGCACTGAAACCCAGTCCCTTTCTTTATACTGTAGCATTGACCCTTTTTCCTGTGCCTCCCCCTACCCATTTGCAAGGAGGGGGCATTCTTATTGACATTAATAGAGCTTTTCCTCTACATCAGTCAGGCCCAGATTACCCATAGGGCCAACTGAGGGCATGGCCTAGGGACGCAAGCCAAGGGCGGCGCAGATCACGCCCCCCAAATGTTATAAAATAATTAAAAAATCACACAGCAATTGTCTCCTGCCACCTGGTACCCAAAAGGAAGGAAGGAGGGAGGGAGGAAGGAAGGAAGGAGGGGCTCCCTCCTTGGCGCCCTGCAGACAATACAGCCGGGACCCAGCCCCCACGTGACCCGGCGGTGGGCGCACCACGTGACCAGGGCTCCACATGAGGCAGCAGCAGCAGCATGAGGAGGAAGAGGAGGAGGCCTCGTCCTTCAGCCCATGCTAGTCACGATTGACTCCTGAGGTGGAGGAAGGCCCCGACTCTCTGCAGCTGCTGGGCCATGAGCCGCACGTGGGGCCGCCTATGAAGCTGCTGCCCTGGACGAAGAGCATACTCTGGACCCAGCCCGGCTTTCTCCAGGTAAGGCCCCCGTCCCTTTGGGCCTCGGCTCTGTAGCACTCGCCCATCTTCCAACTATCCAAGGGCACATCTACACTCACCATTTAAGGTAATGTGAAACCAGCAGATGAGGAATTGATTTTGATGTGAAGCTGGTTAGATGTTTATTTATTTATTTATTATCTTTATTTCTACCCCACCCTTCTCCCACGAGGGGACTCAGGGCGGCTTCACATATGCATCCATGATGCTATACAACAGTGGTTCCCAAACATTTTTGGCCTACCACCCCCTTTCCAGAAAAAAATGCACTCACCGCCCCCCTAGAAATTATTTTTATTTAAATTAATACCAATTAAACAGAAAGATATATGTATTAATGCAGTGGTTCTCAACCTTTCTAATGCCGTGACCCCTAAATAAGGTTCCTCATGTTGTGGTGACCCCCAACCATATTTTTGTTGCTACTTCATAAATAATTTTGCTACTCCTACGAATTCTAATGCAACTATGTAATATGCAGGATGTATTTTCAGTGTTACAAATTGAACATAATTACAGCATAGTGATTAATTACAAAAACAATATTATTTATTTATTTATTGGGCTTCTAGGCCGCCACTCCCAGGAGGCTCGGGGTGGCTCACAGCAAGCAAGGTACAATATAAACACATTAAAAACATTGAAACACATTAAAATGCAACACATAATATAAAACATCAAGATTAAAATACAGCATGATGTGCAGAATCCAAAGCACAGCATAGTGTAGTATACAACAGCATCAGCGGGCTGTGCGCTAGCGGTGCCTATAGGCCAAAGGCCTGTTGAAAGAGATATGTCTTGCACACCCGCCTAAAGGGCAAGAGGTCATGGAGAGCACACGTCTCAGCCGGGAGGGCGTTCCACAGCGTGGGAGCAATCACGGAGAACGCTCTTTTGCGGGTTGCCGTTAGCCTAAAGGACTTAGCAGGCGGGATAACCAGCAGGTTTGTGTTTTCAGACCGGAGTGATCTCGTAGGGCAGTATGGGGAAAGACGGTCCCTCAGATACGCTGGCCCCAGGCCGTGCAAGGCCTTAAATATGTTTGGGGGAGTATGGACAACAGATGATGGGATTTGCAGTACCTTCAATCGATTCAGCTCTGACTTCCACAGACCACTGAGACCCCCACAAATTACAGAACTTGACCAAACTTGGCATAGAGAACCCACATGACCAATAGAAAATACTGGAGGGGTTTGGGAGGAATTGGCAGTGATTTGGGGGGCATGTAGTTCACCTACATCAGGAGAGAACTGAGAACCCAAACAACTATGGATCTGGACCAAACTTGGCACAAATACTCAATATGCCCAAATTTGAACACTGGTGGAGTTTTGAGAAAATAGCCCTTCTTATTTGGGAGTTGTGGTTACTGGGATTTATGGTTTAGCTACAATCAAAGAGCATTTTTTATAATTCCACCAACAATGGAATTGAGCCAAACTTGGCACACAGAACCCCCATGACCAACAGAAAATACTGGAGGGGTTTGGAATGAATTGCCTCCACCAGGGAAGGCTGTGCTTTTTTCTGCTGTGGCGGGAAGGCTTCGCCGGAGGACGCGGAGGCCTTTGCACTGCAGCCTTCGCAGTGCATTGTGTGTGTGGGTCAAAGCGAAGGGGGCGGGGCCAAAGAAGAGGGCCGTGTGACCCCTCCTAAATGGCCAATTGTTCACCGCCCCATTAAAGGGGTTCACCGCCCCCCAAATTCCCCTCATCCTCGCACCGCCCCCTTGGAACGTCTCACCGCCCACCAGGGGGTGGTACCGCCCACTTTGAGAATCAGTGCTATACAAGAATACAATCAGTAAAAACAATTGGTACAAAAACATTATAAAAGCATCAATAAAAATTCATTAACATTCACATTATCATGCCGCTAAACTAGTGTCCAGCCAAACTCCAGCCATTGTCCATACCTTTAGTCGAATGCCTGGGCCCACAGCCAGGTCTTTAGTTGTCACCTACATGATAGGAGGGAGGTGGCTAACCTGATGTTCTTAGGGAGGGAGTTCCACAGACGGGGGCCACTGCTAAGAAGGCCCTGTCTCTCATCCCCACCAACCGCATTTGTGAGAGTGTTTCAAGGTTTTGTTGAGCTCTCGTGCCAGATCAGGAGACAATGACCTGAAAAGTCATCTGGTAAAAATAGTTTCAACCCCTCCCGAACTTTTTTTTCTGGCTATGGGCCTTCCAGCAATTATTTTGTGTACAAGCAACTATTGGAGGCTAGGGGCTAGCATTAATCCTGTGTTCCTTGAAGATCTCTATTGGGCCAAAAATGGGAATAAAAGCAAATTTTATTTGTGGCGCTGAGATTTAAAAAAATCCCCATGTACCCAGCAATCTTTGGGGGGGATCAAAGTTTTATCCCCTTTGGAAACTCTGGGGATTTGATGCCCAAGTGTGATACTTGTGTTAGAGATAAAGAGGGAAAGTGAGACGTAAAGTCAATATTCTCATAACCTCAAATAAAAAAAACCAGGATATAAATATTTCAATATTCCAATGAATAAATAAACATTTGCCCAAAATATGCTTGTGTTTACTCCATAGTTTAATCTATAAAATGAAATCACTATCCTTTTTTTTCAAACACAGAAAATTATTATAATTGGCAAGACAATAACAATTTGCATTAATTTAAGCCAGTATTCCCTGATAGAATGCATAAAAACACAGTGCTTGACAGGACAACTATAGCTGTAAAAGATAGATCCAACCCCAATGAGATAGTTGCAGTATTATGTCTACAGTTCAGTTCATGATACATAAACTGATAGGAATCCCATCGAGGGATGTTGGCAAAGAGGCTTTGTACTAAGCCGGCTAATATGCTAAAGCTAGCGAGAAAGGCATCATTCACTTGCGCCTCTGATGCATGGCTGGGGAAAAAAGTCAATAATAAGAGTTGTCTAATAAACTACAGAGTCTTACTTAGGAACATAGTAAGAGAAAGAGAGAGATGGAGGAGGTCTGATTTAAAATGTGGGATAATATTGAATGTTTCCATTTTTGATTCAGAGAATCGCTTAAAAAAAAGAAAGGAACAATAAAAAGCCCATCAGATACTCTTTACTGCTCCTCATGGCTGCAAGGTTGTTATTAATGAGTTGCCCTTTCCAGTCTGTAGTTTAATTTGCATCATATACTGAACAAGCAAAGATAAGCCGTCCAAATGCTACTGAATGAAAATAAACATACCTGTCATTCAAGCATTGATTTTTAAGAAACTTTATTAAGATCACAGGCTGAAATCTAGGAATATTCTAAAATATTTATTTATTTATTTACATCATTTCTACCCCACTCTTCTCAACCCCCGAGGGGAGACTCAGAGCGGCCTAACAAAAGACAACAATTCGATGCCGGTACACAATATGAATCCAATATAAAACCATAGACATTCAGCATTAAAATACAATCAATTAATGCATGTTACACATACACTTAAGTTAAAAACAGTGTTCCGTCCACAACATAGGCATTGAGCCATATCCATCAACTTGCCATTATAATTCCAATCCAAAGTGCTGCATTGTGCTAATGTGCAAAAGCCTGGTCCCACAGCCACGACTTCACTTTTTTCCTAAATGCCAGTAGGGATGAGGTTGATTGTATGTCGCTTGGCAGCGCATTCCACAGATGGGGAGCCACCACCGAGAAGGCTCTATCTCTTGTCCCCACCAACCACATTTGAGAAGTTGGTGGGAGCCTCCCCATCTTAAATTACGAGGTGGGACGTAGCGGCAGATGCATTCGGACAAGTAAGCTGGGCCAGAACCGTATAGAGTTTTAAAGGTCAAAACCAGCACTTTGAATAAAATTGCTGACCAAAAGGTGGAATAAAGAGACTACACAAAAACACATGGGTTGAAATAAGGACAACTTTATGAATGTTACCTACTTAAAGTGAAGGTGGAGGAAGCAGGGTCAGTGAACCTTTCAGATCTCTTCCCCAAATTCCTTGGGTGGGATCACTATAGTCCAGGTAAAGGTAAACCCAGGCTCAGGGGCCAAATGCGGTCCCTTGGGCACTTTTCTCAGGCCCTCCTCTTTCACACCATCCTATCCTTCCTTCCACCCTCCCCCTCTCTCTTCCTCCCTTCCTCCCCTTTCTAACCTTCCTTCCTTCTTTCATTTGAACCTCTTTGCCAATAATCCTCATTTTCCCCATTCTCCTAAAGCACCACATGCGGCTCAGATCACTTCCCAACAACATGATTTATTCACCATAATAATCTCCTTCTAGAACTCCTTAGCAATATGATGTAACCTAGGAGGACTGGCCCCACACCCAAAAAAATTTCCAAATTTTCTGGGAAACCTTGGGATAAAATGTAAGATTTTTTTAGCAGGATTAAAACTCCCTGCCCAAAAAAACCCACTGGAACTATCAAGAGTCTAGATCATAGTGGTTACAAGGTGAGTCCAATTTTTAGCACCGGGAATATGACATAGCTGGCTGGGTGTCTGCTGCATAAGATCTCTACTGACCAGAAGGTCGTGAGTTTGAGGCCTGCCTGGGTCAGGGTGAGAGCTTGACCAAGTTTGTAACTCGTTGTCGACCTTTGCAACCCGAAAGACATTTGCATCTGTCAAGTAGGAAATTTAAGTACCACTTGAGTGGGGAGGCTTAATTTAACTGATTTACGAGGCCATCAAATATCCAGGAAATACACACAAAAGGAGTGAAGGAATGTGACAGCTCCTCCTGGTGGCCAGAAACGCTGGAATGTTAAATTGCCTCTGTGTCTGTCTTATATGTTGTATGTCAAATGGCATTGAATGTTTCCCTGTATATGTGCATTGTGATCCGCCCTGAGTCCCCTGCGGGGTGAGAAAGGTGGAATATAAATGACGTAAATAAATAAATAAATAAATAAATCCACATAGACAAGCCACAGTCTTGTTCCTTATTATTTTTCTAGAACTGAAGGTTCAGAATAAAATTAGAACACAAATTCAGTTTTTTTCTTGCACATTCCAAATAACTTTTTCTACTCCAATATTTAAAAATGAAAACCAATGTGCTTATAATGAAAAAAGAAAGACATTTTAAAGGTTGTCATTACATTTAAAGCAGGGTTGTTATTTTATTATCAGAGTTGAAGCGATTGTGATAATTTTCAATCTGTTTCACTCATCTTGGAAGAACATAATCATAGTTATGCAGTATCAGAACAAATGTTTGATTCAAGTCCAGCTAGCACAGCTTGCTTTCTACGCAGAGGCCATTAATACAAGAGTCCTTACACATATAACACATATAACACATATAACAGAAAACTTCTTAAAAAGTACGTTTTGAATCCATGAAAACTGACATTTGGTAAGCAGATGCATTGCTTTTGCACATTGTCAACGCTAACCGACCACTGTAAAGATTTGAAAGACCCTTATCACCTTCCCCAACCCTTTCAAAATTTGGTGAAGAGGCATGATTTGCATCTTTCTCAATCCTATTGCATTCCATCCAACTCCAAAACTGTATAAATATGGCTTATGCCTTAGGCCATAAACCACTCTGTGCTGCATCTAAAGAAGTGGCTTTCTATTCACAAAAACTCATGCAAAGATAAAAAGCAACTAGTCTTAAAGGCTCTGTCACATTTCTTCCCTTTTCTTCCCTACTTCTGGTTATACTCCAACTTCTAACATGGCTCTTCTTTGAAAACACCTAAAAAGTTACCTATTTATGACAGGCCTTATACCAGAGCTGAATAAAACTTACATTTCTACTTCTACAACTTGTTTAGGTTAGCAATATCAAAAGTATGTCTCACTTTTTGATTGAAGTTATAGTGTTGTAGTAGAGCCTGAGGCTCTTGCTGCTCCTGGTAGTAGAGAGTTGGGTGGTGCTGATTCTTCAGCATCTAGCAGTAGTATGGAACTGGGTGGGGCTGATGATAGCCATTCTATGCCTCAGAGGAAGCTGGAAGTGCCAAAAAAAAGGCTTACTCATGAACAAAGTGCAGAGGAGATCTCTCAGTGCAAAAGAATAAGGCAAATACTTACAGAACCTACAGATGAGGAGTGTTTTGAGGGCTTCCCTGGGGAGGATGGGAGTCAGAAAGGGAATACTTTGGCTGAAGAGCCAGGGTGCGGGAGGTTCAGGCTGTGTGCAAGGAACCCACAAGCAGTGACACCTTTTGTGGTTCTCTGATGACAATGAATGGCCCTCAGGCTATCCTGATGACTGCTGGGGAGACCTAAGTCTTGAGAGGAGATGGAAGACTTGGAGAGGGTCTGCAGCTGCTGAGGCAACAGCAGCTGAGCCTGCTAATGACAGGGTGTTGTCAAGCTCGGGTGGGTCCAAGATGGAAGACTAATAAAATGTGGGCTTTGGGACACTTCACTTTGCAGCTGGCAAGGTGTTGCTTTTGGGACTTGTGACTCTGAAGTGCTGTGTCTTGTATCCTGTATCTTGAATCCTTTACGGAGTAACTTTGCTGCTGCTGCCCATACCACATTTGGCGTAGTTTGAAATCCTTTGAACTACTCTGCTGCTCTGGACCTTTGGCTCGCCTCCTCCCTCTGTTTGACCCGGTATCCATGACTACACCTGATGCTCAACCCTTAGGACTGCCCATCCGTGACGACCCAGGACTCCATTTCAATCCGCGTTTGACCTTGCTTCTTTTGTGTTTTTCCTGTTTATTGATGCTCACAAAGACTGTTTGTTTTATGCCAAATTAGGCTACTTTATTTGAGCTAATTTACACTGACTTGCAAGTATCTTTAGTTTTTTAAGTGCTTTCTAAGCATGGTGATTTGTGGGCAATAAACTCTTTTTCACACCTACTTGTGACTGGCTGTTTAAGTGGCGTCTGCTGTGACATATAGCCAGTATCCAAAATCTATTCAGAACAATGAGATTTGACATAATAAAGTATACATTATTTTTAAAAAGATATAATTACTAATAATGACTGGAGAAAAGATTACGATACTTATTATGGTTTTATATCTCAATTTCCTCTCCTTAGCGTGTTGTGCTATTGATATATGTTCCAGAACTGGAGATTTATAACTGAACTGAACTAAACTTTATTATTTTTGAGTCACCCTCCACGTTTGTGCTCCGGGCAACTTACACAACTAGCGATTAAAATATTAAAAATATTAAAATATTAAATGGTTAAAATACTAAAATATCAGACTCGGTGAATTCCGAGTCGCTGGTTCCATGTAATGTGTAGGCTTTCCTGAATAGTCTTAAGTGCCGCCAAGAACTGTGGCAGGTCGAGGGAGCCTCTTTGGTCTGGCGGCAGAGAGTTCCACAGGACGGGGGCCGCAACAGAGAAGGATCTCTGTCTCATGGACTCCAAATGAGCCTCTCTCGGACCCGGGACACAGAGGAGATTCTCGTTTGCTGGCCATGGTGCTCTTGGGTGGGCAGGTAGGATCAAGCGGTCTTTTAAGTATGAAGGGCCCCGGCCCCGCAGGGCCTTGAAAGTCAAGGTCAGGGTCTTATAGAGGACGCTGTATAAGAAGTGGCTGTATCTAGATAAGATGAATAAATAAATAAGTAAATCCACTCTGTGTGGAATGAGTAATGTTGCTAAGCTATTTCATCAGCCATATACAATGGAATCTGCTTGCTCTCTGCTTGTCAAAAATGCTTGTTCAACAAGGAGTCTCAAGAGTACACTCCTATTTGATTTAAATGTCGCCATAATTGAGTGTCTCCATCCCATCCTTGTATTCAGGGAGGTCCAGCTCAAAAAAATACTGTACAATTAAATACAATTAATTAGTGTATCCAGAAATTTGCAATTTGTAGTATAGGAAGGGGGAAAAAAACACTTCACCACCTCTGCTTTGAACACTGCAACATTGTGACAATAGGTCTAGGAGGGAAATGGAACTTAACAGGAAAAACAGAGAGATATGAAAGCTTTTAGGGGAGCATCAAGATTGGCATAATACCTTTTTCAAAGAATCATAAGAATTATGGAATCATAAACATGGAAAGGATTCTAGAGGACATTTAGTACAACTTTCTGAATGTAGGATTCCACCACTAAATTGCTCCTGAGAAGTTGTTGTTAGTCCACCGCTTTCTGAGATAGCATATTCCAACTCTGAATAGCTCTTACCACTAGAACAGAGGTTCCCATTTTTTTTTACCAGGGACCACTTGAATAGGGAACACTTTGACCAGGTACCACTCTCCAATATTAGTACCAAAAAAGGTTATAAATCAGTAGAGTACATTTTATTGATTAGCTCATTGGCTGTATCAAAGTTCAACAATAGTAGGCATTTATAACAATAAATATGGCTTTGTCTGTTGGGTTCCCAAGCTGTAATTGCCATCAACCTAAAATTGTCCCAAAAGGAGAAATGCTGTAGGATCTCAAATATTTGGGTTGGGAAAGATTATCTACAGAGGTGGATTATTGCTGCCCTCCAGATATTTTTGGATTGCAGTACCCATCATTGATCATCACTGCGGTCATTGATTAAATCTGATTGTAAACTGTATCTTGCACTTTCCCTGGTTTCTTTCTAGGAACGATTGCACATTTCCTGATCCCTCCACACTCAGCACCTAATCTTTCAGCCATTATACTGTTTTAAAAATGTGCACTTATGATTGTAACTGTTTTTTATGATGTTGTTGTGATTTTAATTTGTTTTCATTTAATTTTATTGTATATGGTCCACGCTCTGGTTACATCCCATATAGATTACTGCAACACTCTCTACATGGGGTTGCCTTTGAAGACTGCTCAGAAGCTGAAATTAGTCCAACAGACAGCAGCCAGGTTGATAACAGGAGTGGCATTCAGAGGGCGTACAACTCAATTCAAAGTGATGGCTTTAGCCTTTAAAGCCCTAAATGGTTCGGGTCCAACTTACCTGTCCGAACGCATCTCTCCCTATGAACCATCGAGATGTTTAAGATCATCTGGAGAGGCCCTGCTCTCAGTCCTGCCTTCTTCGCAGGCGCGATTGGTGGGGACGAGAGACAGGGCCTTTTCAGTGGTGGCTCCTCGACTTTGGAATGCCCTCCCTAGAGACATCAGATCGGCGGCCCTCCCTCCTGAAACTTCGCAAGAAAGTCAAGATCTGGCTGTTTGAGCAGGCATTTGCTGATGAAATATAAAGGTTTAATTAGGTATATGGAATGACGACGATGTGACGGAAACTGATTTCAACATGACGCTGAGACTGCAATTGTATGTTTTTAATTGTTAATTTGTTGTCATATGGATATCTTATTTATTTATTTATTGGTTTGTTTGCTTGTGTTGTATTGAGGGCAGAGACTGCCTTGTGTAAACCGCCCCGAGTCGCCTTCGGGCTGAGAGGGGCGGTATAGAAACGTGACAAATAAATAAATAGGTTTTTACTGTGTAGTTTGCGATAATCCCCTGGTAAGCTGCCCTGAGTCTCTTCAGGGAGATGGTGGTAGGGTATTAAAATAATGTTATTATAAAGTTATTATGTATATGAAAGGGGGTGACTACATTCTTTAAAACACAAATAATGATTCTTGCTTATTGTACTCCCACCCTACCTCCACCCCTTGGATCCTACTTTAGAGTACCAAAATGAATAAAGCAAAGATTTACTATACAAAACAAACTCTTGCAAACTGATGTCATAATAGAAGAGCCAAATCAAGGCAGAGTGGGAAAGTGTTGTGATATTATTTTCCTCCCAATATATACCACAAGTACGATTATAGAACCTCTCAATGTTTGTATGGGGAATGGAGAAAGGAATCCCTTAATTTCTTCAATGGAGTGGTTTGCTATTTCAAAGAAGCAAAGCCATTATTCACTAGAAATCAGCTTAACAGCAAACTGACAAAGCCAGAAAAGCAGCCAAGATAAAGCTGGCAGGCGAAGGACTGAGGAGGGGTACAGATTTAAATGCCTGATCTTCCCAGGTGTTCCTTGATACCACTTGCCAAAAATATAATAACAGCCAGGGATAATCTTTTACTTTGCCCTGCCTTGACGAACAGCCCCTGAAATACTGCAGGTCAGGTATTCAAGGCTTCAAAATTATGAGGAAATTGATTGCTTGGAACTGAAGCATGGATGGTCTCATCAGTATTCAAAAGCATGCTTGCTTTAGATAGAGGAATAGAAACAAAACTCACACCGTACGAAGGGCAGGAGAACAAATGGCAACAGGCAGGAGAAAATACACTTCCAAGTTTGCCCTGCTGGAAATTTCTCTTTCCTCTTCATTGTCTCTTCTCTGACAGCCTTCTATATGAAAGACCTGTTATATGCTCATATTGCAAATGGATAGAATTAAGAAAATACGTATCAGGCTGCATGAAGCACATACGTTAGTGGAAGGAAAGGAAAACTGAGGACTGCAGGATTTGGCACAAACGTTTGAGTATTATTAAGGATATCACATTTCATTTACAGGCAGTATCCAAGTTACAGACAAGATAGGTTCTGTAGGTTTGTTCTTAAGTTGTATATGTACGTAAGTCAGAACAGATACATTTTTAGAGTGTAACTCCAGCCAAAAATCTTTTAAATTTTAATTTGGATAGCAAACGGAAGAGTTAATAACATGTGACATTTGTTTTGCTACCGGTACTCCTGTCAAGAAGATTTCACCTCATTTTCTGTCCCTATAACAACTGGATTATGATTTTTTTTACTTGTTGTGGAAACAAGGATTGGCGATAAAGTATTAATGGAGACACATTTTCCCCATGATCACTCTTCCAGGAGTTATTTTCCCTTCAAATGGGTAAATTTCCCTCGCTTTCTGTTGTCTCACTCCCATTCATAACTATGAGTCATATGTAAGTCAGATGTTTTTAACTCAGGGACAACCTGTAAATACTATTTCATTTTTATTTTTAAATAATATTATTTATTTATTTATTACTTCGAATTTGTAGACTGCCACTCCCCAAAGGCTCGGTTTACAGCAGCAAAGTATAGCAAAAAACACAGTTTACATAGGGTACACATAAATAAGACAAACAAATACTATCACTACAACATGTTAACCATTTGTGAACCTAATCCGCAGTGCAGAGTTCAGTCCTGAGACAACTGGTGACCTATAGTCCTCAGTTCGTGGGGCCGGAGTGAAGCGTATGTCCTGTAGCAGGAATCCGAGTCTACCCTCAGGGAGGGAGAATCTAAACCTTCTAGCTGATTCTGAGAGTTCAGGAGATTCTGAGGGCTCAGAAGCATATCCATTCCCCATCCCTGCCCTCTGTGTCTGGGGACGGAGTGCTTCCTGTGATTTTACCCAGCTCCTGAAGCCCACATTCCAAAATGTCCTGGAGCAGAATTTACTCCGCTTCTTGGGTCATCCAAAGGTCCCTTGGAGGTTAGAGGCAGGTGGAAAGGTCCTTGGTTGGTCCCAGCTGGCATCAGCTGTGCCAGTACCTGAACTTCCTCCTTGTTTAGACAGCGAAACTTGAGGGTCACGGTGGGTGGACTCAGCCTGCACTCCTCCAGGGGGAGTCAGCTCCAGCTGACTTCCGGCGCTTGCATGGTGTCTGTGATCAGCTGGGCACTCAGTTGCTTGAGGCACCAGCTCGGTGTCATCAGTCTGCACTTCTGACCTCCGAGCTGCAGAGGGAGCAGCGCAGGAGGGAGCTGAGGTCTCCAAGGGGGAAATGAAGAGCCAGAAGTTGATGTTGTTTCTTCCGGCTTCTTCGCCAGTGCCTCCTGCACTTGCGCAGATCATCTGGGTTGTTTGAAGAAGAGAGCGCGCATATCCTACTTTCTTCATACAGGATTCAAGGAAGCTTGCAAACAATTAAAACAGAGTAGAGCAACAAAAAGCACCATAAGGCACATAATACATCATTAGTTTCCTGATTTCCAGATTAATTATAAGTCAAGGTCCACTCTGGGGAAAAAAATGATGAAAAGAAGCCAACCAAATCTCCTACATGAAAGAATGTCACAGCTTTGGACCTGCCCCAAAACAGCATTTTCCTGTGTTCTCACCAAATCCATCTGTGATGGTGGTGGCACCATGGAACGTTTTCTCACAAGTGTTAAAGAATGGAGGCTATTCTCATCTAAGCTGCTCTTGCAGAATTCTGGGAAATGTAGTTCAGCACAGAGTCTTTGGAATTCTCAGCTAGAGAGCTCCTTGGCTTCCCTAAACAACATTTCCCAGTATTCTGCAGGAGCAGATTAGACAATTGACCTCTCTTTTCTAATGGTAGTAGGAAAACATCCCACAAGAGACCATTCTCCTGATGGTCTTAAAACCTGGGAATGTGCATACATGGAGAAACAGTCTGTCAGATAATATTTATGGCTAGAAAAGTTAGAAAAATGGGTGCTAATGTGAGGAGCAGTGGGACACCCACTTATTTATTTATTTACTTTATTTATATTCTTATCCTGAAGGGGACTCAGAGCAGATTACAGGTACACATACTTAGCAGACAATCTCTAACGTTTCCACATATAACACATATAGACGAACAGAGGCAAACTCTGGCCACCAGGGGGAGCTCACTCACTCCTCATCTCTCAGCCTTCCCAGCGTCCCTTGTTGTTCCTTCCGCATTCCTCAGCGTTTCTGGAGTTCTTTAATGGCCTCATAGTTCAGTCAAAGTTTGCCTCCCTACTTAATGTGGTACCTTTATCTCCTACTTGACAGATGCAACTGTCTTTCGGGCTGCAAAGGTCAACAGCAGGCTACACTTAAAGGTCGAGCACCAACCTCGACCTGGGCAGGCCTCGAACTCATGACGTACTGGTCAGAGAGATCTTATGCAGCTGACACTTAGCCAGCTGCGCCACATTCCCACTTTGAAAGGTCAACCATCTCAAAGGACAGATGTAGGAAGAAAGCAGCACCAGCAGCCTTCTATGCACTCTTTCTAAGCCACTTTCCCAAGAAACTGGAAAACTATGCTTAAAAAGAATGAATGTACAGTGCAACACCTGTATCAGCGAGGGATACCCTGTTGGAATGATGGACATCTAGCCTAAGAATACCATATAGCAGTGGTTCTCAACCTGTGGATCCCCAGATGTTTTGGCCTTCAGATCCCAGAAATCCTAACAGCTGGTAAACTGGCTGGGATTTCTGGGAGTTGTAGCCCAAAACACCTGGGGACCCACAGGCTGAGAACCACTGCCATATAGTCATGCTAAAGAACTGAGAAAGTGGCTAGAAAGGACATATTTTATCCAGTGAGGATAAGATAAACTCTGAACACCAGTTTCAAGAAGAGAAGTTGCATAATTTTAGCAAACAGTTTCCATCTAAATTATGTGAGGGATATTGGTGCCAGGGAATGGTCTCAGACCCAAAGATTCTTCTCCCACTGGTTGGTTTTGCATGGCTCTAATACATGATGGATCATAGTGCAAAGGAGCAGTTTCACAGCACAAAAATTGAGAGGTTTGTAAATACTCTCTGACACCCTCTAATAACCTTTCTTCCTGGCACCAGACTCAGTAATCCAGACTCACATTTTTAATCTATTTTTCCTCCTCCAGAGTCCAAGTGTCTCACAGGTTCAGCTTTTGGACTTTTCTCCATTATAATGGGATGTAAATTTCTTGGCCTGTATTAATCCTGGCAAGAATAGCAACAGCTGCCACATGAGGTTTTCTCTTTAGCTTTTTGCAAAACCGAACAACGGTCTTTCTTTTGCTCATCATGGTTAGCAACTCATTAAGTCAAGGAGGATGAAAAGGCATATTGATATTCATTTGTGATGGAATAATAGCAAAACACACACACACTCAAATGCTACAAAGGAACGAAATCAAAAGAGTACAGTGGAAAGAAGTCCTGAAAGTTAAGGGCTGCAGAAAGAAACTAAAACTCAGATTCTGTGTAGGATGGACATTTATTTATTTTATTTGTCACATTTCTATACCGCCCCTCTCAGCCCGAAGGCGACTCGGGACGGTTTACACAAGGCAGTCTCTGCCCTCAATACAACACAAGCAAACAAAAAACCCATATAACAACAAATTAACAATTAAAAACATACAATTGCAGTCTCAGCGTCATGTTGAAATCGGTTTCCGTCCCATCGCCGTCATTCCATATATCTAATTAAATCTTCATATTTCATCAGCAAATGCCTCAAACAGCCAGGTCTTGACTTTCTTGCAAAATGTCAGGAAGGAGGGGGCCGATCTGATGTCTCTAGGGAGGGTGTTCCAAAGCCGAGGAGCCACCACTGAAAAGGCCCTGTCTCTCGTCCCCGCCAGTCGTGCCTGCGAAGAAGGCGGGACCGAGAGCAGGGACTCTCTGGATGATCTTAAACATCTTGATGGTTCATAGGGAGAGATGCGTTCGGACAGGTAAGTTGGACCCGAACCGTTTAGGGCTTTAAAGGCTAAAGCCAGCACTTTGAATTGTGCCCGGTAGCAAACTGTCAGCCAGTGGAGCTGGAACAACAGCGGAGTTGTACGCTCTCTGAATGTCGCTCCTGTTATCAACCTGGCTGCTGTCCGTTGGACTAGTTGCAGCTTCCGAACAGTCTTCAAAGGCAACCCCATGTAGAGAGCATTGCAGTAATCTATATGGGATGTAACCAGAGCGTGGACCACCATGGCCAAGTCAGACTTCCCAAGGTACAGGCGCAGCTGGCGCACAAGTTTTAACTGTGCAAATGCTCCCCTGGTCACCGCCGAAACCTGGGGTTCCAGGCTCAGTGATGAGTCCAGGATCACACCCAAACTGTGAACCTGCATCTTGAGGGGAAGTGTAACCCCCTCGAACACAGGCTGTAACCCTATGCCCTGTTCGGCCTTTCGACTGACCAGGAATGCCTCTGTCTTGTCTGGATTCACTTTCACATAATGTTTTGTTGTTGTTGTTTGTTTGTTTGTTTAAAATGATATTTCCTCTCTTTCTTTCTAGTTGAGGATTGGCTTTCACTATTTCTGTAAAGTACCTAACAGCTTTTTTCAGGCACAAGGAATGATTATTATGTTGAGAGCTGTGACCAAAAGATGGAGTCATTTTGTTGGAAAGCACTTCAAGTCTAGGAACGTAATGAAAAATAGTTTGATGCCATGACCTTTCTCTGTCCTCACATTTTGCTAAGCAAGAAGGATGATCTGCAATAAAACCTTTTCTGGGTCTTGAAGGTTTGAGTTATCTTGTATTGTTTCCAGAGTGGAACTAATGATTCCTTCTACCATTCTTTGTACCATGTCGCACCATCTGTTCAAACTTTCTGTTTCTTCAAATCAAGAAGCATAGAGTTGGAAGAGATCACAAGGGCCATCCAGTCCAACTCTCTTTTGCCATGAAGGAAGTCAACAACAACAACAACAAAACTTTATTACGGTCACTGACCAGCACAAAGCAGGCACAAGCGCCCTAAGAAAAGAAGGACAACTGCCCAGTGCAGGAAGGCACAATCAAAGTACCCCTGGCAGATGGCCATCTAGCAGTATATTCCATTGCTGAACACCTCTTACCATTAGGATAGTTCTTCCCATTGTTTAGGTAGGCTTGTTTTTCCTGGAGTTTGCTATATGTTCTGGTCTCTGAAGCAGCAGAAAACAATCTGGCTCCATCTTCAATGTGACATCTACAAATGCCACTCTCAACTCTCATGTGGGGACATGAGAGAAGCCTCCCACAGGATGATAATGTATCAAAACATCTGGGCTTCCCCTAGGCCAGTGTTTCCCAACCAGTGTGCCATGAGCGACCATCAGGTGTGCCGTGGGAAATTGGCACACTCCCCCCTCCAAGCAGCCCCCTCACAGGTTTCCAAGAAACAAAATGAGCCTCTCTGCTTGGAAATGTTTTTTAAAAACTATTTTACTGGATTTTTGAGAGTTGGCCCCAAAGGAACTGTTTATAACAGCTTCATGACATCCATAGTTAACTGGAAGCAAGTTTCACTCAGGGTGAAATTTCACAAAGGTCTGGAGAACAAGCTCTATGAGGAGTGGCTTGAAGAGCTGGGCATGTTTAGCCTGAAGAAGAGAAGGCTGAGAGAAGACATGATAGCCATGTATAAATATGTGAGAGGAAGTCATATATTTGTTGTGTTCATTGAATCAGGCCCAGGTTTCACACTGAGTGTATAAATACATTAAAAACATATTAACTATATGCATTACTGTGTTAGAGTGTCATTTTGTGTCATTTTGGTTGGTGGTGTGCCCCAGGATTTTGTAAATGTAAAAAATGTGCCGCGGCTCAAAAGAGGTTGAAAAACACTGCCCTAGGCAATGTCATTGCAGATGGCCAATTCTCTCACACGAGAAGCTCCTGACTCGAAAGTCACTCCTCACTTGGGGGAAGAAAAACAAACTTCTGGAATGATTTCATCAGGGTTGCCTCTGACAAAACCTGAACATCTCTTGGGAAGAAAGACGGATAAATGTCAGCATACTGGAAGAAGCAAAGTCAACCAGCGCTGAAGCAATGATCCTTCGCTATCCATATTGTCCAAATAGCTGATCACTGTCTTCCAAAGCAGTTACTCTACTCTCAACTCAAGAATGGAGAACGGAATGTTGGTGGACTGAAAAAGAGATTTAAAGATGGGCTTAAATCTAACCTTAAATACTTTGACAAAGACACTAAGAGAGAACTGGGAGGGCCTGGCCCTCGAGCATTCTAACTGGAGGTCAGCTGTTACCAACAGTGCTCTGGATCTAGAAGAGACACAAATGGAGGGCAAAAGGGAGAAACATGTCAAGAGGAAGGCATTTCAAGCCAACCCTTGGAAGGCAATCATACCAAGCTATGACTGATAGCCTATGATAATGTTCTTTTCTCCATCTGTAAGACATCACTGTTTTGCAACTTAGAATGTCTCAAAAAACAGCGTGTCACCTTAACACTCGGCCTGGCATATCATCACTCCCTGTTAACCTGTTATATGGATCAAGAGAAAAACCAGATGCTCAAATATTTTAATAACATCTCATACATGGTATGGGTTAGATTGTGTGCCATCAATTCAAGCAAGGGAGATATTTAGCTGTCCTGCAATTCATGATCATAGCAAGGAAAGCTATTTACTCACAGCAATAAAAAAATAATTACACTATCCTTTCAGGGAAGAATTGATTTTGGCTGGGGTACATTAAGCTGATTTGTAACAGTTGGCTTGGCACAGTCCTCGTTCAAGTGAGGTTTCAGGTAGGTTTAGGTCTAGAAGGGACTGGGTATCACCCTGCTTAGGGATGCTCCAAACTTTGTCTTACTTTTGAGTTGCTCAAATTAAATTTGATATCAAAGTCTTTTAGACACATTGCAACAGACACTTCCTCTTTTGAAAACTTTAAGTCAGTAGTATTGAAATTGTGTTACATAACCACAGGAGACCTAATGCTGTCCCTCCTTCTTGGTGCTGGGTGCTATTTCCCTAGTCTTTTGCCATGTGGAGGAGGAGGAGGAGTCAAGGAGTAGGAGAAGGAGATGTGGAGATGGAGTGGGAAAGGGAAATGCTCACTTCTCTTGTGCTTTTCTTCTCAAGTAGTGGTATGAATTGGAAGAGACAGACTGGGAAATGCTATCTCCAAGGAGATAGTTGGGAGGGAGGCCCACTGAAGGTAATTTGTCTCAGCTCTCCCAAACCTGGATCTTCCACTATCTAATATTACTTGCTCAAGCAGGAAAGACATAGTGAATAAAAGTCACTGGGTGGCCTTACTATAATAATCTAAACTCACCTGAAAATTTCTCCAAATATTTCATTTTTTAAAAAAATCCTCTGTATAATTATCCATGACTTTCCGCAAAAGCAATGCATAATTCTGAAGCATATAGAAAATGAAACTGAGGGGAAAGTTCATTGTAAACTAATGTTCTAATAGGACTGAGCACAGTGAGTTAGCTCGAGTGTCGATGTCGTTTAAATAATTGAGAGTGATATTTTGAACCTTTTTTCCCCTTCCTGAACCAGACAAATAACCTGTCACTCTAAGAATGGAGACCAGTCAGTAGTATAAATAATGCATAGTTTGCAGCTTGGTAATAGAGAGTCCTTTTTTTCTAGCCCAGTTCTTTAACAATAATGCAGATACAATCCTAAGCTACCCCTTCCCTTTTGATGTTTGCATTCACAAATCTAATCCTACAACAAATCACCAAAATTATTGTGTACTTAGTGTATTAGGATTCATCATACTTTTTATTTATCAGACTTAGGAAATGTAATGAAGGTCGGGGATAGCTCAGTCAATACTGAGTATTTGGTGTCAGGAATATACATTGATAATATGAGGGTTATCCAGAAAGTAAGATTACAAGATTCTTAAAAAAAATACAAAGAATGAATATATTTTAATAAAACTTTACGTGGATTGTAGCATAGGTTTTACATTATTTTTACACATAATAACAATTCAGTTCAATACATTTTGTCATCCATGGGATGAGTTTTTGATGCCTGTATCATAGAAGTTTCCCTCCAACTTTTTCAGCTAGTTTATCACATTGATTTTCACTCCGTCGTTGTCAGAAAACTGTTTTTCACCAAGATGTTCATTTAATTTAGTGAACAGATGATAGTCACTGGGTGTGAGATCAGGGCTGTGAGAAGGATGGGTTAAAACATCCCAACCAAATGAAGTCAACAACTCTTGTGTTGCATGAGTGGTGTGCGGACCCCCATTGTCATGAAGGAGACAGACTCCCGCTGTCAGCATCCCATGAAGTTTGTTTTGGATTGCTCTGCGAAGTTTCTCATGGTCTCACAATACATTCTGTACCCATTTTGTCACATGCTATCTTGACATTGCATCCTCTCCATAAACTGAAATGATTTTGCGATGAATTGTAGAGGCATTCATGCTGTTAGCATTTAGGTAGCATATTACAGCGCAAATTTCTCACTTGGAAAGAATTGGAATGTGGACACACATCTCTAACCTTCACCACAACACCAGTCGATGAGGTACTAACAACTGGAACTGCTCCAACTGGCTTCCCATTACATGACAGTGATACCAACTTCCCCTGAAAAAATTCCCTATGAGAGCTACATGTCTTGCAACCTTACATTCCGGATAACCCTTGTACAATAAAGAAACCTGCAATATGTATGATAACTTAGCATTAACGTATTTATTTTTCAAGTAGTATGGCTAAGACATATTCTTCCATTGATCCACTTTGTAAGGAGAGTTCATGATTACCCCTTTGCTGTCCCACTTTCTCAACTGCTTTTAGTACATCCCAGATTCTCTTTACTGCTTCCACTTTCTCAGTTTCCTATATAAAATTCAAAGTTGCACTCTATTAACTAAGCAGGTGAACTGAGAGGAAGAGGCAGAGTCTTCCCTTCTCAGTAGGCTCATGCAAAACACTACACTTCACCCTCCAACAAGTTGGGGGGTGGAGCAATTTTGTGGAGCAATTTTGTCTCCTCCCCTCAGAGAAAAGATTCGTTAATTTTCGCAGAATTCGCTGGAGGGAAGGAGGGGCTGGCATAGTGTGGAGAGTCTAGTTTCAAAAGTTGAGAGAGATTTCTCCTGATGTTTCCCTTACGGGTTGCCCGGGTTGAAATCTGCTGGGGAACCAAGTTGGACGCCTGAAGAGCTGAGGGGTAGACTTTAGAAGACGCTACCTCAGCTTACACACACCCAGTTGAACTGACACCAAAACGTTAATTGAGTTATAAGTTAAATAGGTAACTATCAATAAAAGTTGCCCAAATTTGAATCCATATATTTTGTGTCTGTCTCGTTATTTCGGGGGGTTGGAAGACAAACTGCTTGATGCCTAACCTAGTTTTCTTCTATAGCCATTCCATTGAAGCTGGTCCAGAATGCGGCGGCTAGACTCCTGGCTGGCATTTCGGCGACCACCCATATAACACCTGTTCTGCAGGAGCTGCACTGGCTACCAGTGGAACACCGGATCACCTTCAAAGTGTTGGTTTTGACCTTCAAGGCCTTAAACGGTCTGGGGCCAGCATACCTTAGGGACCGCCTTATCCCATACTGTCCCGCTAGGTCACTATGTTCTGAGGTGGGTCAACTATTGGAGGTGCCCGGTGTCAAAATGTATCATCTGACGGCCACAAGGCGGAGGGCCTTTTCAATAATCGCCCTGATATTGTGGAACGCACTGCCTTCCGGAGTCAGAGTTCTCACGGACTTAGTTGCATTCCGGAAGGCGTGCAAAACCCTCCTGTTCCGGCAGGCCTTCGGGTATTAATTGATAAGATGGGTAGGCACCTGCCTTCCATGCTCTGCATACCACATTGATGTTTTACTATGTTTTTATTGTGTTGAGTGTTCGTGATGTTTTTATGATGTTTTTATATTGTTTTTAATCTTGAATTTGGTGTAAGTTGCCCCGAGCCACCCGGGAGTGGTGACTCACAAGTTTAAATAATAAATATATAAATAAATAAATTAAGTCTTTACTCCTATGCATCTGCATGAGAGAAATGGAAGGGAGGAAAAGAGTGGGTCATTGCATGGGCATTCTTGAGTACTTTTAGTTATGTGACCAGCAGTCTTCCATTTGCATTGAGCCACAGGCATTGAGAAATTAAAATTGGTAGTCATCCTGTGTTGTTTTAAATGGGAAATAAATGTGGTCTTTGTTGGTGGTCAGCATCCTAATGGGCCTCAAAGTGAAGTCATTCATCTTATTTCAAAGTTCCTTTAGATATATGAAAATACTTTTCCCACCATCAATTGAGAAATTACTGATTAATCAACTTCTTATGGGTGGCTGAGAGTACCCTCTTCAACATATTTCTGAATTGAGCCATGACAATCATGCTAGGAAACTATTGGCTTCACGACACAATTTGGTTCATATTTATTTACCTACTCTAGAAGGAAAAAAATCCCAATTCAATCCAGAGCTGCAACAACATTTTGTATCGTAAGCGTATTACGACTCAAGCATTTTTTTTCCATTCTCAGATTTACTAGGTAAATGGGGAAAGTCTACAGTCTGGGTCATGGGTAGCTGAGCAGGCAGAGGAATTAATGGTAATTTCTTACAAAACTGGGACAGAAGTTTTGATGAGGCATTGAGGCAGAACCAAAGAAGATCTGATCTGGAAGAGTGATCAGTTAGAGGCCTAATTCCAACCCAAGATGTCTGGTCAAATGGGAGAGGGCTGGAAGCATCTGAAAATCTCTTCATCTGAATTTCCCCTGGATGCCTTTTTCCCGTTCTGTTTCTTTCTCAATTTACAAAACCAAATACTTGGCATATACTCAGCACAACATAAAGCTAATCCAACACTACTTTATGATAATGCCTCTCTCTCTCCCTCCCTTTCAACATGCCAAGGACACTTCTATCCAAGATGAAAAGAAACTATTGGTGATATTATTTGGATTCAGTCTATCAAGCAATAGCAAATCCTTCTGACAACAACACTAACCAGCTTTAATTTCTCTAGCATGTCTTTTGGCTATTTATTTGGTGATTCCTCTTTTTCCCATGGTTTTTGGTACATGTCTAATATCTATTTTTAGCCTCTGCTCATCTGAAAGCTCTTTATATATCCATTCCAGTATCTTTAGATACTTCCCCCCTTTTCTTCCTCTATGGAATTGTTTGTTATTGTGTCTTCAAAACTTCACATTTAAAAACCCTGATTCATAGTGTATTTTCTGAGCGTTTTTTGACTATGGGATCTCACTCAATATTTCATTACGCTTACATAAATCAGTCTTACCAAGGAACCCCACTATTTCCAACCCTAGTGACTAACTGTGTTGGCTTGAATCAAATATTAATATTATCCTCTTGTTAAAGATTCCATCTTTTGGACCACAAAACTGCATACCAAGTGAAAATTTATTAGTTTTTTCATTCTTGGCAGAACTTGTATTCCAACAAAAATCAAGGTGGTTTAATTGTCATTGCTACTATATTGCTCCCTTTTTAAATATTTCAAAATGTCATCTAAGAAGATATTTTGCAATCTGACTTTCAAAATGGTATCGCTGTTGCCCACCTCCTAATTATTTTTATTCAGGTTCTCCCTTCTTTTCACATTTTTGATGTACAAAGTTATTGTTTTCCCTTTTCTGTTTGTTCCTCTACTTCATAATCACTGGCTAAGGTGGAAGCTTGGAATTAAAACTTGCAACATGGTTCTTGATAGTTCTGTTTCTGATGTGTCACATTCTTCCAACTATCTGACTCCCTGGAAATTGCTCCCCTTCCTAGAGATGTGTGTTGCCCTTCTAGAAGATTCTCCCCCTCCTCCCCACCCTAGAAGTCCTACAATTTCTCAGATAAGTTGAAGTGTAGTTCATGGGTCTTGAGCTGCTTCAGTTTCTCTTCCATAAAGACCAACCAGGTTGCAATTGCTGCAGATATGGGTCACAGCATAATCTCTGGGAACCAAACAAACATGGTATAGATTCTATTGTAATATCTCTGTAATGGTCCATGTGTGTCATTCTTTATAGCATTGGTTCCCAACCTTTGGTCTTCAAGAATGAAAATATGGTCTGCAGCCTACATTGTTGCCTCAAAACCACACCGCAACAGGAGCGACTGGTTTCGTGAAATCCTCTTATAGTGCCAAGGCAACAGGGATGTCGGGAGGGGAGAGGCTGACTACCCATGAAAAATTACTACTACCACATCAGCTCTAGATTATTAAATATGGCTTTCTGTAAGCAAGCAGATGGCAACTACTGGCATATATTTTGTATCAGAAACTACAGCTGATGTGGTCTATTAAATGCAATTTTGTGAATCAGAACCTTAAGTAACCAAACTGAATCTAAAGTTGACCAATAACTGATTCGTAACCCTTTTGGTACTAACGTTGGAGAGTGGACCCTGGTCAAGTGGTCCCTGGTCAAAAAAAGGTTGGGAACCACTGCTTTCTAGGAAGTAGTTCTGCACTTCAGCCTCCTACCCCAATGAAACAGCATGACTTGTGGAACTGATGGGATTTACCTGTGGTTGACTCATCATGAAACAATTGGTTCAATGTGTCTGTCTTAAATGAATAAAATTGTCCTGAAAAGAAATGGTCGCAGGAAATAACTAGTGAAATATTGAAGTGTTCAGAGTCATATCACTCAGATTTGTGTGACACAAATGCATGGATAGCTTTGAGGATTGATTTTGTGATACGTCTCAAAAGTGAAAGGTTCAAATAATTTCCCTCCTCTATTTTCCAAACTGATTTTTATGGTAGCACTTGCTTTTAGGCTACTACTAGGTTGGTGAAATAAAAACAGAAAATATCAAAAGGCAAAATTAAATATAATTTTGTTTTAAAATTTAAATATCTAGATTGTTGAAAGCAACAGTAGTTTTACAACACAGTTATATTTTGTTTCTTCACTTGCTTCTTGTTGGCCAACATCAAATAATTATTTTTAGACATCATTTCAGACAAAAAAAAGTGATGGTTAATGACAAGAATGCTTTGTTATATTACAGGAGATGAAAAGTATATTTACTTTGCCCTACTGAGTTTCGAAGAAATAGAGTAGAGGAAAGCAAAGTATTCAGTTGCTTGTAAGTTTAATGAAAATGAAACTCAAGGCCTCATCTATTTTTGACCACAGTGGGAACAAGAACAGACTGAAAAATGCAGTGGACTAGCAATGCCATAGTTCAGTTTTGACTACGGTTATAATGCAGGTCAGGAGATCAAAGGGCAGAGGAAGATTTTCAAGAATATTACAGAGGAATGAAATATTGTTTTCATGAAATCAATTATCAAGGACGAAGACTTGTGAGAAATAAATTGTGGCAATATACAATGTGTTTTATTTAATGAACTATAGTAACCCCAGCAGTTAGTTTTACTTTATTGCCTCCTCCACAAAATGAAGCATTCGTTTTCTTTGTTGTTAAAAAAAGTTCCAGATTAAATACAATCAAACCTCCACCATAGTACCATCATGGCTAGATATATCACCACACTTACCTCATTCCTTATGTGTGAAAAGAAAGTCTATAAAATTATCCTCCAGAGGCAAGATAGGAATTTCATTTGTGCCTTTTCAAAATACATTTTGTGCAACTTTTAAAAAGCAAGCCACCATCACAATTTGTAAAGTTGTGAAAGCTGGACAGTGAACAAGGATAAGAAGAGAATCAACTCGTTTGAAATACGGCACTGGTTAAAAGTTCTACGGATACCTTGGACTGCCAAAAACACAAGAGCAAATGAAGCCTGAACTCTCCCTGGAAGCCAACACGACTTAACTGGTTTTATGGTGATTGTAATGTTTTAAAAATGTTTTGATGTATTTCAATCTGGATGTTAATTTTAATTCAAATGTTAATTTTAATTTTCTGCCTGTGAGTAACCGGGATGCAGCATTCGGCACCAGCTTATGTTTCCGGATCACAGTCAAGGGTAGGCCAATGTAAAGAGTGTTACAGTAGTCAAGTCTTGAGATGACCGTGGCCTGGATTACCATTGCTAGGTCGTTCCAGGAGAGATAGGGAGCCAGACACTTTGCCTGTTGCGGTGGAAGAACGCGATTCTGCTGACATTGGAGATTTGGGTCTCCATTGACAGCAGAGGGTTCAAATGGACACCAAGGCTTTTTACTAATGATGATGGGCGTAGTGCCTCGCCATCCAGGGTCGGCAGTTGGATTTCCCTATTGCCTGGATGGCCCAGCCAAAGGATCTCTGTCTTCGCTGGATTCAACCTACTAGCTCTCAGCCATACAGTAACGGCTTCAAGGCACAGATGGAAATAATTGGGTACAGAATCTGGTTGGCCCTCCATCCTCAGAATGAGCTGAGTGTCATCAGCGTACTGGTGACACTCAAGCCCAAAGCTACATACTAGTTGAGCGAGCGGTTGCATATAGATGTTAAATAACAAAGGGGAGAGAATGGCTCTCTGAGGGACCCCACAAGGCAAGGGGGATCCCCCGGAAGCCAGCCCACCCCTTTGCACTCGCTACTTCTGATTGTGGAGAAATGAGGACAGCCAGTTTAAAGCTGCCCCCCTCACTCCAGCCACGGCAAGGCGGTGCGTCAAAAGAGCATAATCGACTGTATCAAATGCTGCTGTGAGATTCAATAACACAAGCAGTGCCAATCCGCCTTGGTCAAGCTGGCAACGTAGCTGGTCTGCGATGGAGACCAAGACCGTCTCCATCCTGTGCCTCAAACAGAAGCCAGACTGGAAGGGATCTAAACCAGCTGTGTCATTTAGGAAAGTCTGCAACTGCTCCATTGCTGCCCTCTCAATCCCCTTACCCAGAAACATGCCAAACTAATTTGTGACAAGCTGACAATAACCAGACAAAATAAAACAATACCACAACATAAAATAAAAACATGCAGACAGGGCGGGTAGGGTGGCAAGTTGAAGCGGTGCTTTCAAGTGCCCAGGGCCGCTCTTATAAGGGCTGCTGCCTGTGGGAAAGGGCCGGCCCCCTGGCCAATCCGGAGGCCTGGCAGGGCTGGCCGCTTGTTTATCTACAGAGGAATAAACATCACCTCCTTTCCTGTCCTATTGTGTACTGGCTAATGCCTCATTGACATTGGGACACTGCATCTTCACAGCCACAGAACCTTTGGCACTTCTCATTCACATGACTACGGACTATTGAATTTAAATCCGGACTTTTCCCATTGATGAACTGTGATTACCGCACATCTGGTCATGTGATAATATATCCGCGATTCTGCAGCATTGTATTTTGTTTGAAGGTTCCTAATGTGAATTGCTTTAGTTCTTTGATGTCTATAATATATTTTGATATGTTTCATATTGCCTTTGTGTAATAGTGTTTATGTTCAATCCGGAGGCCTGGGCAGGGCTGGCCGCTTGTTGGCCAGTTCGCCAACTGGCAGGAAAAACGCCACAACACAGGGGGCTTCTGGGAAGGAGAAGCCCCCCAGCCTCCATTTTGTCCAGAGGAGAACCCCCCACTGCAAGGAGCCTCACCCGGTAAGTCGGGCAATGCATCTGTTGAAATGCTTTTTGATTTCACCACCACCTGAAAACACTTTGAACACAGATTATTTTTCTTTTAAAGTATCCCTTATGGCATTAATTGAATGCTGGTTTGGAGTGTCTTCACAGCAACATTGTGCAATGGTAAATATTTCCATTCACGGATGGGAAGCTTCAAACCCAGCAATATCCTAAATGTTTTGTTTCACAAGTAAAGAAGAAGCTAGATTTACCCAGACTTCACAGGAATGCAATAAACATAGGATATTAATTGGACAACTGGTTTATAATTTAAAAGGCACATGATTACTGGCCTTCAAAATAAATAGGTTCAATAATATATACCCAAGTAGTATGAACATGCATTATTCATCACATTTTCTTGCATGTGTTTGAAAATGGCATGGTTTGTATTGCCTTGGGAATTTCTGTCTGGTATGCTACTCTTCAGCCTGCTACTTTTCTTCTTAGAAACAATCCACAGTCTTCTCTGTGTGTGAAAGAGAGAAAAAGCAATCCCGTATTCATGGCCCAATTCCCAGTAGGTCATGGAAAAGGAATTCACTATATCTGAGGGTTTTTATGAATTTATGCAGTTCATAGTCTTCAAGAATAGATGATGTGTGTCTTTCACTTACTCATCACCAAAAAGAAAACACAAACTTCCAATTCTTTCAAAAATGTTTGTGAATTCAGAGTTTGAAACTGCATTATATGGTCAGTGTAGAATCTTCCAAAACAGTTTAACTGCATCATACGAGTCCACACTGACCATATAATGCAGTTTCAAATTTCATTATGTGGCTGTATAGATGGGGTCTAGGGCTGGATTTATACTGCCAAATAATGCAGGATAAACTGCATTATATGGACAATTAGATCCATATAATGCAGTTCAAATTGCCTTATTTGGCAATGTAGTTTCAGACTCAAAATCACTAGGTTCTCCAGTATGAGTCTGGTCCCCATCTACACTGCATAATATGGTCAGAATAGAGTCATATGTGGTTCAATGTATTTAAACTGCATTAAATGTATCAATCTACACTATATAATGCAGTTTGACACTGCATTATGTGAATGTGTAGATGGGGCCTCTATGGTCAAAGTTTGCTACAAGTTGACCATAGAAGCATGTTGATGGTCTAGACTAGTGTGCCATGAGTGATCATCAGGTGTGCCATGAAAAATTGGCACTCTCCGCCCTCCTAGCAGCCCCCTCACAGGTTTCCAAGAAACAAATTGAGCCTCTCCGCTTGGAAATGTTTGGTTGTTTTTTACTATTTTACTGGATTTTTCGAGAGCTGCCCCCCCCCCCCAAGGAACGGTTTATAGCAGCTTCATGAGATCCATAGTTAACTGGAAGCAAGTTTCACTCAGGGTGAAATTTCACAAAGGTCTGGAGAACAAGCTCTATGAGGAGCAGATTGAAGAGCTGGACATGTTTAGCCTGAAGAAGAGAAGGCTGAGAGAAGACATGATAGCCATGTGAGAGGAAGTCATATATATGTTGTGTTCATCAAAACAGGCCCAGGTTTTACACTGAGTGTATAAATACATTTAAAAACACATTAACTATATGTATTACTGTGTTAGAGTGTAATTTTGTGTCATTTTGGATGATGGTGTGCCCCAGGATTTTGTAAATGTAAAAAATGTGCTGTGGCTCAAAAAAAGGTTGAAAAACACTGGTCTAGACATTTTTCAGAGTACACCTCTCTAGGGGCTTCTAGGTCCTCCAGTACAATTCTATGATCAAGTTCTACAGGTGGACCTAGAGCAGTGGTTCTCAACCTGTGTCCCTCCAGATCGTTTGGCCTTAAACTCCCAGAAATCCTAACAGCTGGTAAACTGATTGGGATTTCTGGGAGTTGTAGGCCAAAACATCTGGGGGACACAGGTTGAGAACTGCTGAACTAGTTTCCCAGATAGCTGTTTTCTCAAATAAAACATGTTACTGACAGGCATTCCACATTTCCAGGGTTCCTGCACTCCTAACCCCACAAAAATGTGGAGGGTTGACATTATATATGAATGAGTGAGCTCTCTCTTTAAGTCAGGCATCCACTTGGAACTTTCCTGGGTATGGTTCCAGACATTTTGTAACATTTCATACTGTTTTTGTTGGCAACTTCATGCCAAACAAGAGCTTCATCTGCTAGATCCTTTCTTTGTATTCATCTACTAAACTGCGCAGGAAGCCAGTCATCAAAATGATATTGTAGTCCACCTTCATGAGCAATAATATCCCACCTGCAACAATTCTCTATCATCAACATCCTCGTCCTCTTACTCAGAGGTCATAAAATAAAGGCAATAAATATTGACAGAGCCCGTGTCAAGAGAAACAAACACATCAGATTCAAAGGAAGAATTTTAAACAAGCTCAATGGGCTTTTACAGGTGAATGCTTTGAGCAAACACAATGCAGCATGGTACAGCTGGAAATAGAAAAAGAGGCCCAGTATTGTAAGGAGTAACAGGGCCTGATGCTATTCATCAGCCAAAGAGCCGCTGCCACTGCTGTGTTGTCGTATCTGTTATTGAAAGACAATAACCTGGAAGATAGTACACACAGTGAGCTACACATAAAAAACCTTATAATTTAGAAAAGTAACTTTTTACAAACATGTTTTTTTTGGACAGGTAAAAAAAATAAGCAAAAGAAAAGAGGTTGGAAAAAACTGACACATCAAAGCAATATAAGATGAGAGTTCTCAACAACAGGCAAGCAATTCTGTAAAATAGACGAGTCTGTGCATACATTTTTCTTAAAACATGAAAAACACTTTTCATGGAGAAACAAGGCCAGTTGTTCACATGATCAACAACCCCATCACCAGCAGTTGGAATTTAGTAGTACATTTCCTTTTTACTGAGAAATAAAAGAAACAATAGCCTTAATGATCCAGTAACATATTACACCATAAGCCACTTTCGAGAAAGGCAAAATACAAATCAAATAAAGAAATCAAATGAATAAAAATTAATTGTGGGCCCATCCAGACATTACTTTTATCTCAGGAGCTCTTGCAGCAAACAGAAGGGTGGCCAAATGCTGTTCTTTGTAAATGCAGAAGCAATCACTACAAGCGACAAAAAATGAGCTTTTCAGGTGCGGGAATATCTCAGTTCTGAGCCAAAAATCCACATCTTGTCTGTGTGTCCCTGAACTTGGAAATCACAGGGGTTTTTTTAAAAAAAAATCTGGGTTTATTCCTGAGTTGTTCCTGCCCCTGCAGCTCATATAACCCAGGGACAGAAATTATACAATGATTCAAATCTTCGTATGTTCGCTTTTTTTAAAAAAAAAGCCGAAATTTCCAGCAGAAGTCCCATGGTGGCCATCTTGGTGTCTGCAATATCCCATGACAATGAAGCAAGTGTGGATGACGGAGGCACAAATCCCAGGACCAATAGGTCTGTATCTGGATATTTTCTCAGGTCCTTTTTTTTGCCCCTGACTAAAGTGTGTGATTTGGTGCTGTCTGGAACCACCCTATGTCAGATGGAATTTCCACCAAATAATCTCCTTTTAATGGATACAAACATACACACAAACTTGTATGCACTCTGCCCATTTGACCAAGTGTGGTATTAAAAGATTTGTATGCAAGTATCTGCCATAATAGATGGGACAGCAAAATATCCTACCTAAATTTTATTTTTAAAAATTTAAGACCGCCCTCTTTTCCTCTCCCTGTCTATTCAATTTGGAACAATGAATTTTAAATTGGCATTTTTATAGGCATGGATGATTTTAGTGATTAATGGCTTGTGCTTTAATAATAAACTTATATGCTTTGATCTAGTAAATCATTTTTGTGGTTTTAGTATAGATATGGATGTACCCAATTCTGTGTTATACCTTGCTTCGAGCCCTGATGAGAGACGGGTAAGGAATACATTTTATATTGTCTTATTAATATTTGTTTAAATTCCCTAGCTAGAAGAGTAAAGTGAAATGACGTGCATGCAATGACAGTACATTTCCACTATCTCTCTAATTTTAATCTAGACCAACAGTGGGCAGCTGTCATTAGGAGACTGGAGGGCTGTACTCCCAATGAAGAAAAAATAAACATTTTCCATGGAATCCTGGATGAGTTGAATGTGCCACAGCAACGGGAATAGGTATGGGAAAAGAGGGTGGCAGCACTGTCCTGTTTAAACAGCAGATCAGTTCATTTTGGAACTGGCTTGTTATCTGGACAAGATCTAAAGTGTTATGGAGGTTGAACAAAACTTTGGACTATTCCCTGATTATGTATAACATGGTGTTTATGCCGTCGCACCAGGCGCCTTTGAAAATAAACTGCAATGTGCTTCCTATAAGCCTGGTGGACTGCAGGATGCCTACTTGAGAAGCTCAGGGGTCCAGCAACCCAAAAAAACCACTCCAGGTTGAAGCTGAAGAACAAATAGTTTATTCAGCTACAAAGTCTTTGAAGGACTTGGCACAGAACTTAACGGTTGCAAAATATATAACGATGGTAAGATGAAAATTCCCTGGGTTGCTGACTAAGACTGCAAAGTCTCCCTTTGCTTCCTCCGAATGGCAAGTAAACCCGAAGATATTCCTCACCCCGACCCTAGGTTACTGAATAGAAGGAACTACACCTTCCCTAACTATGCCTAGGGCCAGTTCGAAGGCGAACTGATGCTTAAATGGCAGTTAGATAGCTACAATATACAACAAGCAGTGCTAATCACAGCAGGGTATCATTAGCCTATCTAACTCCAACGGCCAAGCAATTCAGTCAAGCAATTGGTAGTAAGTCAGTCAGTACTTATGGTGACCTATACACAGCTAACCTGACTGGCCAAGCACATCTGAGCTCTTCTCCTGGCTGAGAAGGACTGAAGAGAGATCTCAAAATGGAGAACACATCCCCAGGGAAAAAAGGGGCGGGCCCCAAACCAAAGGGATACATATTGCAAGGCTCAAGCAGCAAGCTTTGCAAAACTGGCTGCAAACCTGTAAATGATTAACTAACAGGGTGCCAGTGGGTCTATGGCAACCCTAAAGGAAAATGCAAAAGAAAGCTGCCATTCAGAACTGGGAGCAACACAAAACAGGTGTCTGGAAGATGGAACAGTGTTAAACTGGGTTTTTTTCCCAGTTCACCCACAATAACTACCAGAAGTCTCTGGATATCATTTGAACAGGAGGAGGAGGAGAAAGAGAAAGAGGAGGAGGAGGAGATGGAGAAGAAGGAGGTGATGGAGAAGAAGGAGAAGAAGGAGAAGACTTACTTCCTCCTCTCTCCCAAACTCAACTTTTTAAAACAAGTACATTAGGAAGCCTGTGATAAAGTTGCTGAGAAACTGCTCCTTAGTTTGAGACATTAAGGTTCCCAGCTGTTACTTCTTCAGCCATGTAGGAGCCCCCTGGTATATGACCTTGGTTGTTTTTCCAAAGGCTGTAAACATTCTGATATTTTTTGCATGCTTCCCCCTTCTCCCCTTTGCTCTCTTTTATACTTCCATCTCTCTTTGCTCCCTTGTCAGGAGACAGAAGATGAAAAAAGCTGGCAGCTTTTAAAATGATTGTCTTTTGTTTTCATGTATAAGACCCCACATGTCATATTTTCGAAAGATCTTGTATGTGTCAGAACTGCCTCATCTCCAGTCGTAAAAGATTCCCTTTCTTGTCTTTTTTTTCAGGTGCAAGCCTGTGTGTGTGTGTGTGTGTGTGTGTGATATTTCCTTTCAAATCTTTTACTATACTGCTGCTCAACTGCTGCATTCAGCATCATTACTCTAGCTCCTTCCAGTGGTAAATCACAATGTACAGAAAGCAATAAAACACGTACTTTCCTGCTTCTTTGATAGTTCCACACCATAGTGGCATCGAGGAGAGCAAATAGTACAACTCCATTTGTTCAGAACCCTTACAAAAGTACAAGCACAGCCAAAATTTATTAGGATTTCCAAATGAGCCAGCACTGTACACAAACAAAGCAACAACTTTTTGCCATTTCATTTAGTTGAGAAATGGCTTTGGAATTTGCTCTTCACTTTGGCAACACTTTGGCTGGGAAGCTTTGTAAACAATAGCATGCTATATTGGTAAAATATAGATCTACCTACACTGGTGCATATATTGCAATGCCAGACTGGCACTCAAATAGTGCAGTTGGTTTTCGCATTTTGTACACTTTACGAAATGTAATGAAGCTATTTTATTTTCTCATTTATTCTTGACAACATTGGTAGGAAAAGCCAAAGTAACAAACAACCAATGTTGTTCAAACAGTCATTAAAATGAATCATTGTCTTAAATTTGGGTAATAATTATCTTGGATACATAATAGAGAAACTCAGCGTGAGTTAATTGAAAAGGAAGCCTAGAAAATCTCTGTGATAAAGAAGTGTAATTTTTTACCCCTTTTAAAGTTATGGATAATGCTCATCCATTGGAAAATGCAAGTGTAAATAAAACAAACTGGTCTCCTTTGGGGAGTTGCGGAGAGATCTGTAAAGTGATACGATGGGATTATACTGCTGCAACATTGCCATAGCTTGAGACACCTGAGTTATTAAAAGTAAAGTCCGATCTATAGGAGCAACAATAAATTATGGTGACCTGCACACATATTAACAATCCTTGGCAGATCAGTAATCACAGCTATAAAATGTCAGGGGAGAACAAATGTGAACATTTATTTGATTATAAAGTGCCGAAGAGTGTTCTGCTGGCCAGATTACTCAACAGGCTAATGCTTCAAATGGCTCTTTTCAATCAGGGGGCATCATTAGACAGAGGGATACTGGAGTGAGATTGATGAACATAAAAGATCACGAGGAATGTAATGCCATGCAAAAGCTCCTTATATTTGTTTAGCTTCGTTTGGTTTTGGTTTTAATGTTTTAGCATTTGAGACATAGGGGAGCATTTGCCCTACAGAAATGTAACCCAAAGCAGCTATGAAGGGTCTAGTGCAGTGTTTTGCAACCTTTTTTGAGCCGCAGCACATTTTTTACATTTGCAAAATCCTGGGGCACACCACCAACCAAAATGACACAAAATAGTTAGTATGTTTTAAATGTATTTATACACTCAGTGTGAAACCTGGACCTGTTTCGATGAACACAACATAGATATCCTGCCAGGAATGGCAGAAAGACACAAACTTCCCACACAGAACTCCCATAACCAAGAGAAAATACTATAAGAGTTTGGTGGGCAATGACCTTGGGTTTCGGAGTTGTAGTTCACCTATATCCAGAGAGCACTGTGGACTGAAACAATGTTGGATCAGGACCAAACTTGGCATGAATACTCAATATGCCCAAATGTGAACACAGATGGAGTTTGGGGAAAATAGTATGTGTTCAGGGGGGGAGGGAGGAAGACATGACCCGTGCGGACGCTACTGCGCAGACTCGTCCCAGAGCAAAGTGAGGCAAAGTGACCAGAGCAAGGCTGGGAAGAAGGGAACCCGAGTGGAGAAGAAAAAGTGTTTGGCAGGAGGGGGAAGAAAGGGTATTGGAGGTTCCAATTTCCCACGGCACACCTGATGATCGCTCACGGCACACTGGTTGGGAAACACTGGTCTAGTGGAACAACAACAACAACAAAAACTCAGGCAAGCTTCTTTAACCTGCCTTTTAGGCTAGCAGGAGGACCTGACTGAGGACTGCCCAAGTCATACTGCTGCTCAGCCCAGTGTAGCTTCTTCAACACTTGCCTGGGGCTCCATCTGCACTGCCATAATAATGCAGATTAAACTGCATTATAATATTGTGTTTTGTTGATATTGTTATTGTCTGAATCTGTCATTGAATTATTGTCATAGTTTGTGAGCCACCCTGAGTCCCCCTTTGGGGGTGAAAAGGGTGGGGTATAAGTACAGTAAGTAAGTAAGTAAGTAAGTAAGTAAGTAAGTAAATAAATAAATAAATAAATAAATAATATAGTTAATGTTGGCTCATTGGACTGAATTATATTAGTCTTATGCAGTTAAAATGCTTTATAACGGCATTGTAGATTGGCTAGCTTCTCCACACCATTCCCTAGGAGCTAACACAAAAGATACTCAACATGGGTGGGAGTTCACGAAAAAGGAACTGCTAGAAGCACAATCACAAGCACTTCCATGGAAAACCAATGTGGCTGCACAGTGAACTTGAGGAAGAAATTAAAAGTGAGAAATAGGTTTGGATTGGGGAGAAAGAGGGAAGAAAGGTTGAGATGGCAGACAAACCTGTAGCTGGGGGTGGGAGGTGTTAAGGTTTCAACCCCCCTTCCCCACAAATGTTTCAGGTTAAAAAAACATGGTTCACTTATAAATTGGTTAACCAGTTAAAATTCATGAGTAAATCAGGTTTTTTTTAATCCTGAAATATTTTGGGGAGGGAGGGGGTTAGCCGGTCTGTTTCTGAGCTAAATACAAAGTGCTGGTCATTACCTATAAAGCCCTAAATACTTTGGGTCCAGGCTATTTGTCCAATCGCATCTCGCTATATAGTATCTCGAGCATTGTGGTGAGTGACGGAGGCCCTGCTATCAGTCCCACCCTTGTCATAAGCATTGTTGGTGGGAATGAGAGAGGGGGTCTTCTCTGTGATGGCCCCAACCCTCCTCTCCTTCAAGAAAAATCTTGAATACGCATCTCTGCACTTTGGCATATGGGGAGGAGGAGGACTAGGACACTCTAAACTGATCTTTTTGGAATGTTGTTTGCCTTACTTGTACCCTGCAGCCACTATGGTACATTTTAAAGAACAACAATAACAGCCATTTTTTCATCTGTTTTAATTGTTTATATCGTGATAGATTTTTAACATTGACTATGTTATTAGTGTAATTTGTTTTACAAAATTATTTATATCTTGTTTTTCATTGTGATGCTAATTCCTTTATGCAATAAGCTCAGTGTTATTATTTTATATCATGTTGTATTACTTTAATGTATTTGCTTTTGTTTGGGCATTGAATTTTTGCCTTTACCTTCCAACCCCCGAAATAACGAGACAGACAACAATAATTGGATTCAAATTTGGGCAACCTTTATTTAAAGTTACCTATTTAGCTTTAACCTAACTGAACTTAGGTGTCAAGGGAACAAGGTGTGGCCAGGCCGAGGTAGCCACTGTGAGTGGTCGATCCCTCAACTACTCTGGGAGACTCCCCTGAGTCCCCTATAACACAGAACTGGGCAAACTCCCAAGGAAACGCAGGAACATAAGAACATAAGAACATAAGAAGAGCCATGCTGAATCGGGCCTCAGCCCATCTAGTCCAGCATTCTGTGTCACACAGTGGCCCACGAGTTGTACACGGGGATCTCTAGCAGAAAGGAGGGCAAAACCCTCACCTGCTCCCGACCCCCCACAACCAGTACCCGGGGAAAATCCTGCCTGCCTCCATCAACACAGAGGTGGCACTTGGATGTCCATTTCAGTAGCTACTGATTCCCTTGGTATCCATGAATCTGTCTAATCCTGCCTTGAAGCTGTCCAGGCTGACCGCTGTCACAACCTCCTCTGGAAGTGAGTTCCATAACCCAATGACCCTCTGGGTGAAGAAATATTTCCCTTTATTAGTCCTAACTTTCCTACCTTGGAGCTTTAGGGAGTGCCCCCTAGTCCTAGTGTTGGGTGACAGAGAAAATATTTTTCTTTATTCACCTTTTCTATCCCATGCATGATTTTATACACTTCGATCAAGTCACCTCTTAGACGCCGTCTTTCAAGGCTGAAAAGACCAAGGCGTTGCAACCTGGTTTCATAAGGGAGCTGCTCCATCCCTTGGATCATTTTTTGTTGCCCTTCTTTGTACCTTTTCCAGTTCCGTTATATCCTTCTTAAGTTGCGGAGACCAGAACTGTACACAGTACTCCAAATGTGGCCTTACCATAGATTTGTAGAGAGGCAATACAACATTTGCCGACCTATTTTCGATTCCCTTCCTGATCATGCCAAGCATAGAATTTGCTTTTTTCGCTGCTGCTGCGCACTGGGTTGACATCTTCATTAAGCTGTCCACCAAAACCCCAAGATCCCTTTCCTGGTTTGTCTCGGAAAGCTTTGACCCCATCAATTTGTAGGTGTAGTTGGGGTTCTTTGCCCCGATGTGCATGACTTTACACTTGTTTAGGTTAAAATGCATTTGCCACTTGGTTGCCCATTCACTCAATTTCAAGAGATCTTTCTGGAGCTCTTTACAATCAGTTTCATTTTTAACTACCCTGAACAATTTAGTGTCGTCTGCAAACTTTGCTACCTCAGAATTCACTCCTACATCCAGGTCATTAATGAATAAATTAAAAAGTAACGGACCCAAAACTGAACCTTGGGGTACGCCACTTCTCACCTCTTTCCACCCAGAGAAGTGTCCGTTTATTACCACCCTTTGTTTCCTACAGTTTAGCCAGGTTCCAATCCAGGACAAGACCTGTCCTCTGATTCCATGGCTGAAGAGCTTATTTAGGAGCCTTTGGTGAGGGACTTTGTCAAAAGCCTTTTGAAAGTCAAGGTAAACTGTAGCACCCATGGGTCCGCCCGGGCCACGGGGGAGGGGTGACGCACCGGGGGTCCCGTTGGCATTGGGACCCGCACAGGCTGAAAGGGACTCGGAGGATGAGTTGGAAGGCCCAGAGCAAGATTGGTCAGCCGTGCCTTTGCCCAGTTCACCTGTAGAGAGTTTAGCCTGGGATCTTGAATGGGAGCATTCTCCCGGGGAAGGAGCGGACCAGGTGGAGATGGGAGGCAGCGAAGCAGATAGCGGAGATAGTTATGAATTCCCAAATGGCCGAGGTTCCCAGGAGCTGGCCGAGCAGCAGATGGAGGCTAGCGGATGGGAAACTTCGGGGGAGGCTGCTTCTCAGGAAGATAGCGATACTAGGCTGGAAGAGCGGGGCCGTTCTCATAACAGGCACAGGGACATAGAGGAGGGCAGGAGGAGCTGGCATCTGTCCCTAGACCGTCACCGTTCGGAAAGTAGAGACTGGAGGCGCCGGGCCCTAGATCGTCGGGGTCCCGGCCGAGGGATTGGCACGGCCCCGTGGGAACTGATCCTCAGTTCTCCGGCCACGTCTATACTGAATAGGCGCGAAGCGGAGTGGGACCACAAGCCAACAGTGGTCATCAAGCCTTGCCTTGCCTTTGCCTTGTTTCCTGAGCCGCAGTGGTTTGCGGCACCTCGCCCTGTTCCTTGATTCGCATTGGATTGCGAAACCTTGCCCTGTTTCCTGATCCGCATTGGTTTGCGGAGCCTTGCCACGCTTCAAGCTATTTGCTACGTTACTTTGGACTATTTGCTTTATACTTTGAACACTTGCATATTATTGGACTATTTACCCTTTTGAACTGTTTTATATACTCAATAAAGTAGTTAGCCTTTGCTACGTCTCCGTGTGTGTGTTAAAGGGGCAGTTCTAAGTCGGCGATTGTGACATAAACAATATCGACTGGGTCCCCTTTATCTATGTGTTTATTTACACCCTCAAAGAATTCTATCAAGTTAGTAAGACATGATTTGCCTTTGCAGAAACCATGTTGATTTTCCTTCAGCAATGCCTGTTCTTCTATGTGCTTAGTAATTTTTCTTTAATGATGGTTTCCATCACTTTGCCTGGAACTGAGGTTAGACTAACTGGCCTATAATTTCCTGGATCACCCCTGGATCCTTTCTTGAAGATCGGAGTTACATTTGCCTCCCTCCAGTCCTCGGGTACAGTGCCTGATCTTAGAGAAAGGTTATATATTTTGGCTAGAATTTCAGCAATTTCACACTTGAGTTCCTTAAGAACTCTGGGGTGGATGCCATCTGGCCCTGGTGATTTATTGACATTTAGTTTAGTAAGGCATGTGAGAACATCTTCCTTGTTTATCTCTATCTGGTTTAATTCATTTAATTCCTCCCTGAAAAAACTGACTCAGCTGCAGGCATATGTTGTCTGTCCTCCTGTGTGAAAACGGAGGCAAAGAAGTCGTTAGCCGCTCAGCAATCTCCTTGTCTTCACTTATTGTCCCTTTCTTACCATTTTCGTCGAGTGGCCCAACTGCTTTTCTAGTTGGGTTTCTACTTCTGATGTACTTAAAGAAGTTTTTGCTATTTTTTTTAAATATTCTTAGCTATATGTGCCTCAAAATCTCTCTTGGCTTTCCTGACGGTTGCTTTGCATTTAGTTTGCCAGAGCTTGTGTTCCTTTCTGTTCTCCTCAGTAGGAAGAGCCTTCCATTTCTTAAATGAGTTTTTCTTCTTTCCAATCACATCTTTTACTTCATTTGTAAGCCATACTGATGTCCTCTTGGACTTTCCCAGCCTCTTTCTTATTTTAGGAATGCATTTTAGTTCGGCTTGTTTTAAAGTATTTTTAAACAGTTTCCAAGCATTTTGGAGGGATTTGATTTTTTTACTGTTCCTTTTAGTTTGTTCTTTACTATTTTTCTCATTTTGGTGAAATTCCCTTTTGAAAATTTAAGGTCTCTGTGTTAGTTTTCACTGACAGTTTGCTATCCAAACTTACATTGAAGGTTATTGTGTTGTGGTCACTGGGACCTATGGGCTCAGTTACAAGGACATCTTGAACGAGATCTTGTTCACTAGTTAGCACCAAGTCCAGGATCCCCTTTCCCTGGTTGGTTCCATGACCATCTGCTCAAGGGAATAGTCAGCTAGCATGTCGAGGAACCTTGTCTCTCTTTCATGCGTAGAACAAGAATTTGGCCAATCTATTCGGGGATAGTTGAAGTCCCCCATTATGACTAATTTATTGCTTTTTGAGGCCTGTTTAATTTCATCTTCCAGATAGCAGTCTGCCTCTGGAGTTTGGTTGGGAGGGCGATAGCAGATCCCTAATGCTAGATTTGTTTTTTGTCCTGGGATTTTTACCCACAATGTTTCTGTAGGTGAGTTTGAATTTTCTTGAAATTCTAATTCATGAGATTCTAGCTCTTCATTTATGTACAGGGCCACAACGCCGCCGTTTTCCCCTCTCCTGTCTTTCCTGTACAGTTTATAACCTGGAATTTTTGTGTCCCAATTGTTTTCCTCTGTCCACCAGGTTTCTGTTATGCCAATAATATCAATATTTTTTCTTTTGCCAAACATTCCAGCTCCCCTATTTTTGTTCAAGGCTTCTAGTGTTTGCGTACAGACATTTATATTTATTGCTCTGATGCCCTTTCAACTTTGGCTGTTTATGAGAATTTGTAGAAGGCCTACCATGTCCTACCTCTTGACTACTTTCTATCTTTTCTGTTGACTCGGCCATTTGTGCGTAAATTTCATCCTCCATACTTGGCATTTCACCCTCTCGAACCGGAAGCTGCCCAGCTCCTGTCGACTTTCCCCTAGGAATCAGTTTAAAAGCTGCTCTGAAGCCTTTTTAATATTAATTGCCAGCAGTCTGGTTCCATTTTCGTTCAGGTGTAACCCGTCCCTTTTGTAAAGGTTTGGCTTTCCGAAAAATGTCCCCAGTTCCTAACAAATCTAAACCCTTCCTCTCGACACCACTGCCTCATCCACGCATTGAAGCTCCTGAGCTCTGCTTGTTTGGCTGTCCCTGCGCGTGGAACCGGTAGAATTTCCGAGAATGCTACCTTTGAGGTCCTGACCTTAATCTTCTACCTAGCAACCTAAATTTGGCTTCCAGGACCATCCGTTTGGCCTTCCCAATGTCATTGGTACCGACGTGTACCACGACTGCTGGCTCCACCCCGGCACTATCTACCAGCCTGTCTAGATGCCTCGTGATGTCCGCAACCTTTGCACCTTCTCTGAAACACTTCTCTGAAAGACCATACTCTCAAATTTCTGAGCCAATGGTATCCCCCTTACCCTTCAACTGCCGTCCAGGTAAGTGTATTTGTGCATCGGCCCAAACAACTTTGAGGAGTGCGTGAGTGTATATGGATCAATTGGATTTCCCTAAACTATTTACACTGGCCTATTAAAAACCGCCATCCCAGCTAGCCCCTAATAACAATATAGGTAGGCAAAAAAAACCCCTAGAACATAGAGGGGGGGGGAATCCTACCCGGCCCCTAGTGCGATCACTATACAGTCAAACTGGGCAGGAGTGGTGGGTCAACATCTCCAGAAGGAATGAGGCAAGAGGCTGGCAAGACCAGTTGCCAGCCTCCGCCCACTCCCCTGGAACATTCCACGAAGGCAACCAATCGCCTCTGTCTTCGTGGGAGGAGGTAATAACCTTTCCCCGCCCACTGCACAGGCAGGGAAGGGGCATTTTGTGTGTAAACCGCCCTGAGCCCCCTCAGGGAGAAAGAACAATCTATAAATAGTTATTATTATTATTATTATTATCCCTCCATACACACACTCACCCACTATAGCCCGGATGGCAAAACATGAGGAAGGAGGATGAATGAGAAAATGGAAAACGTTTTACATCAGTGACAACTTAGGGGTTGACAGAACCCTTGAGAACAATCACATTCCTCAAAATTATATTGACATTTGTTGAAATGCAGCTGTTCCACCTGAGAAAGGTAACACTCATCCTATCCTATGAATTTTGAGTTCTAGGTGATTTTGTAAAATGGAAAATTGCCTAAAAATAAAGTTTTTGCTAAAGGTTTGGCTGATCTGATGAATTGCATTCCAACACCAGCACACATAATTAATCGATTCTAATTTGCCCTATGATTATTCATGTGTTATTTGAATATCACCTTACTGACCCAGGGAAAGTTGAGAAAATTTTCATGTTACATTTTGATCAGCCAATGGATGTGTCTTTGTTTTGAATTAAAGAAGTCATAGTCCCTGGGCTACGTGAAGGCTCTTGGCCTTTAAAAAGGCTAACTGACAATCCGCTGACCTTTGAAAGAGCAACTTTCCCTTTATAGCTCTTGATCAGAATCCCAACTTCAGTTTCATCATGAAACTATATATATATTTCAGAAATATTTTCCGCTTTAATGTCCAAACACTCTCAATATCTCAATCACAGCTATGTTTAAACTTAGCTCTTAAATGTACATCCAAATCGTTATTTAAAAATATTATATTGGAAATAAATATCCTTTATCTAATTCGTTGTCAATCCACTCCTTTGAGCTTCATGTAAGTCTACCATTTGTCAAAATATACAATCCTGTGATGTTCTCTTTCATTTATGGCTTAATCACTTAAATTCGGATAATATTTTGACTTTGGTATTTTAGCAATTAAATTTTGTGGCAGTGTTGTTTGGGTTCCTGTCACTCCTTCCCACCTGTCACTAAGGAGACTGTTCAGACCTTAAACCGGTGCTTGGCTGCTGTGTTGGACTGGATGAGGGCTAGCAAATTGAAATTGAATCCAGACAAGACAGAGGTTCTCCTGGTCATTCTAAAGGCCAAACAGGACATAGGGTTATAGCCTGTGTTGGATGGGGTTACACTCCCCCTGAAGAAGCATGTTTGAAGTTTGGGAGTGATGCTGGTCTCATCACTGAGCCTGGAACCCCAGAGGAGCTTTTGCCAGAGGAGCTTTTGCACAACTAAGACTTGTGCGCCAGCTGCGCCCGTACCTTGGGAAGTCTGACTTGGCCATGGTAGTCCACACTCTGGTTACATCCCAAACAGATTACTGCAACATTCTCTACGTGGGGCTGCCTTTGAAGACAGCTCAGAAACTTCAGCTAGTACAGTGGTCGGCAGCCAGATTACTAACTGGGGCGACATACAGGGAACATACCACCACCCTGTTATGTCATCTCAGCTGGCTGCCGGTCCATCTCCGAGCCCAATTCAAAGCGCTGGTGTTGATCTATAAAGCTCTAAATGGTTCTGGGTGAATGCACCCAACCCTACGTCCCACCTTGAAACCTAAGATCATCTGAGGAGGCCCTGCTCTCGCTCCTGTCAACAGCCTGGCGGGAGACAAGAGACAGGACCTTCTCAGTGGTTGCTCCCCACTTATGGAACACACTTCCTACTGAGATAAGATAAATCTCTTCTCTCCTAGCTTTCCATAAGAAAATAAAGGCATGGCTTTGGGAGAAGGCGTTTGGTCAATAGATGTAAGCAGCACCTTAAAGGGACGGACTGGATTGACATTAAGACGAGACTGGTTTATGGTTTTAATGATGATTTATGTATGGTTTTAGTTATGTTGTTTTATTATGATATGAGTCCCCCTTCGGGGGTTGAGGACGGGGTAGAAATACAGGAAATAAATAAATAAATTAGACAAACTTGTATTACTAGACATCATTTCTATTTATTTATTGATTTATTGATTTATTGATTTATTGATTTATTGATTTGATTTGATTTGTACACCGCCACTCCCAGAGGCTCGGGGCGGTTTACAACACAATGTCGCCCTCTAGGCCCTTGACCAAGACCTCCCTTGATAAACCACTCAATCAGCTGAGGTACGACAGGTTTATTTAGAATATAGTTTATAGGAAAGAGGTTGAAAGCAATCTTATAGTGCTTTCATTAGCAGCAAATATCAGGAGCAAAGCAATGAGTAAATAGTCCCATATCAATCAGGATTCAGCCAGAGGCAATCAGGAACAAAGCTGGATTCAAAAGCAAAGGAAAGTCTTTTCAGGAACAAACAGGAACGTAGCAAGGGAACAAGGCTTTTGCCCGAGCGGGCCAGATCCAATATAGGCAGGCAGTGTCCTTAGTCAGGCCCAGCAGCCTCCTTCAGAGATCCATTGTCCTGGAAGCGTCTTTGGCACGAGATAAGGCTCCGGGCCAACTCCACACGGTTATACTGTCCAAACCCTTTGATCTAGCCACGTAACTTTGCGTCGAGTGTCAAAGTGGGCTTGATGTATGGTAGCTGTTGTTTTAACTACCTCAGCTCCTCAATAATGTAAACCCAATTAGGCTCCCCAGCTGCAAGGGGGAGTCAAGCTCTTCTCAGGCCCAGGCCTCTCCGCTTATCGGACGGGATAGCTTTGGTAACCTTGAGTGATTCACCCTGCCTGCCTGGTACCAGGTTCTCATGAGAAAGGCAAGCAGGCCTGGAAAGGATCTTAAAGCCATCATGGCTACAGTATTGTTCATGGGAAGCAGAGGCTTGTGGGGCTTGTGGTGTGACACACTATGTGTCAAAACACAGATAGATAAAATACAATAAAATTCAACAAAACACAATAGAACAAAGATGGGAATCACGGGCATTCAAAAGCCTGCCTAAATAGGTTTGTCTTGCATGCTCTGCGAAAGGTGTTTAGATTTCGCAGAGCTCATGTTTCTGGAGGCAGTGTGTTCCACAATGTTGGAGTGATGATGGCGAAGGCTCATTGCCTAGTTGATGTCAGATGAAAGGATTTCACACTGGGGATTTCTTGAAGATTCAAGTCTTCTGAACTTAGTGATCTCGAGGGGTTATATGGAATCAGGCGGTCCCGTAAGTACACTGGCCCCAGACCATGCAAGGCCTTGAAAGTAAGAACTAACACCTTGAAGGTGATCCGGTATTCAATTGGTAGCCAGTGCAGATCCTGCAGGATTAGAGTTATGTGGCACGTCGTGGTCTCCCCTGCGAGTAGCTGGGCTACAGCATTCTGCACTAGCTTAAGTTTCCGGATCACAGTTAAGGGTAGGCCAATGTAAAGAGCGTTACAGTAGTCAAGTCTTGAGATGACCGTGGCTTGGATTACTGTGGCTAGATCGTTCCGGGACAGATAGGGGGCCAAACGCTTCACCCGTCGCAGGTGGAAGAATGTGATTTTGTTGACAGTGGAGATTTGGGTCTCTATTGACAGCAGAGGGTCCAAATGAACACCCAGACTTTTTACAGATGATGATGGGCATAGTGCCTCGCCATCCAGGGTCGCCAGTTGGATATCCCTATCGCCCGGACGACCCAGCCAGAGGATCTCCGTCTTTTTCCTTGGAAGTGGTTGTCAACTTCAATTTCTTCAGCAGAAACCAAAGAAAATCTGTTTGGGTTGAAATTTATGCTTACCTTCTCATTTCATGAGTTCCTTCTGAAGTTGTGTTTTAACGGATAGTTAGATTGATCAGCGGGAATCAAAGAAACCTTTTAATTGTCCACCTTGGATCATGGTTGGTCACAGACCACTTGTATGTTGACAATGTATTGACTAAATCGACCATCAAATAACCAGAATTGTATCACAGTGTAAGAGGCCGACAAGAACAACAAAGGATACGTGTTGATGCTTTCAGTCCTCCCCTTTAATATTTCAGTTACAGGATTGCATTTTAATCTTCCAAAACCAAGGCTTCCTCTTTCAAGTCTATATGTCCACAGACCAATAGTGACTGTCGCATGAAAACCAGCAACCAAATAATCAAGGGTTTGTCTCATTTCATTCTACCCAGATATTGTTTAATGAGTTTCACCAGATACAATTTTCTGATTAAAATAAAGCTGATTAAAAAGTAAATTAAAAGTAAACTCCACATTGATTGTTTTCTATTGTTGTGTTTTTAATCAGCCTGGTTGTATCAATCTGAAATATGTTTGAGTTCAATTTTGTTTTTCTTCTGAGATCATGCCTGTCAAGATATTTGATGTTGATTTCACTGTGGCAGCTGGGAGTCAGAATTGTGGGGCCAATAAAAGAAAAATAAAATAGCACAATGTTGTCCATGTGAGAAGGGAAGGACTTTGCTAAATAAATGCAAATCAACAATATGACTTGGAATGCATGATATTAATTAGATGCTGATGTGGATCCTTGGGCTTTTGGTGCTTAATACATGTGAGACCTTGTAGAAAGATGTTAATAGTGATGATGGATGGATGAGCATGATGATTATTTTAAAGCTCTGTAATGCAATTCTGTGCATGTCTGCTAACTTTCTGGGGGCCTTAAAAAGTGAACTGAGTTTTCATTTTGACAAGAAGAAAATATGCTTTTTTTTTTACCCTCAATCAAACTCAACACATTTACTACCCGAGGTAACTTTCCTCAACAAGGAACCCTATGAAGCCCCTTCCACACAGCTGTATACAATCCACACTGAACTGGATTATATGGCAGTGTGGACTCAGATAATCCAGTTCAAAGCAGATACTTTGGACTATCCGACTGGGTTATATGGCTGTGTGGAAGGACCCTGAAGATCATCATTGTAACCACCAAAATAGATATACAAATACAAATAATAATTACTTTTTGTATTTGCATCATTAGTACATATTGTGCACAATAAGACAAATGTCTTATCTTACCATCTGTTCCCAGATCTGTACCCCCAATCTACATAGCATTATAAAAACACAGCAATATCAATTATATTACTTATATATTATTCTCATTTTATCAATTACATAAAATATTGTAATGTACGTAAAGTATTACATAAAATATTGTAATGCATCGGGAATGTGGCACAGCTGGCTGGGTGTCAGCTGTATAAGACCTCTACTGACCAGAAGGCCATGAGTTCGAGGCCTGCCCGGGTCGAGGTGGGCTCTCGACCCATTTTGAAGCCTGTTGTCAACCTTTGCAACCCGAAAGACAGTTGCATCTATCAAATAGGAAATTAAGGTACCACTTAGTGAGGACGCTAAATTTAACTGATTTATGAGGCCATAAAAAAGATCTCCAGAAAGCATGCTGAGGAATGAAGGAATGCGACAGCTCCCCCTGGTGGCCAGATGTTAAATTGCTTCTGTCTGTCTTGTGTGTTTGTGTGTCTAAATGTAATGTGTACACTGCAATCTGCCCCGAGTCCCCTGCGGGGTGAGAAGGGCAGAATATAAATGAAGTAAGTAAGTAAGTAAATAAATAAATAATGTACTCATTTATTACTCAATCAGAATCTATTTTAGATGTTTGACAGTTTAAATTCACAATTGCTTTTAGACATGAAACGAATAAATTGCTTTTTCCTTCAGTTCCATGGATTTGAACACTGCTGTCTCAGAATCCTAATTTAATACAAACCTTAATGCTCCAGTCCATACCATCCGGGGTCTGCATAAAGTACGTTCTTCATGAAATAAGAATAAGAAGTCAATTGGTATTTCTGGGTTGCTGGAACCTCCAGATCTGTGAAGTTGGTTGGTTGTTTGAGTATGTCAAACGATTGGCACTCCTAAAACCATAAAAAGACCACCCTCTGCAACCCTTCAAGTTGTCTTTAAATTAGGACAATTGATCTTCCCTTTCTCTTTCAAGTTTTCCTTATTCTCTTTGGGAGTGGCAAATAAATGTGAAAAAGGAGCACAGACAACTTCAGTTTGCATAGCACTGTTGTTTTTCCCTTCTATATTGCAATCAATAATTTAACAGAGTGTATTCTATGAAAAAGTGTATGTCAGAATTATTTTTTTCTTTGCCAGTTACTATGATTCCAAGATCAGCTTGTTTTATGAAAAGATAGAATATTAAACCCTTGTGCTGGCAGGATTGAAGACTGACAGGTTGGAGATTCAAATCTTGGGAGAGCACGGGTGAGTTCCCTCTGTCAGCTCCAGCTCCCCATGTGGGGACATGAGAAAAACTTCCCACAAGGATGGTAAAACATCAAAATGAATGAATGATCAGCGTAGACTCATATCATAGTAGATAACAGTGTTATATGGCTCTATTCTGAACATATAGTGTAGCCTCTAACTGCATTATATAGCAGCCTGAATTGAGTCCCATGCTAGGAGAAAAATAGGGAACTACATTCCACAATTTTTTAAAAAAATGCTCCCTTAAGGAGTTCCTATCTTGGTTGGGGAGTTGTTTTTGTGGTTGTGTATGGAGATGGACTAGTGTTTGCCTAGATTGGAGGGAGGTCTGAATTTCTTTTCTAAAATTGCTAGACTAACATATTCTTGGCTTTTCTTCATGAACGAAGATACAGGAAGGACTCATACCATGCTTTCTACAAGTGTGTTGATGATTCAGATGTTGGATGTGTCCTTCGAGCCTGTGCAATGGACCTTTCTGGTGGAGCGCAGCGTGCACAGAACTGGCCTCACCCTTTAAACCAAAGGTTCGTCTGCTGGGACCTAGCAAGCTTAGGACAGTGGCAGTGAGGTCCTCAGGTAGTAGGTTTGGTTTGAGTTTTCATCTCTTAGAAGGTTGACCTTACAGGGTTAAACAAGCACCATCTGCACAACTTTGAAATCAGAGTTTTCCTTCTCCTAGGAAGGTTGCCAAAAGCCCATCCTGCTCTTTGATGCTCTTTGTCAGACCCTTCGGTTGTGACCTGTCTGGCATGGCAGGCCCTACCGGTGACTATTATGCCACCGCCAGCATAGCTCACAACTTCATTAGGGTACGCAAGCCTCTCCCCCACAACAAGGGGGCGCCAACTGAGAGGTAGACTAACATATGATTATATTTACAAATACCAAATCTAGCTTTCAGGGCCAGAAACATTTAAAAAGTGTATAAAACTAATTGGTAGGGGCTGTCATTTTTTTCCTATCTGCTATCTTTCCCAAACTCATTTTAAGATGCCAAAGATTGATCCTGGGATCTTACTTACAGTACTTACTTAGGCGATCCCTCGTAGCCCGAGGATGCTGGTCCACCAGGTCTGTTGTCTTAGCATTGGGTTCGTATGTGTCTGTGGAGACGTATTATTGATTCTCGTGTTCTCCCTCAGTGAGAACATTGGTTTCCAGGTAGAAGATGGTCCCAGTCAGGGTTGGCTTGATGTGCCTTCTCTTGGCACAATTTTCCCTTTTGGCCCCCATTAGTGCCTCTTCAAATTCTGCAGCACTGCTGGTCACAGCTGACGTCCAGTTAGAGTTCTGAAGGGCCAGGGCTTCTCTGTTCTCAGTGCCTATGCCACAGCTTTTAAGGTTGGCTTTATGTCCATCTTTAAATCTCTTTTCCTATCCACCAACATTATTTTTCCCACTCTTGAGCTGGGATTATAGTAACTGTTTTTGGGCATTCAAACAATTTGGCTAGTCCAGTGAAGTTGATGGCATAGGAGCATCTCTTCAATGTTGGTGGTGGTGGTCTTTGCTTCACCCAGCTTCCTGACACCGGGAATGTGGCGCAGCTGGCTAAGTGTCAGCTGCATAAGATCTCTCTGACCAGTAGGTCATGAGTTTGAGGCCTACCCGGGTCAAGGTGGGTGCTCGACCTTAAGTGTAGCCTGCTGTCGACCTTTGCAGCCCAAAAGATAGTTGCATTTGTCAAGTAGGAGATAAAGGTACCACATTAAAGTGGGGAGGCAAATTTTGACTGATTTATGAGGCCATTAAAAAACTCCAAGAATCGCTGAGGAATGCAGAAGAAACAACAAAGGGACGCTGGAAAACACTGAGAGATGAGGAGTGCGTCAGCTCCCCCTGGTGGCCAGAGGTTTGCCTCTGTTCGTCTATGTGTCGTATGTTTGTCTATATATGTCATTTGTTGAACTGCAGGGATTGCCTGCAAGTACAGTATGTATACTGTAATCCGCTCTGAGTCCCCTTCAGAGTGAGAAGAGCAGAATATAAATAAAGTAAATAAAGTAAATAAATAAATAAATAAATTTGTCCGCCTGTCTTCCCAAGATATTTGTAGGACTTTTCGGAGGCAGTGCTGATGGAATTTTTCTAGGAGTTGAATTTGGCGTCTGCAGATCACGTTTCACAGGAGTATGCAAACCGCACAGGAATGGGCTCTTGTTTTTAATTCTACAAAAAGAGCTTTAAACAATTATCCATTTCCATTTGTGTTTTACTCACATTTATATCTTTGTCTTTTGCCAGAAATGGGGGGACCAAAGCTTCCAGAACCCTTTCTCCTTCTTGTCCTGTAGCCACTGACTGAAGAAGAAGAAGAAAAAGAAGAAGAGGACTCCTGCTTCATCTCTCTAAAAAGTGATCCATTGTGGCTTATACTACAATCAATAAAATATATAATTTTAAAAGTGAAAAAGCAATAAATAGGATTAAACAGTTAAAACCATTAAAAACCTATTGACAAATTACATCAAAGTGTGCAGGTGAGAAGATTTAGAGGACGGGTCAGAGGCTTCATGGGACAGATATGTGGGGACTGATTCAGCATAAGAAATATTCTGTTCCCAGACATTAAACAACAAATGGAAGACTAGAATAAAATATTCCATTGTAGTTTTGAAGAGGCATCTGGTTGGATTGGGGCAGGAGCTTTTTGTTGGGTACTTGCAATAAATTATTCCTTTGTGATACAGGCAATTGAAAGACATACACAGACTCCTTAGTACTTTCATATCTATAAACAAATAATCACATTTCCCCTCTTTTCTTGGTAATAAAAAAGGAAGACAAAGCTGTCATTTCCATGTTTGATGTCTACAACCAAGACAATCCTAGCACCAAACGCCACATAGCTTACAAATAATATATATTTTCCTTCCTTGTACCTTATTAATGTAAGCATGGGCCTTTGTTGTCAGTCTGTAACAAAAGAGAGGATTTAAAATAGGGTATGTTTTTAGTATTGTACATGTATTTCATGGTAACGAGAAGGAGGATGTGCTTTTGTGAAATCACCAAGAGACAATTTCCTTTGGTGACACAAAATAAATGTCCCACCCACATTCAGAGCTGGGGAAAAGGGGTGAGTTTGTGGGAAATCTCTTTACTAAAATAAATGAACAATGCAACAGTAAAGCAATCATCATGAAAAACATAAGAAATAATCTTCTGAAGCTCAAATCCAAACAGAAAGAGGCTCTTGTCTAGGGCACACTATCCTGATGGGGAAAAAATGTTTGCCTACTAAGAAATGAGTCAATATGGTTGGGGTATCTAAAGGACTGCTTTACGAACTATTTAAAAATTAAGTTTTAGGACTGTAATGATATGCAGCGGAAGGAGCATCAAATGGATTTCAGCAGTAGCACGGGTTTTCAATCTGACCTCCTCCGTGGTCACATGCCACCTAAGAAGCAGAAACATATTGGCTGTTACTACATTGTCTGGACTTTCTCCTCCATCCTGGAAAAAATTCCATATTTGTCTGAAGAATACTTGTCCATCAAGACCAAACTACCTGCATCTAGATCCCTTGGTTATGCCAAGATTGATGTCATAGTTGGGCCCTCATGATTTGAGCCCCTACTCCCTACTGCCTACTTCAACTCAGAAGAACTCCAATGGGACCAAAAGCATGTTCTAGGCTCATAATAATCCCCAAGTGCAATCCCAGAGTCTCCGATCCATGATGGCCATCCTGTACCCCTTCAGATACAGAGTTGGCATCCCCGTTGAATCCTTTCAGATAGCCCTCATGAAAGACATTGGGGTCATGCCACTCATGTCCTCAAAAACTGACAAAGTGTGCACACAATCCCCCTCTCATTTTTATCCTCACAACAATTTTGTGTGGTATGTTAAACTAAGAGATCAAGACTGGAACAGAAAACATCATAGCCAGTAAAACTCAAAACACAGTTGAGATTTAACCTAGATGTTGTTCCTGGTCCAACATTTGACCAGGTGGCTCCTCAGCTTTGGAACGCCCTTCCTAGTGACATCAGATCGGCCCCCTCCCTCCTGACATTTTGCAAGAAGGTCAAGACCTGGCTGCTTGACCGGGCATTTGCAGATGTAGTATGATTATTAAATTGAGACCTAAGGAATGACGACGCAATTGGAAATCGACTTGATAATGAGATGCTGATATTGTGTTTTAAGTTTAATTGCTAATTTGTGTATGATATGATTGTGTTAGTAACTGTTGATGTATTTATCTTGGGCAGTCCTTGATATGTGTACACCACCTCGAGTCGCCTTCGGGCTGAGAGGGGGGTATTTAGAGTAAATAAATAAATAAAATAAATTTGCTCTATTGTGCCATGGCCAACATCCTCTTGGTGTCTTTCACATGCACACATTCTCTACAATTGTGGCTGAATATCTTTCTTTTAAAAAAAACAGAAGAAGAAAGAAATGAATATGGTCAGTTCAAGCTTTTGGCTGCAAAGTTGCAAAAACAACATTGCACGTTAATGTATATTTTACATGGCTGCATATTTGGTGACTTAATTCAGTTGTACAATGTTGTCATTCAGCACAGGAACTACATAGAACAAATCATACTTCACATGTGGAGATTTACATTGCACAGTGCTAATCTAGATACAATCGTGTCCCATCTATGTTGAGAAATGACTTTCCTCCCATGGTATTTTTCTGGGAAAATGTATTCTCCTCCATTAATAGAGAATAGTCATATATATCCAAATGTAGAAAAGGCAAGCAATTGGGGCACCACAGGGGCAGGATATAAATATATTATTATTTATTTATTTATGGCATTTTACCCCGCTTTTCTCAACCCCCCCCCCCGGGGGGGGGACGGGACTCAGAGCAGTTTCCAAAAAGGCACAATTCGATGCCCACACAGTAAAATACAGTATGAAACCCCCAACATTCAACAATTAAATACAATTAAAATACAATTACATTAACATATCCTACGCATTCATTTATGTTAAAAACAGTGTTCCATCCATAAAAAGCATTGAGCCCTGTTCATCAATTTCCATTAAAATCCAATCTAAAATGCTGCCTTTTGCTAATGTGCAAACGCCTGGTCCCATAGCCAGGCTTTTACTTTTTTCCTGAATGTCAGGAGGGATGGAATTGATCGTATGTCGCTAGTAAGCGCATTCCACAGACGGGGAACCACCACCGAGAAGGCCCTCTCCCTCGTCCCCACCAGCCGAATTTGAGAAGCTGGCGGGAGCGAGAGCAGGGCCTCCCCGGATGATCTTAAAGTACGAGGTGAGACATAACGGCAGATGCGTTCGGACAAGTAAGCTGGGCCAGAACCGTATACCTGCCCACATGTCTTTCTCTCACCTTGTCTCCACCTCCTTCCAGTCACAAGATTTGGGGCTGAGCAGGGATTTGAGGATCCGTTCAAAAAGGCTTTTCTATCTATTTCATGTAATATGTGACAGATGTCCCAATCTGTCCAGTTAGGTTCCTCCAGCACAAAGGGTGAATATTGTGTGGTTCAGAAAGTATAAAGAACAAGGTAGATTGGTGACCATTCTGACACATCCACTGGCCTCATCCAACATACTTCTCAAAGCCCAGAAGTTAGAGAGGAGGAGATGGTGGATGCTATCCCATGCCCAGTTCTAAAATAAGATTCAAAGGTTGTGTTGATTCTCTACGTGTTAATAAGGTGAGGAAACTGATTTTTCTCTATATGAAGTATCATGGCCTTGATAGTTAGAGATACATGAGAGTCATAAACGGTTCTGTGTTTCATAATGTGATAATGCCCCACAGCTGCTATTCCTACAAATATGTTGTGCACCAAGTAGAGGAGAGACAAATGCAGAGTAACTGACATAGGAAAATGGAACGACGACAGTGAGACCAGACAACGTTTTTAACAAGGAAACACTATACATTTATATTTTATCGGTTTGTTTGGTTTTTATTATATGTTATGTTTTAAATTGTATTCATGATTTTGTAAGCATTGAATTTTACCCTATTAACCTCCTTGAGTAATCTACGGCAGTGTTTCCCAGTGTTTCCCAACCAGTGTGCCGTAAGCGATCATCAGGTGTGCCGTGGGAAATTGGAACCTCCGGGGGGGAGAGGTCTAGTGTGTTGAAGTCTAAAAACCCTCAGAAACCTACCTCGAGAAAGGCACAAAATTACAAACCCCCCCCCCCACCTGTTGTCTACTTGGTCTCTCCCTCTCCATGCATTGGGAAGGCCCGCCTCTCTTTCCCCAAGTAGAGACCTCCTCTTGCCTCCTGCGGATTCTGTGTGGGACATTTGGCCAAGTTCTATCATTGGTGGGGTTCAGAATGCTCTTTGATTGTAGGAGAACTATAAATCCCAGCAACTACAACTCCCAAATGTCAAAGTGTATTTCCCCTGAACTCCATCTGTGTTCATATTTGGGCATATTGAGTATTCATGCCAAGTTTGGTCCTGATCCAACATTGTTTCAGTCCACAGTGTTCTCTGGATATAGGTGAACTACAACTCCAAAACGCAAGGTCAATGCCCACCAAACTCTTATAGCATTTTCTCTTGGTTATGGGAGTTCTGTGTGGGAAGTTCGTGTCTTTCTGCCATTCCTGCCAGGATATCTATGTTGAGTTTATTGAAACAGGCCCAGGTTTTGCACTGAGTGTATATTCAATACATTTTTAAACATCTTAACTATATGTATTACTGTGTTAGAGTGTCATTTTGTGTCATTTTGGTTGGTGGTGTGCCCCAGGATTTTGCAAATGTAAAAAGTGTGCTGTGGCTCAAAAAAGGTTGGGAGACACTGATCTACGGGGTGAGAAAGGCAGTATACATATACAGTTAATAAATAAATAAATTTTCTGAAGACATTTGCAATCTACTGTTTGTCTATTACTATTCCTGAGAGAGGTGGAGGATGACCTCACAAAATGTCTTCTGAACCTTTCTCTTGATATATCATCAGTTTTTCTATTCACTGCTTCCATTCATCATATTATATTGAAAAAATAGGTTCTGAATTAGCAGATACTTTTAATTTTGCATTATGTTTTGTTTTGTTTCTTCTCCTTCCCTCCCTTCCTCTTACTTTCTCCTTTTCCCTGTACCATGTCATACTTTTCCTTCTCTTTACACTTTGTCATAATTAATGATGCTTCTGATAGGGAAATAGTTGCTCTGATTATGTAAAAATGTGCCTGGGTTTGCAAGCTTCTTTTTCTGAGCCTATATTATTACAGTATATTAAAATAACTATTTATTATGCAACATTCTGGAGCAAGCTACTTGAAGATAATGTTTTCATGCTGTTATCATCCAAAAGTAGTTTCGGTAAGTGCCTGGGAGTGCTGCAGTGACAAACATAATATCGAACCATGTGACAGTAGATACCGGGACCTGATCTGATATGTAAGTTGTCCCTGTGGCTGGAAAGAAGTCTGTCAACAAAGTAATATGATCATCATAAAGGAATGGCTGGCTTTATGTGATAACTATATGTGTATATATCTTCTCAGGTAAGCATTTGCTTGCTTATTTACTTATTTCTAACAATTTCACCCTGATATTTCATTTTCAGGGAAGTTTGTAATACCAGTAACATAATCTTAAAAACAGGCTGGCTTCCTACTGCTGATACATTTGGCCATCAATTCTTTATGCTGTGTGTGGGCGCTGAAATTTAGCTCTTCTGTCTGCAGTGACTCCCCAAGGTATTACTTGCCTGTTTTGGTACTAAAGTGCCTCCAGTTGCCATTTGGTGACAAAGGGTCCAGACTTTGGCGGTACAGGGAAACTAACACCAGTAATAAAGTAGAAGTTCATGAAACAGGTGAAGATTACTTAGTATTATCTGGAAAAATTTTACATTCTGTCACTGAGATACAAGACCTGAGCAACCATTTAGCTAAAATAGTAATAGTTATAAAGCAAAAACATAAATTCCACAATATTCAATAAATATTTAATTGAAGGCACTGACAAACACACATTTTGGTTCCTCAAATGTGTCAGGATGCTGCAGCCAGAAACTTGGCATCATAGACAAGACAGCTCACTGTCAAACACAGGAGTCTTTTTTGAGATTGAAACGGCAGAGAATGTTAAAAGCCAGTCTGAAGGTTATACACACACACACACACACACACACACACATATAAAACTCACCATCTAGTCTAAACGCAGTCCAGGATCATTCACAAAGGCAGCCCAGACAAAGTAGCAGGCACAACACATATTCCAAGAATTCAATTTAACTACAACTCCCAAATGTGAAAGTCTATTTTCCCCCAAACTCCACCAGTGTCCACATTTGAGCATATTGAGTGTTCGTGTCAAATTTGATCTTGGTCCAACTTTGTTTGAGCTCTCTGGATGTACTGTAGGTGAACTACAACCCCAAAACTCAAGGTCAATGTCCATCAAACCCTTCCAGTATTTTCTGTTGGTCATGAGAGTTCTTTGCGCCAAGTTTGGTTCAATTCCGTCGTCGATGGAGTTCAGAATGTAGGTGAACTATCAATCCCAGCAAATTCAACTCCCAAATGACAAAACCAATCCCCCAACCCCACCAGTAGTCACATTTGGGTGTATCAAGTATTTGTGCCAAATTTGGTCCAGTGAATGAAAATACACCCTGCATATCGGATATTTACATTACGAATCATAAGAGTAGCAAATGTACAGTTATGAAGTAGCAATGAAAATAATGTTATGGTTGGGTGTCACCACAACAAGAGGATCTGTATTAAGGGGTCACGGTATCGGGAAGGTTGAGAACCACTGCCTTAAACTATGTTGAAGAGGCTTTACAGAATTAGCAGGATCTAATTTATTTTTGTTTTGATTTTCATTGTGATTAGAGGCCCTAAGATGTAGCTTATTTATGCAGCATGGAAATCCAGGAGTTGAGCTCACTACCAGTTATTTTCTTCAATTCTTCTATGATAGAAGCATGTCATCCCAAAAGGCCAATGCTAGGGATGACATCCTTGCCTCTAACAGCAGCCAAGATAATCTTTAAAACAGAACCACTAACCTAAATTTATTGTGGTTTTTTCCTATTTCATCCAACAATTTCTGACATTTCTCTCTTTTTTATGTCCCTGCCCATCAAAGAAAATATTCTAATCAGAATTTTCAATTCAGCTGCTGATGCAATCTCTGATGACACCATAATTTTATACAGATAGGTTAGAAAGGAAATAAAGGTTGACTGCTCACTGGAGGGAAGAATATTAGAGGCAAAGATGAAGTTCGGGGACAGTGAGTGGAAGGGGGAGGTATGGTTTCCGAGAGGCTTCACCTAAATTGTGGGGTCCCTCGGGGAGCCATTCTCTCCCCTTTATTATTTAACATCTACATGCGACCACTTGCCAAATTGGTGCGGAGTTTTGGTCTGGAGTGTCATCAGTACGCTGATGACACCCAGCTGGTGCTGAGGATGGATGGCCGGCCGGACTCTGTACCCAATTGTTTCCAACTTTGCCTTGAAGCTGTGACTGGTTGGCTACGAGCCAGTCGGTTGAGGGTGAACCCATCGAAGACGGAGATCCTTTGGCTGGGTCTCCCAGGTGGGTGGGTGGGGGTGTCGGCTGCCTATGCTGGATGGCGAGACAGTACGTCCGTCGCCCTTGGTTAAGAGCTTGGGAGTCCAATTAGATCCTCTACTGTCGATGGAGGCCCAGGTCTCCACTGTCAGTAGATCTGCCTTTTTTCACCTACGGCAGGCTAGGCGGCTGGCCCCTTAACTCACTGAATGTGACCTAGCCACGGTAATCCAGGCAATGGTCATCTCGAGGCCTTTACATTGGTCTTCCTTTGTCGGTCATCCGGAGGCTTAAGTTGGTGCAGAACGCTGCTGCGAGACTCTTGGTGGGAGTACCGGCCAGAGCTCATATCACTCCAACTCTGCAGTGACTGCACTGGCTGCCAATCGAGCACCGGATTATCTTCAAAGTGTTGGTCTTGACCTTTAAGGCCTTGTATGGTCTGGGGCCAGTGTACCTATTTATTTATTTATTATTCGGTTTTATATTCCGCTCCTCCCTGCAGGCTCGGGGCGGATCACAGATACAAAGCATACAATAAAAACATACGATAAAAGCATTCAATAAAACACAGTACTTGAGAGACAGTCTACGCCCATATGTTCCCCAGAGATCGCTTCGATCAGAGGATCATAACCTCTTACAGATTCCATCTCTTTGAAATATCCATCTGTCTTCAGCAAGACAAAGAGCATTCTCTGTGGCCGCACCGAGTTTGTGGAACTCCTTGCCACCTGAAGTTTGGGCAATTACAGACTTACTCGCCTTTCAGAAAGCATGTAAAACAACCTGTTTTTGTCAGGCATTTAACCAGTAATCACTTTGGTTTAGCTAATGATACTAATCTGTCTTGAATTGTTATTGTGTACTTGGATTGTTTTAACTGTTATTGGTTGATATGCTGTAAACCGTCCTGAGCCAGCCATTTGGAAGGACGGTATACAAATCGAAACAATAAATAAATAAATAAATAAATAAATAAATAAAATAATGAGAAGACAGGAAAAATTGGAGAAGGAAATGATGCTGGGGAAAATGGAATGAAAAAGAAAGAGAGATAAACAAAGAGCAAGATGGATGGATGGTATCCTTGAAGTGACTGGTTTGACTTTGAAGGAGCTGGTGGTGGCCACAGCCAACAGGGAGATCTGCCATGGGCTGGTCCATGATGTCACGAATCGTCGGAAACAACTGAACAAATAAACAACAACAAAGGTTAGAAAATTGATATCTCGTCTTTCTGATTATTTTTTCTTGCTTTCGGTAGAAAAACACACATAACAAAATTGAAGAAGCAATGCAGCTAAATTTAAATCTTCTGAAGGTTTCAGAAGGACATATTTCAATGGAAAAGGCAAACATGCTTATCTTTGGATACATTGTGCCTGAGATTCTAAACTTCTATTGAATTAGCACTGGATGTGATTTCACCCCATTCTCTACTGTTACAGACTTGTATTGAGTGGAATGAAAAACCACTACCTTAAGTGGATGTGGACATATATCACCATTCATGCATGTAATTGAAAAGACACAGAGGAAAACTCCACATGCTGATGCTTGTCAAAGGGTTGCTACTTGTTAAAGGCTAAAACATTGATTTCATTTCAAAGAAGAAATTTGGTCCTGTTCATGCTAAGCTAAAATGTATGTGGGTGGAAAAAGGGATAGTTTTTCCACAAGTACAAACTTGTCAATCTTGCCTCTAATGTGATAATTGAGCTTGGATAGTTTTCCCAACCCCCTGTAATTTTGTGTGGTCATTGAAGTATTGGCATTTATTGAACACTGAATCACTTTTTTCAGCATTATTTTCATCACAAAGTAAAATGTAATAGAAAATGTTACCCTCAATGGTCATCCAGTCCAACCCCTTGGTATAAAGAAAAACACAAGAAAGGCACTCCCAAGAGGTGGCTATTCAAACTCTGTTTAAAAATCTCCAGAAAAGAGACTCCATCACATTCCTAGGCAGAATATTCCACTGTTGAACTGTTCTCCATCAGAATATTTAGGTGGCATATATTTTTCTGCTATTTGAAAATAACAACAACAACAATAATAATACTTTATTTATAACCCGCAGGAACACCTCAACAAGCAAGAGTCCAAAAGTGGCAGGCTAAAACCCAGAGCCTCAAGCTATGGCTGATACCGAATGAGAATTGTCCCCCTGGGCACACAGAAAACTGGACAACCTGGAAGGCACTGAACATAGTCTATGTCAGGTATCCAAGGCTCTAGTAGAGCAAATATAGAACAGTTCATTCAATTGACAAGGGTGATACAGACATCAACACCAATACCGTCCATAGGATAAGTCTGGAGTGATTAGACTCATGAACCGCAGACAAAGTCCTGAGAGAAGCCGATGGAGTAGAGCAGTTCCTCCAGCCTGCTCTACTCCATCAGCTTCTCTCAGGACTTTGTCGGCGGTTCGTGAGTCTAATCACTCCGGACTTATCCTATGAGAGGTATTGGTGTTGATGTCTGTACCGCCCTTGTCAATTGAATGAACTGTTCTATATTTGCTCTACTAGAGCCTTGGATACCTAACATAGACTATGCATGTATAAGTTTTAGGGAATGAGTATTAGCTCATAATTACCTTGAACTGATTGCACTTTCATTGTTGAGTATATGAAATGTCTATGTAACTGTGAATAGATTTTGATACTTTTGTAATCTACTTGTGGTCTTATCATTATACCTTGGGCGGCATCACACATTAACTCAGCCCTCTAATTGTGACTATAAGCACTACTCAGGTTTATAGCTCAGTCTTTTGCACCTAGTCAAGTAGTCCCTGGTCAAAAAAAAGGTTGGGAACCACTGTTTTCGGTTCTTCCAAATGGAGTAAGCTCTTGCATTTCACCCCTCTACTGAGAGAGGAGTGTGGTTCCTTTTTTATCAGAGTTATGATGCAGTACTTAGACCTGTGAGTAAGTGGACTTAAAATTTTGGGATGGATTTTTGGAATACAATTTCTAGACTTATGCACGGGTATATAGGATATGTCATATACTAATGGTGCTCATAAGCACATGAGAACATAAGAAGAGCCATGCTGAATCGGACCTCAGCCCATCTAGTCCAGCATTCTGTATCACACAGTGGCCCCCAGTTGTACACGGGGATCTTGAGCAGAAGGGAGGGCAAAACCCTAACCTGCTCCCGACCCCCACAACCAGTACCCAGGGAAATCCTGCCTACCTCAACCAACTCCGAGGTGGCACTTGAATGGCCTTTTCAGTAACTACCGATACACTTGGTATCCATGAATCTGTCTAATCCTGCCTTGAAGTTGTTCAGGCTGACAGCTGTCACAACCTCTTCTGGAAGTAAATTCCATAACCCAATGACCCTCTGGGTGAAGAAATATTTCCCTTTATTAGTCCTAATTTTCCTACCTTGGAGCTTCAGGGAGTGCCCTCTAGTCCTGTTGCCGAGGGCAACAGTTCTCAAGCTGCAGGTCGTTCCGCGAGTGAACAAGTCCCAACTTCAGCACGCACGCCTGTTCCCGGGTGAAAGCCACACATCCTCTCCCGAGCCCCGCTGGAATCTGTCCAGAAGTGTTCCCTCCCTTTCTGATTTCCCCCCTATTTTTCCTGAATTTCTATATTTTTTCTCTCTTTTTAGTCCTAGTGTTTTGTGACAAAGAAAATATTTTTCTTTATTCATCTTTTCTATCCCATGCATGATTTTGTACACTTCGATCAAGTCACCTCTTAAACGCCGTCTTTCAAGGCTGAAATGACCAAGGCGTTGCAACCTGATTTCATAAGGGAGCCGCTCCATCCCTTGGATCATTCTTGTTGCCCTTTTCTGTACCTTTTCCAGTTCCGTTATATGCAGTCATGCCGGCCACATGACCTTGGAGATGTCTATGGACAATACTGGCTCTTTGGCTTAGCAATTGAGATTAGCACCAGCCCCTACAGTTGGACACGACTGGACTTAATGTCAGGGGAAAATCTTTACCTTTTACATGATTTCTTTCTTAATTTAATGGCTTATTCCTCCTTGTGTCTAAAATAAATTTTGTGGATTTTTCAAATTGTTCCCATTTTCCTAAGGAGATATTTCACAGTGTTTGATCACTGTCTTTCAAATATGAATGTTATTGTTTTAAAGCCATAAGTGACATTTTGGTTAAGAGTAAGGGGTCAACAATAAATATATTTGGCTTTCTTTGGTTCCTGAAACTTTTCTGCATATGCAGATTTTCCATTTAAATAATGTGCCATAGAAAAATGTGTGAAATGATGCTTGGAGTATAGTGCATGAGATGGTCCAGTTTACATAGTGAATAAAGCACTACCTAATTTTGGCTCAATTACTAACATTGCATGGAGGAATTCTTGAGTGAGACTTTGCTTGGAAGTGCCAGGTAATGAAATTTTGTCAAATGTATAGGAGATACTTGAATCTCTGCATGGTATCATTAAACTGCTGAGTCTGCCATTACTAATTTTGCCTCCCACTTTGGAAAGAAAAGGCTCGCAGTGGGAGAGTTTGATGGGGAGCATCAGTTATGCGCACAAATCTATTTAGTCTTGACAACAGAGGCTAGCAAAGCCTAGCATGCCCTGGGTAAAAATAAATCAATTTAAGTTGAAATTACACAAATGTAATAGTTTATTTAATTGGCTTGGCAAATTGTCCCAGTTTGATGTAATTTTCTGTCACCCTTACATATTGACTTGCTAAGACTCTGAACAGGAGATTAAACTGCATTTGTAACCACATCGTTCTTTCTCAGGCAAGTTAATCCCTGTGGAAGGAGCTGTGTCTTCCTCTATCATTCGTCTTCCAATGATGGTATAAAGTGCATTGAAATGCATTTATTTGCTCTAATTTTAGCATTCTTTTACAAAGACTTGGACCCATGCACTAATGCTTGGATCCTGTTAGTGGTATATGCACTTATGCAGGCAAATAATGATGATGATGATGTTATTTATTTTTAAAATTTTAATACTTTACATCTGGTCCAGCCATAATGTTTTTAAACTGTGTTGTTGTCGTTTATTGCTTATTGTAAGTTATAGTGATTGTATTGTTTTATTTGCTGTTGTGTTGTTTTACTATGTATTGTTTTGCTGACGATGCTGCCCTTGTCGACCATCCAGAAGCAGCTCTGCAGCGCCTGACATCTTGCTTTGCAGCAGCTGCAGAACTGTTTGGGCTGGAAGTCAGACTGAAGAAAACGGAAGTCCTCTACCAGCCCACACCACAGGAAGAACACCATCATCCCCACGTCAGCATAGGCACATCTGTGATTAAGTCCGTTCAGCAGTTCACCTACCTGGGAAGTATCATCCAAGATTGACAAAGAGATAGATCACAGATCATCAAAGGCATATAGTGCATTTGGAAGGCTTCACAAAAGAGTCTGGAGCAACAAACACCTGAGGCAAAGCACCAAAATCAGTGTGTACAAAGCTATCAGTACTGTCTATTCTCCTCTATGGGTCTGAAACATGGGTCACCTATCACCAACACCTACGACTCCTCGAATGCTGTCATCAGCGCTGTCTTCACACAATCCTAAATATACACTGGACCGACTATGTGACTAATGTTGCTGTCCTTGAGCAAGCAGGGATCACCAGCATTGAGGCCATGCTATTGAGAACACAGCTGCGCTGGGCAGGGCACATCTCTAGGATGGAGGACCACCGCCTCCCAAAGATACTACTCTATGGTGAACTCGCCATGGGTCAGCGCAAGAGAGGTGCCCCGAAAAAGAGATATAAGGACTCCCTGAAACAACCTCTCAGGCTCGGCCAGATTGATCACCAACAATGGTCCACCCTGGCCTCACATCGGCCCTTCCTTCGCACTTGAGCTGAACAAGGGAAGGAGAGAGAAAGAGAGAGAGAGATAAAAACTGTCATATAAAACATATAAAATTAACAGTTAAAAACTACAAAATACAAATCTCAGCTTCACAATCTTAAAATCGGTTTCAGTTCATCGTCATAGTAATCCTTGATCTTGATTAAAGTTCGTCTGCGAATGCTTGCTCGAAAAGCCAAGTCTTGATTTTCTTGCAAAATGTCAGGAGGGAGGGGGCCGATCTGATGTCACTAGGAAACAGATTTTAAGATTAACATCCTTTCTTCGCACTTGAGCTGAACAAGGGAAGGAGAGAGAGAGAGAGAGAGAGAGAGAGAGAGAGAGAGAGAGAGGTACAAGAGTACCAGTTTGTCCTTCTGAATTTGCATTAGTTTATTTTATTTCCTTTTATTGTCCCTTCTTTTCTTTCTTTCTTTGCTTGCCTACTCTACACTGTTGTGGAGTATTGGACATTTGGCTAAGGGTGATGTCTTAAATACTAGGTCTCCACGGCAGATGTTGGGAGGAGATACAAACCAGTGATACACATTCTCTCACTACACAGAGAAGCCATTGAAATCCACAAGCATGTGGACAATTTCAACAGAAAGGAAGAAACCATGAAAATGAACAAAAATATTTTAAAAAACTATAAAATCATAACAGTAAATAAAGAACAATACTCAAAAACAGGGGAATTCCGGACGAGAAACAATCAGGGTCAGTTAATCACCTCCAAACAAAGGATTCCCCCAGGCAGTAAGAAGCCAGACCTTGAAATTGCTAATTAGATGCTAATCAAGGTGGCCAATTGAAACATTCAAATTTACCTTGAACAGACAAGAGTTCTTTCATCCATCTTGGAAATTCCACAGATATAAAAACCCAATTTTCCTAGTTTTCAACAGACCTCACAAACTCTGACAATGCCTGCCGTAGATGCAGGCAAAACATCAGGAGAGAACGCTTCTGGAACATGGCCATACAGCCTGAAAAACCCACAACAACCCATGTTGAAGGCTTTCATTCTGGCCATGAAAGCCTTCAACAATACATTGAACATCTCTCTTGGGATACTTTTCAATCTGTAACTGCATTCAGGAGATCTACTGAATGTAGACTGTTTTGTTACCTCACCATGTCAACGATCTAGTCCAGGGCTGTCCAACAGGCGGCCCTGGGGCCATACACGCCCCCCCCAGCCTGTTGGACATGGCCCCTGCTATGCCCCCGGCCGCCATTTTAATTTTTTTTTAAAAAAATCTATTTTTTTAAAAAAAATGGCGGCCGGGGGGGGGAAGGGGGAGGCGGGGCAGGGAGGAGGAAGTGAGCCGGCTCCTCCTCCCTGCACCGCCCCCTCCGTCCCACTCTCCGCGCCGCCGATGCAAACCGGATCGCATCGGCGCCGGTGAGAGAGGGACAAGGGGTGGTACAAGGAGGAGGAAGAGAGCTGACTCCTCCTCCCTGCACCGCCCCCTTCTCCCTCTCTCGGCGGCGCCGATGCTATGCAGTTTGCATCGGCGGCGCCAAGAGAGGGAGAAGGGGGCGGTGTAGGGAGGACGAGCCAGCTCTCTTCCTCCTCCCTGTATCGCCCCCTTCTCCCTCTCTCAGCGCCGCCGCTGCAAACTGCATCACATCGGCGGCACCGAGAGAGGGACAAGGCGGCGATACAGGGAGGAGGAAGAGAGCTGCCTCCTCCTCCTTCGCCCTTCCTCCTTCCCCTCCCCGCACCGTGGCTCGTGATCGGGCCGCGGTGCGTCCGCGGGGGAGGAGGAGTGAGGAGGAGGAAGTCAGCTGGCTGCCTTCTTCCTCCTTCGCCCCTCCTCCTTCCCCTCCCCGCGCCGGCGCTCGGGATCGGGGCAAGGGCGCGGGCGGGGGGAAAGAGGAGGGACGAAGGAGGAGGCAGTCAGCTGGCTGCCTCCTTCGTCCCTCTTCCCCCCTGCGCGCGCCGGCGCCTGGGATCCGGGCAAGGGCGCGGGCGGGGGGAAAGAGGAGGGACGAAGGAGGAGGCACATCTCTAGGATGGAGGACCACCGCCTCCCAAAGATACTACTCTATGGTGAACTCGCCATGGGTCAGCACAAGAGAGGTGCCCAGAAAAAGAGATATAAGGACTCCCTGAAACAACCTCTCAGGCTCGGCCAGATTGATCACCAACAATGGTCCACCCTGGCCTCACATCGGGAGGCATGGAGATGCACTATCCACAATGCTGTGGCCTCTTTCGAGAAGACACGCCAAATGGGTCTTGAAGAGAAACGACAACGCAGAAAGAACCGCAACTTGGAAACAACATCACCCAAGGAGACTTTCTGCTGTGCTTTCTGGAACCGAACTTGCCTATATCAGATTGGCCTTTTAAGTCATCAGCACGCTTGTAAAAAGCGTGGGATGAGTCCTTCCTGAATCTTCGTTCACGAAGTAATGCCGAGAGAGAGTTGGGTTTGGCCTCATGTAAGCCACCCCAAGTCCCTTTTGGGAGATGGGGCGGGGTATAAATAAAGTTTACGAATAATAATAATAATAATAATCAGCAATGACAACTGTATTCTTATACCCCGGGTCAGCTTACATATGGGACAAAACATCCGCAAACATAAAACGAAACAAGCCATAAAACAAAACACATAAAATTAGAAACATCATAAAATAGCACAATGCAAATAAAACACATTAAACATAACAGAACAAAACAAATTGCATTGGAGCTCCATTAAACCAAGTTCACCAAAAACAATGACCAAGATTTCTAAAATGGGTAAGACCAAACTATCAAAGGGCTGGGCAAGGGATAATGCAAATAGTGTGTGCATATATCTCTTTATGGGTTATGTGGCAGAAAACCTTCAATATATATCTTGTGTAGTAATACACATTCACTTTGAGACTACTACATCCCTATGCACACAAATAATGCCTGGTGCAGAGCAAGAAGTATCTGAGAACTGTCTATAGAATAGCTATAGAATAGCAGAAGTAAGTCTGGAACTTCCCAGGGGTCTCAGATTCATGATGTTATAGTTGTGTATTTGGCTATAGGGAACCATGATTTCAAGGACCACAATTTTATAAATATTTCGCACTGCCATTGTGTTCATTGTTGCTGTGGCCATTTACTCTGTACTAGGCAAGGCTGATTCTTGAATGGTACGCACACAGTCCTTCCTTGGGACCATGATACATAATACCTTGCTAACTTGCATGAACCTCCCAGATTTGGATTTCCTGGATATCAAAAATTTCAGTGATGTGACAATGAAGGAGTTTGGGAAAAATTACACATTACTTTTGGGGGGGGGGGGCAAACTAACTCCATAACATTCGAATGTCATCTTAGTACAACAGCAACCACGTCTCTCCTTCTGAAAAACTATCTATATGAAATAGACATTAAGGGTACATATAACATTAATTAATGCAGTTGAAGAACATTTTAACGGCCATGGCTCGGTACTATAGAATCCTGGGATTTGTAGTTTGGTAGAGAAAGCTAAAGGCATTGTCAAAGTACAACTCCTGTGATTATATGGCATTGAGCCTTGGTCCTTAAAAGTTGTGTCAAACTGGATTAATTCTGCAAAATAGAAACTTTCCTGGATATATTTTAAGGAACCATTTAATGCTCTTTCTCTCTGTGTGTGTGTATCACTTCTACATTTGAAAGACATCTAGATTTTACTGCATGGTATATAGATGTGGTTGTTTAACATAAAACATTCTTGAAGAATTGATGCAAGAGTTTCACACAAAGTTTGAATCTAGGGTCCTTGAGTCAAATGCTGCAAATGCCCAGCTCCACCCCTAAAAGTTGTTTATCAAACTATTTTTCTGACGCCTAGATTTTCTTCTGTTCAAAGAGATCTGTGTGCTAGAATGAACCTTGTTTTTTTTCTTTTGTGGCCAAAAATAAGAGCTTGTTGTGATTGTGCTGAACAAACCATTTGAAGTTGTAGCAAGTGGCCATTTCCTTTAGAAGCATCAGCAGCGCCCGGGCTGTCCTTCTGGATGGCAGGCTGACCTATATACTGAATAGGTCAAACTTCTGGGCAGTCAAATGCGTTAACCTTCAGGGGAATCTCTTCAGCCTCTCCTTGTCATGTTCATTCTTTGTTTTGCTCCTGCTCCTTTTACTTTGAAGGCATGGAATTCCTGGGCTATTTTCTATTGTCCTTATAATCTTCCTATCTAAAGCCTATGGCCATGTTGGCTGGCTCCTAAATCTACATAATGATATACCATTATCCTATGCCTTTTATGGAGTTGGATGAAATTCCGCTCCCTCTGCTTACAAGATTGAAAGAAGGACAGAAACCGAAGCCATTCAGCTTTGAAATTTCGGTTAACCAGCTACCCTGACCCAAAAATCATGGCATAACATGAATCATGGATGGCAAAACTGTAGCCCATTGATGGCATTCAGCCACAATTTCTTTCTTTTTTGATATATCAACTTTTCTCCTGACATGCATCTTAAAATTCTCACCATATTAAGAACAACAGGATTGTCCAATCATAGAGCAACAGAGGTTGGGAGATCCGTTTGCTGTCCTCATGATGATGGAGGCCTGCTGTGAATGTATCCTGGCATGATTTGCCAGGAGATGGGGAAAGGAGAGGGGCCTAGCCCCCATGTTTCCACTTGGATTTATTAAGTCCATGCTCCCACCCCCTTACACAGTGTAATAGACTTTTTTTAAAGTAATAAGTATGTTTTATTTTTTAAAGAAAAATAATAATAACTCAAATAAGGGGGAAAAGAAGGAAAAGATAAGGACCATATATTATGTAAGCCAAAAGCATAAAAAGCATATATTATGTAAGTTATGGAGCCATGTTAGTTAAATAGTTCTGTACATAAGTCTATTGTATCATCAGAGACATAGAGGAATGTGTGGGTTATCATTAGTAAAGGAAGGAAGTAAATGAAAAGGGGATAATCCAACTTTATTATTTATTTGCCATACTTCTATACTGCCTCTCTCTTCCTATCTCTATCCTCCCTCTCTTCCACTCTTCCCCCCTCTCTCTCTCTCTCTCTCTCTCTCTCTCTCTTTGTCTCGGGGCCCTTCCTTCGCACTTGAGCTGAACAAGGGGAAGGAGAGAGAGGCTACTCTGGGGGCAAAGGTGTTGCCTGTGCCCTTTCTCTTTTCCTATCTCTCATCCTCCCTCTCTTCACTCTTCCCTCCCCCTTTCTTACTCTCCCTTCCTCTCTCTCACTCTCTCTTTCTCGGGGCCCTTCCTTCGCACTTGAGCTGAACAAGGGAAGGAGAGAGAAAGAGAGAGAGAGAGAGAGATAAAAACTGTCATATAAAACATATAAAATTAACAGTTAAAAACTACAAAATACAAATCTCAGCTCCACAATCTTAAAATCGGTTTCAGTTCATCGTCATAGTAATCCTTGATCTTGATTAAAGTTCGTCTGCGAATGCTTGCTCGAAAAGCCAAGTCTTGATTTTCTTGCAAAATGTCAGGAGGGAGGGGGCCGATCTGACGTCACTAGGAAACTGATTTTAAGATTAACATCCTTTCTTCGCACTTGAGCTGAACAAGGGAAGGAGAGAGAGAGAGAGAGAGAGAGAGAGAGAGAGAGGGAGGGAGGGAGGGAGAGAGAGGTACAAGAGTACCAGTTTGTACTCTTGAATTTGCATTAGTTTATTTTATTTCCTTTTATTGTCCCTTCTTTTCTTTCTTTCTTTGTTTGCCTACTCTACACTGTTGTGGAGTATTGGACATTTGACTAAGGGTGATGTCTTAAATACTAGGTCTCCACGGCAGATGTTGGGAGGAGATACAAACCAGTGATACACATTCTCTCACTACACAGAGAAGCCATTGAAATCCACAAGCATGTGGACAATTTCAACAGAAAGGAAGAAACCATGAAAATGAACAAAAATATTTTTAAAAACTATAAAATCATAACAGTAAATAAAGAACAATACTCAAAAACAGGGGAATTCCGGACGAGAAACAATCAGGGTCAGTTAATCACCTCCAAACAAAGGATTCCCCCAGGCAGTAAGAAGCCAGACCTTGAAATTGCTGCCCATTAGATGCTAATCAAGATGACCAATTGAAACATTCAAATTTACCTCGAACAGACAAGAGTTACTTCATCCATCTTGGAAATTCCACAGATATAAAAACCCAATTTTCCTAGTTTCCAAGAGACCTCACAACCTCTAACAATGCCCAGGCCCGGATTAACAACTTTTTACACTCTAGGCCACATTTTGGAATTACGCCCCCAGCCAACCTCTCCCCCCCCCCCCCTCACCACTCAGACCCACACTTGGCTGGCTTTCGCCATGGTGCCTCTGCAGCAGAAGAGAAAGGCGAATAGGCACCATCCCGCCACCAAGGTCCCCATTCCTACTGGCTGGAAAGCTCCGCTGTGCTCTGAAGGTCTCCTCGGGAGTCGGGAGGCTTGGGAAGAGTGCAGCGGGTGCAAACTCACTCCAAAGGCATGCACGAGAGAGAGTGAGAGCACGCGTGAGAGAGAGAGTGCGAGAGAGAGAGAAAGCGCGAGAGAGCGAGATGCGCACGAGAGAGAAAGAGAGAGCGTGCAAGAGAGAGAGAGAGAGAGAGAGAGAGAGAGAGAGAGAGAGAGAGAGAGAGAGAGAGAGTGCTGCTCCTGAAGGCAGAAGAGCCAGACCCCGGGGATGGAACAGAGACTTTGCCAGGAGAAGGAGTGAGGGGGGCATGAGACGGGGGGAAAGAGAGGCGCGGACCAGGTTTTTTTTTGGTCCATAGATGCAGGCAAAACATCAGGAGAGAACGCTCCTGGAACATGGCCATACAGCCTGAAAAACCCACAACAACCCAATGATTCTGGCCATGAAAGCCTTCAACAATACATTGAACATCTCTCTTGGGATACTATTCAATCTGTAGCTGCATTCAGGACATCTACTGAGTGTAGACCGTTTTGTTACCTCACCATGTCAACAATCTAGTCTATACGTAAGTATAAATATAGTCTTTCTAACAAATTCTTTCTGATAATGATAGGCTCTAAATCACAGCTAATGTAGGATAATGCATCCAAATGCTCAATGATTCTCAAAATGTTTGCTGTTGGAAGTTGCCTAAAGCGTGAAGCAAGGAGGAGAATCCAAAACCGTACTTATAGTCTGTCTGATAGTTTAATTGCGTATTCAAATGGTGGATAATAATCAAGGGCGTTTCACTTCTGCTTGGCAAAATGAACTAAGCAGTACCTGTGGTTATTCATTAAGCCTTCCTGCTCTATGTGACAATTACCAAATTGCTTGACTAAACCCAGAGGTATATTATCTTTCCAAAGCGGCATCATAGCCAAAACAGAGAAACAACTTTCATCAAAGTGATTTTTATGGCTTAAAGTTCATTCGAAGTACTATTAGCTTTAAGTCCAATTTGGAACTGTCGAGAGGAATATTTACAATAGTAATTTGAGATCATTATCTTAGCATTCCAATGCAAATAGCCACAATTTAATTCATTGCCACTCACGTTACATCTTTATTTTCCACCAACTGGTAGCTGACATTTTGCAAGCTACCCGAAAGAAATGCTAATTAGATGAATGTGCACCCGCACTCTTTCCTAACATAGTTGTGTTTGTGCTTCTATGACATTAAAAAGAAATATTCCTTGGCTTGAGGTCATTTCTGATCTTTCTCTGCTTCCACTCCTGGAAGTTGTCTGAAACAGAGGAGTAGGACAGGTAGAAGAAATGAGCAATGGTCAAAGACCCAAATGCATGTGTGTTATCCATCTTATGAGAGGTGCCTCAAGTTGCTTTAGCTGGCAAAACAGAATGACCCCCTTTTCCCATCAGCCCAACTACCTGCACACTTTAATTTAAAAAATCTAAAGTGATCTCTGGAGTGGAATAGGATACACATTAATATGCAAATGAGCTGCCAAGAAAGTTCAGATTTGCATTTAGACTGGACAAAGGAGGGTAGAAATGGCTTTCCCATGCTGTTCCCTCACATTGCTACAATTTTACAAATTACAAATCCCAGAAATGGTGCCAGGAGGGACTTTCTCATTATCATTCATTCATTCTTAGATGGGTTTGATTCATTTCAATATGCCCCGCATTATCCTGCTAACTTGCTTGTGTGCAGTATGACTTTCTTGCCAAGAAAGCAGCAATGATAGACATACAGATAAATAGAGAAGAAGGGAAATTGATATTTATACGAGTATTTGAGTTATTCCTATACCACTCTTTTTCACCCATTCCAGGATTATGTGGAGCGTGTTATGAAAAAGGAGGCGATAATCTCCCTTATAAACAAAACAGAGTGATACACACACTTTGTGAGTAACTTTTCGCATGTTGTTCCTTAGGAAATTGTTGAATAGTCCTTAAGAGAGCATATTCTTTAGAGATCTGGGCGGAAATTCAAGTATGTAAGGATGCACAATTCCAAATATTTCTTTCCATGAGACGAAACAATTGAGATATGGGAAGCATTCCTTAAGGATCTGGATCACATGGAGGCCTCCTAGCTCCAGAGGTTCTTGGGTGAAAGTCTTGGTAGACTTTTCCCACTCATGACCCATTTTCGCCCAAGAAATTTGTATCTGATTTTAGGTATATAGGTAAATGAAATAAGTATATAAATCAAACATACACTGACAATAAATCATAAAGAAATTTACTTTAAAACAACTTATTAAATAAATAAGCAAATTTGCATACTAATGAGATGGATGTACTTGTTTACTTTTATATAAATAATAAAATCTTTTCGGAACATTTGATACTGCGGGACATAGTCTTCAACATGTTTCTTGCCATCCTGGCATGCTTGGCTTTCAGCATCATGGTAGAATATACTTTGTTGGCTCTCCTTTTTTGCTAAATTAGGTGACTATAAATGTGGTATTTGAGTAGTCCATAATTGAAACTTAAATGTTCCCAGGTTGCCGAGAAAGCCATGTGCCTGAAATGGACCCGTACCCACCTGCCTCTTGTTCCCATCACAGTGTGTTCACATAGCTCCATGCAAACTATACCCACTATCTCTTCCCTGTACAGGTTTTAGGCAAATGGTTGTTGATGATTTAATGGCAGGTTATTGTTGTTTTTCATTTCGATTCAGTATGGTTTATGAACCTACCTTAGTTTTTTTAAAAAAAATAATAATCAGAATTAGAAAGAAAATATTTCTGAAATAGAAAAGATAACCATGGATCGGATCCATTGCTCTGGCAATCGATTGCTCGGGTCTGCGGCTTATGTTTTGGGAGAAGCCTTAGCGCGCGCTTTTCCTCCTTCCTCCAAGCAGGCAGAAGGGCAGCACAGGACTCTCATGTGTGTCTGTAAGTCACCCTGAAAAGCAATTTTGGAGAAGATTGATATTCCTGTTAGAAGAATCTCTGAGCTGGCGAGAGGAGAAGGGGAAAATACGACCTAATTACAAAAATTAAGAAAAATGGCGGCCCCCAGGTTTGGTTTAGAAATTGCACTTCCTAGTTAGGCCACGTGGGTCAAAAAACTATGAAATTAACTTTATTAATGAAATTAAACTGATTTCAAATAAATTTAAACCGGAGATATCCAACCCTAGTAAATAGATTAGTTATTCAAAGGTTGGTATATACTTAAGGCAGCCCTTAAAGGTGTGGGACATTATGCAAACACTCACCTAGAGGTTAATGTTAGGGGTGAGGTGAAGGTGAATGCCCCAGGAGCAGGGAGAGTCTGGTCTCAAAAGTTAAGAAAGATTTCTCTTGAAGTTTCCCTTACAGGTTGCCTGGGTTTAAATCTCCAGGGGACCCAGGTATTACGCCTGAATAGCTAAGGAGTAGGCTTTAAAATACGCTACCTCAGCTTAGACACACCAAGTTGAACTGACACCTAAAGTTAGCTAAGTTATAAGTTAAATAGGTAAGTATCAATAAAAGTTGCCCAAATTTTAAATCCATATATTTTGTTTCTGTCTTGTTATTTCGGGGAGTTGGAAGACAAAAATAAATATTTTATATGTTGTTTATGGTTTTTAAAGAGTTAACCTAATTCATTGTTTAAACTGTTAATGTTGTTTTTATTTATAGTGTAAGATGGCTTGGGTGCCATATTGAGATACTCATGATTTGTTAGAACTATACATCTTGAAGGTAAGATGCTCTCAGTATTATCATTCCATAACGAATTTTCCATAACGTAACTTGTATTAGAAAACCGAGCACTGTGGTAGTAACCAATACTTTCACTCCTTTGTATTGAAATGTATTTTCACCCCTCCTCTTTGCCCACTAAACAGTGGAGTTGATTGCAATCAAAGCCCAAATTATGGGGAAGGAAAATTTTATGATTGATGAATAAATACATTGAGGTGAAGAGAGTTTAATTTCAGAGATTTACAGTAAATAGTTTAACTTTTTTTTCCAAAAAATAGGAAATGGATTTATGGAAATAAATGTGTTCTCTGTCAAAGAATTCAACACATTCTTCCACCTCATTTCCTTTGAATCCGCATGCCTTTAGATAACTATATTACTAAAGAGTTAGCTAGGTATTATTAAAAGGTGGAATTAAATATATAGTGTATGCTCAGGAAAGACATAATTATGTAATTTTCAATAAAGCATCCATATTAGTCTCCTGCAGCATAGCAAGAAGAAAGGGAGGGGAAGAAAAAAAAGAAAGAAACGTGGCAGCACTTTTATGATTAACTGGCTTTTATTTTAGTCCTAGCTTTCATGGAAAAAGATTCAGGTTATAAAACATATGTATTGTATACCATTGTGCAAGTGGGAATGTGATAGAATCCAGGGAGATGCAAACTATGGATCTTACCTTCACTTTTACTACTGTACTCCTTTCTACTCTAGAGGAGAGGTAACTAGGTGGTAGTAGTTATCTGAGAATAAGGCTTTTCTTTTGGTTTGTTGGGATTGCTATTATTAATAATGATTATTATATTTTAAAATAAAAGCTGCTTGTGCTCTTTCTACTTTTATCAGTTTTTCCCTAATTTATGCAATGAAATAAATAAATAAATAAATAAATCTTTTAGAAGTATTTTCTGAAGGAGAGGAGGGGAGGGGGAAAAGAAGCTAAAGGGGTGACTTTAGCACCGGGAATGTGGCGCAGCTGGCTAAGTGTCAGCTGCATAAGATCTCTCTGACCAGTAGGTCATGAGTTCGAGGCCTGCCCGGTTTGAGGTGGGTTCTTGACCTTAAGTGTAGCCTGCTGTTGACCTTTGCAGCCCGAAAGACAGTTGCGTCTGTCAAGTAGGAGATAAAGGTACTAGGCATGGTTTAGAACCCAAAAATAGGGAATCGAAAATCTAATGGGGGGGGGGGGGTTTATTAGTAATAGAAAGACTTACAAAAAAATTTCCAAAATTTTCTAAAATGTAACGTAATTACTAACGAAATTCGTTAGTAGTTCGTATGCCAGCGCATGCGCATTCCAGATGGTTTTGGCCTACAACTCCCAGAAATCCTAACAGCTGGTAAATTGGCTGGGATTTCTGGGAGTTGTAGGCCAAAACTGGGATAAATCACACTGAATTCTAGATGGGACTCTCCAAATAGGAAGGAGGGAGGGAAGGAGGGAGGGAAGGAGGGAGGGGGTATTCTATTCTTGGAAGCAGCAAAAAAGGAGGAGGAGGCCCCCCTCGCTCCTCGCTGCCTCTCTCACCCCGATCCTGAGGGAGCAAGGGCCCAAGTTTGCCCAGGCTGAGAGGAAAAGGAAGAGGCCCGAGGCTGTGAGGAATGGTGGGAGTTGAAGTCCAAAACACCTGGAGGGCTGAAGTTGGCCCGTCATGAAGCCTCTTCAAGGCTTTAGATCCTGGCAGGCAGAAGGGGCAAGGAGGGCCTGTCCCCTGCCAGGATCTAAAGCGCATCAAGGCTTGGCACACTTTAAATCCTGTGAGAAACCAACCTAATGTATAATAGAATGAATGCTAACTTATAGAGTAAGTGCCTAAATATTATAAGTAATCCAACTGGTCATATACCTACATTCCATGCACATGCAATAATACAGCAGTAATAACAATGGGTATAAGAAGAGGTAGAATTCAAACCGAAGTATTCTGACTGTGCTCCCTCCTCAAGTGGTGCAAACGGGCTCTTCTCTATGAGCCCGGGATTCTGCAGCAAATCCTCCCCCCCAAAGAATATGTATGTGCACCCAGGCAGCAAACGCTGTAGCCCGGGCTTCTCCCGGGAGAGGCTGCCTCCCGGGCTCATAGAGAAGAGCCGTTTGCAGTTTGCACCGCTTGAGGAGGGACCACAGTCAGAATACTTCGGTTTGAATTTTACCTCTTCTTATACCCATTGTTATTACTGCTGTATTATTGCATGTGCATGGAATGTAGGTATATGACCAGTTGGATTACTTCTAATATTAGGCACTTACTCTATAAGTTAGCATTCATTCTATTATACATTAGGTTGGTTTCTCACGTGTTGTGTGCAACTACCCCAATACTCTTTGATGCTTTAGATCCTGGCAGGCAGGAGGGGCAGGAAGCCTGGAAAAATGTAAACAGAGAGGTTTACTCAAGAGTAAATCCACAAGGAGGGCACTTCATCCAAAGTGCCCTCCTTTGCGGATTTACTCATGAGTAAACCTCTCTGTTTACTTCCTTTGCAGATTTACTTCTGAGTAAACCTCTCTGTTTACATTTTTCCCAGGCTTCCAGCTGAAAGAAGGAGCGAGTTTAGGGCTTGCCTTGCCATAATACTTATTGGCAAGGGAGCGGGAGGGTGGTGAGAGAGAAGGAGGGTGCCCCCTTATGACCTAATAATGATACTTAAGAAAATCCTGGCCCCGAAGTTCTATAAAGAAAGTCCACTTCCTGGTTGGCGTTCCAGATGCGGAAATACTCAAAAGTAGCATTTCTTACGAATCCCTTCCGATTCTTTTAATTTTCATAACTTTTTTCTCATGCCTAAAAGGTACCACATTAAGTGGGGAGGCAAATTTTGACTGAATTATGAGGCCATTAAGAACTCCAGGAATTGCGGTGGAATGTGGAAGGAACAACAAAGGGACACTGGAAAATGCTGAGAGATGAGGAGTGCGTCAGCTCCCCCTGTTGGCCAGAAGTTTGCCTCTGTTCGTCTATATGTCATATGTTCGTCTATATGTCATATGTTGAACTGCAGGGATTGTCTGCAAGTATGTGTACTGTAATCCGCTCTGAGTCCCCTTCGGGGTGAGAAGAGCGAAATATAAATAAAGTAAACAAATTTTAAAAATTTAGCAAGTCCCCAAACACATGTGTGCATGCCACCCATCCGTCCCGCATGTTCCCAACTCCCAGTTAGTCCCACTAAAAAAAAGAATTAAAAAAATAAAGGAAAATCAAAAAGATTCAAGAAAGAGGCCAAGCCAGAAACCAAGCAAACAACCCCCCACTATAGCCAGGATGCAACTGTGATGCTGAATAGGGGAGGAGGAGCTGTGATTGGCTGCCACGTGGTTCTTTTATAGACGGGAAAACCTGACAGCTGGCTCCTTGCCATTACGGCCACTCGGTAGAGCCAAAGAAGCTGGTTTGGCCAAAGTAAAATGGCTAAAATGGATCTGTGCACAAGTCTATTACTTGGTGCAATATTTTGCAATTACTAATTGAAATGAACACTAGAGGCAAAAAGGTTGAATCATGCTTTGGTGTCAAATTTTCTGGCAAAAAAATAACATCTCAATGTACTTTTTAACAGAAGATGCGATACAGAATTATCCAGAGAAAGCTATCTGGCCATGGAGCAGGAAGATATACAACAACAAACTAGAATTTCTTGTTTTTCAAGCAGTGGTATTGTTTACAGGAGCACTCTTCTGTGCATAGTCCTCTGAATTTATTTTCCACAGTGTCCATACACACTGGAGAAGAGAAATGCTGCAGAGCATTTTATCATCTATTTCAGACTTTCTCCTGAGTTTTTTTTAAAAAACATGTTAATGTGAATACATGTTTCAGTGTGCATTAGGGATGTGCGTTTTCTAGCCACCCACTTATAATCCATATCAGGTGCTTAAGATCGTCTGGAGAGGCCCTGCTCTCAGTCCCGCCTTCTCCACAGACCCGAGTGGCGGGGACGAGAGGCAGAGCCTTCTCAGCGGTGGCCCCTCGGCTATGGAACACCCTACCTAGGCACATTATATCAGCCTCCTCCCTCCTAACATTTTGAAAGAAAGTTAAGGCCTGGCTGTTTGAGCAGGCTTTTGCAGATGAATTATAACTATTTAATTGTGATCATGGAATGATATGGAAAATGATTTTAATGATGAGACGCTGGGAATTGTATATATATTTTATTTTAATTCTAATTAAAATAACTGTTTTTAATTGTATTTTTATATTGTGGGCACTGGTTGCCATGTGTAAACCGCCTCGAGTCGCCTTCGGGGTGAGAGGGGCGGTATAGAAATATAGTAAGTAAGCAAGCAAATAAATAAATAAATAAATAAATAAATACCATCCTGGATTTTACAGCATGTGTAGATGGGGCCTCAAACTGATGTCTGTGTTAGACAAGGTTACACTCCCCCTGAAGATGCAGGTTCGCAGTTTGGGTGTGATCCTGGACTCATCGCTGAGCCTGGAACCCCAGGTTTCGGCGGTGACCAGGGGAGCATTTGCACAGTTAAAACTTGTGTGCCAGCTGCGCCTGTACCATGAGAAGTCTGACTTGGCCATAGTGGTCCATGCTCTGGTTACATCCCGTATAGATTACTGCAACGCTCTCTACATGGGGTTGCCTTTGAAGACTGTTTGGAAGCTGCAACTAGTCCAACGGACAGCAGACAGGTTGATAACAGGAGCGGCATTTAGAGAGCGTACAACTCCTCTGTTGTGCCAGCTCCACTGGCTGCCAGTTTGCCAGTTGGGGACGAGAGACAGGGCCTTTTCAGTGGTGGCTCCTTGGCTTTGGAACACCTTCCCTAGTGACATCAGATTGGCCCCCTCCCTCCTGATATTTCGCAAGAAAGTCAAGACCTGGCTGTTTGAGCAGGCATTTGCTGATGAAATATAAAGGTTTAATTAGATATATGGAATGACGACGATGTGACGGAAACTAATTTCAACATGACGCCGAGACTGTAATTGTATGTTTTTAATTGTTAATTTGTTGTTATATGAGGTTTTTTGTTTGCTTGTGTTGTATTGAGGGCAGAGACTGCCTTGTGTAAACCGTCCTGAGTCACCTTCGGGCTGAGAGGGGTGGTATAGAAACGTGACAAATAAAAAAAATGTCTCAAATGGTTATGCATTATTTGTTTATAAATGATACTTCACTTTATATCTAAATATATTGCTATTCTCAACCTCAAACCATGGGATCGAGGTGGGTAGGAAATAATAATAACAGCGCAAGAACAGATTGTCATAAAAAGACATATTTATTGGGATGATGATGAAGAAGAAGAGAATTCCTTAAATAAAGCAGTATCCTAAATGGGCCTGTTTCGATGAACTCAACATAGATATCCTGGCGGGAATGGCAGAAAGACACAAACTTCCCACACACAACTCCCATAACCAAGGAAAAATGTTATAAGAGTTTGGTGGGCATTGACCTTGAGTTTTGGAGTTGTAGTTCACCTATATCCAGAGAGCACTGTGGACTGAAACAATGTTGGATCAGGACCAAACTTGGCATGAATACTCAATATGCCCAAATATGAACGCAGGTGGAGTTCAGGGGAAGTAGACCTTGACATTTGGGAGTTGTAGTTGCTGGGATTTATGGTTCCCCTACAATCAAAGAGCATTCGGAACCCCACCAATGATAGAACTGAGCCAAACATCCCACACAGAACCCCCAGGAGGCCTCTACTTGGGGAAAGGGAGGCGGGCCTTCCCAATGCATGGAGAGGGAGAGAACAAATAGACAACGGGTGGGGAGGGGGCCTTTATCGAGGTAGGTTTCTTAGGGTTTTTACACTTCAACACACTAGACTCTCCCCCCTCCCCTCCTGGAGGTTCCAATTTCCCATGGCACACCTGATGATCGCTCACGGCACACTAGTGTGCCCCGGCACACTGGTTGAGAAACACTGTCCTAAAGCAATTAGTTATGATCGGGGATTGTTATCCAATAGCTTTCCAAGAGACTCCTGTGAGCAGGGGGAATCCTCACTTTTTTTGTTAATGCAAACAACTCTGTTCTTGTTCCACAAGATTTGCCTGTTCACAAAAGCAGTCCTCCAAAGTTTCATCTCAGCAATGAAGTTCATTTCCTCTACTGAATTCAAAGCCAGAACAATTTTTAATCAAGCAGCATGAATGGAATATTTAATGAAAGAGCTTAACCTTAGATCAATCCAGCCGATGACCTGCTCTGTTTATTGTGCTCCAAAGAACAGGGACCTGAATCAAATCTGATAAGGAAAATGAACAATAATATAGGGCCAAGCCATTGGGCTGCATAAATTGCAGCAGCCCCATTGAATTAATTGAAGTTCTATTGATTTAGCTGCTGAAGGTCCAGGCCTCTTGTTCCGTAATTTCAGATTCCAAATATTGACAAAAATGAGGAGTGAGCATGGGGGAGATGGGGTCATGTGCCACCTCCAAATATTGATCCAAAGTCATTCACTAATTCTTACTGTTTTATTAGTGCCACCGAGGTGTCTTGCGACATCAGCTTCAACTGTCTTTTCTTTTTTAAAAAATGTGTCCCCTAGGGACTTGCTTCCATGAATATTGCAGTGATTGGATCCGTATCCTCACTTGTGAAAAAAATTATCGGGAACAGGAATGAGGAAAAACAATGATGCTTGTAAATCAATAAATATTACATTGACTTTTTACAAGCAAGCTCGACCAAAGAGCATAGGATTAGCAGAAGTTATCAGAACGATTGAGTGAAGGAAGAGAATGAAGCTGAAAGATCACGTTCACCTACCCTCTGATATTGGTATTGATTTTAAACAGAGAATCCTTTTTTAATGGTGTGCTGCCTGAGATTTACTAAACCAAGCTTTATTTCCATCCAATATGCACATAAAGAAATGAATGCATTACATCCATATAGAAATATGATCTAAATAACCATTCAATGTGAGATCACCATGAAGTATAGTGAAAAAGGGGATAGTGGTGCTAGGCCATGTGGATTGATTCCAGTTCCAGCTGATCCAGACGTCAACACTAAGCCTGAAGTCAGAGCTGCTCTGGAGTATTGCAAAAACTCTGGAGTATTCTCCCAGTTCTCCTAACACAGTGGCTCTCAACATGTGGGCCCCCAGATGTTTTGACCTCTGAGGTCCCAACTCCCAGAAATCAGAACAGCTGGCAAACCAGCTGGGATTTCTGCGAGTTGTAGGCCAAAATACCTGCGGACCCACAGGTTGAGAACCACTGTCCTAACACAGTGTTTCCCAACCAGTGTGCCATAAGCGATCATCAGGTGTGCCGTGGGAAATTAGAACCTCCAATACCCTTTCTTCCCCCTCCTGCCAAACACTTTTTCTTCTCTACCTGGGCTCCCTTCTTCCCAGCCTCGCTTTGCCTCACTTTGCCTCGCTTTGCCTCGCTTTGCCTCGCTTTGCCTCACTTTGCCTCGCTTTGCCTCGCTTTGCCTCGCTTTGCTCTGGGGCGAGTCTGTGCAGTAGCGCCCGCACAGTGTTCGGCAGGAGGGGGAAAGAAAGGGCGCGACGGGGAAGGGGGAGGAAGAGGTCTCTGTCGAAACCTGGCATGGGCAAACTTTGACGTTCCAGGTGTTTTGGATTCCAACTCCCACCATTCCTAACAGCCTCAGGCCCTTTTCCTTTTCCCCCCTCAGCCATTTCAGCAGGAACGGGCCTCAGGCTGTTAGGAATGGTGGAAGTTGAAGTCCAAAGCACCCAGAGGGCTGAAGTATTCCCATGCCTGTTTTAGGGACCTTAAAGTGGTGAGCCTCCTTCCAACATTGTGATTCTGGATAGAAAACAAACAACAACATAACGCAACATTGTTTGAGTCCTCATTTCTCTCTGGGTGTAGATGAACTACAACTTCCAAACTCAAGGTCAATTCCCAAGCTAACCCTTTCAGTATTTTCTGTTGGTAATGAGAGTTCAATATGCCAAGTTTGGTTCAATTCCATTGTTGCAAGAGTTCAGGATGCTCTTTGATTTTGTGTTAACTATAAATCCCAGAAACTGTAACTCCCAAATGTCAAGGTCTATTTTCCCCAAACTCCATCTGTGTTCACATTTGGGCATAGTGAGTATTCATGCCAAGTTTGGTCCTGATCCAACATTGTTTGAGTCCACAGTGCTCTCTGGATATAGGTGAAGTACAACTCCAAAACTCAAGGTCAATGCCCACCAAACTATTATACCGGTAGCATTATATTTATGGGAGTTCTGTGTGGAAAGTTTGTGCCTTTCTGCCATTCCTGCCAGGATATCTATGTTGTGTTCATCGAAACAGGCCCAGGTTTCACACTGAGTGTATAAATACATTTAAAAACATATTAACTATATGTATTACTGTGTTAGAGTGTCATTGTGTGTCATTTTGGTTGGTGGTGTGCCCCAGGATTTTCTAAATGTAAAAATGTGCCACGGCTCAAAATATTGAAAAACACTGTCTAACACAAGGTCAAACTGGGTCAACCATTGTTATCCTGTGTTATGGTTTGGAAGTCCCTGGAGTTTATTTATTTATTTATTTATTATTTATTTAAAACTTTATCAGGCTAGCCAGGGGGCTGTTATTGTGGTTTGGAAAGGCCTTAGTACAATATTTAAACTGTTATGTTTATTCATATCATGATCTGATCACCATTCATTATATCCCACATTAATGGGGTTATTGGAATAACAATAAAATTTGCTTAGACTTCCACCCAGTCTCAGCCCCGAACCAAACTCAGCCCCCTCGAAACAAAACCTCCCTGCATCCCGGGACCTCCGTAGAGGGACTCAGACCGGCTAACAGCAATAATTCAATGCTAACAATAAAAATCGAAAACATCATACATCAACAATGAATCAACAATGCATATAAGCCATTTGCCAAGGTAAAATCATGTGGTCAATAACTATGGTCGGTTACTGGTCTCAGCCTTCATTCTGCAAATGCCTCGATCCACAGCCAGGATTTCACTTGCTACCTAAAATTCAAGAGGGAGGGGGCAGATCTAATTTCATTCAGGAGAGAATTCCATAGCCGGGGGGCCACCACAGAAAAGGCGCTGTCACTCGTTCCCATTAGACGCGACTGCAAAGGTGGCGGGACCAAGAGCAGGTCCTCTCCAGAAGATCTTAACACCCTTGATGGCTCATAGGGGAGAATGCCTAGACATCTGATAACAACTTCTGGTTCAACATGGGCCCAGTATAGACAAGCCCTACCAAACGTGGAAGGAGTAAAGACCTTACATTTATTTTAGACATCTAATAACATGAAATATTTAAACCTTTCAGTACCAGTTTTCAGAATAAAAACATTGCTAATACTATAGCCATCCCTTCAATTTGCAAATTCAGTATTCATGGATTTCATTCTTTGAAGATTCCTGTGTTTTCCCTCACCGCAGCTGCCATACGTATGGCTGAAAAGGGGAAAGAAGGTTATCTCTAGACATGTGTAGAGATGGTATGGGAAAAACCCAACTCCACAAATGTAGTGGGCAGAGTGTAGTAGAATCACTTTTAAACTGGATCTACACGGCCATATTATGCAGTTTCAGAATGTAGATTAAGTGCATTGAAATGGTTACATGAGTCTGGACTACCATATAATCCAGTTTAGTGGATTATATATTACCCCGAAACTGGGTTAATATGGCAGTGTGGATCCAGTCTTAACTTTTGTAGCCTCCTCATTCTTCCATCTGAATGGTTAATTTAAAAGTAACAGAGAAATTTCATGAGAATAAAAAGACACTGTTGCATACAATTTAACTGAGCTTTTCTCCCTTTGCATCTTTATTGAAAACTGCTGTGACTTGCTGCTCTGGTTCACCGCTGAACTAAAAGTAAGATATCTGTTAAATCAATACCAACTGCAGAATTTTAAGTAGGCTTTCTTCAGATTTCTTACAGTCTACAGAAACTTGCTTCAATAAATTGGCAGAATGTAGTAAAAACATATACTTGAATCTGAAGTTTTGAGGACTTCTTTCCAGTCACCCTGCCTAATTCATTTTAATAAGGAGGAATAAGAGAGAGCCAGAAGAAGAAAAAATAACAGACTGTGGATTGTGGAGGGGAGAGACAGACAAGCAACGGATGATGAGTTTGCAGTGCAGTTAAGATATCTAGAAGAATCCTTCCCTTGTAACAGCCTACAATTTATAGAGTGTCCTTTGGACATCTGGGATGCCTCTGCACTGTACAATCAATGCAGTTTAGTACCACTTTAACTGCCATAACTCATTGCGTGTGCAAGGGTGACACACCTCGCACCCAAGAACAATACGCAGAAACAAGTGGTTAGATGGGAATGGCCACAACTCATTCATTGAAAACAGGAACAAAGGGTTGGTGGCCACGCACGGGTCCTGGATCAGGGTCGAACAGCCCCCCACGAATGTCCAAAGGCGTTTGCAAGCCTGGGGTGCGAGCGGCCCAATGTCTGTCCACGGAAACTCAGCACCCCAGGGGGGCTGGGCATTATACCCCCTTACAACCAAGGGGGCAATAAGCCAGCCTGATCCAGGGGCCATGCCACATGCCAAACACGGAGTTGCGACAAATAACATGAAAAACACATAACCAAGAACAGAGCAACAATGAAGTGCGGTAAAACAAAAGGACACCAACAAGCGATGCAAAAAGTAGGGAGGGTAAGAGGAAAGGTCAGGCTCCACGTGTGGCCTGGCAATCCCGGGCAGCCTTAAGTAAGCTGCCTGGGCAGAAGTAAAGGCCAGCTGGAAGTAAGGAGGGGGCAGGGCGGAGCCAGCCCCTCTCATTGGCCAACCGGCAATACTGGCGGGAAACTATCACACCACCCCCAGGGGCTTCTGGGGGGAAGAAGCCCCTAACAAAGCCAAGATGGTGCGAGGGCAACCTGCTCCGCAACCAGCTCGGCCGGTAAGTCGGCCAAGCCCAATGTGATGGAATCTTGGGATTTACAACTTAGTGAGGTATCAGCACTCTTTGACAGCTTCCAAGATTTCATAGCATTGAGCCATAACAGTTAAGTTGTGTCAAACAATATTAATTCCACAGTGTAGATGGGAGACATGAGAGAAGCCTCCTCACAGTATTGCAACACACCTGGCCCCATCTCCTGGGCAATGTCTTTGTCGGCTGTCTACACACCAGAAGCAACCAGACGTTGGTCCAAAAGTGACAGGCTAAAACCCAGACCTCAAGCCATGGCTGATTTATTTTTTTTTATTTATTTATCACATTTCTATACCGCCCCTCTCAGCCCGAAGGCAATCTCTGCCCTCCAATCAAAACACGAGCAAAACAAACCAAACAATAACCATATAACACAACAATTAGCAATTAAAACATACAATTACAGTCGCAGCGTCACGTTGAAATCAGTTTCTGTCACATCGTCGTCATTTCATATATCTAATTAAACCGTTATATTTCATCAGCAAATGCCTGCTCAAACAGCCAGGTCTTGACTTTTTTGCAAAATGTCAGGAGGGAGGGAAATGTCAGGAGGGAGGGCAGTCCAAAGCCGAGGAGCCACCACTGAAAAGGCCCTGTCTCTCGTCCCCGCCAATCGCGCCTACGAAGAAGGCGGGACCAAGAGCAGGGCCTTTCCAGATGATCTTAAGCATCTGATACCGAATGAGAGACTCCCCCTTGGGCACACAGAAGACTGGGTGACTTAGAAGGTGCAAAATAGACTGTGCTCTGGCACTACAAGATGCAGAGCCAACATTAAGAATTGGGGCCACAAAGTGGAGTCCACGACATGCGAGTGCGGGAAAGAGCAAACCACAGACCATCTACTACAATGCAACCTGAGCCCTGCCACGTGCACAATAGAGGACCTTCTTATAGCAACACCAGAGGCACTGAAAGTGGCCAGCTACAGGTCAAAGGACATTTAGTATGGGTTGTTGTGGTTTTTTCAGGCTGTCAGGCCATGTTCCAGAAGCATTCTCTCCTGATGTTTCACTGCATCTATGGCAGGCATTCTCAGAGGCTGTGATGTCATTTAGTATAATGCGAAGTTTTAAAAACTTTGTGTTTTTTAAATACATTACAACTGTACCCTCGGATCACTTCTGATACAATATTTTTTTTCTAATACAATAAATAAATAGTGTAGACATACTCGAGATCCCCTAGGTCACAGGCAAAGTCTGCATAGTTTATCAATGTTTTAGCAAAATTTCATATTCTTCCATATACTGTTTTTCTCCTGCATCTCATCAACTGCTTAGGGTTGCATTTTATATTCCCATGGCTCTCTTTTATTGTTTTTATTCTTGTAAACAAGTTTTAAGCTGCTTGCAGCCACATGCAAAATGTATACATTCAAAGATTTATTTTTTTTAAAAAAAACACCATATAACAGAGATTAAGATTTAGAGAAAGGTTATGCAAAGTCTGGCTGATGGGCTCAATGCAGATCACAAGACCCACCTCTGTACCTTCCTGATTGATAAAATGACCCAAATTATGTTTAGATGTGACTAGAGTTGACCCATTGAATGAACTTGGGTTACCTATGTGTAAATCAAGGAGCCCCTGGTGGTGCAAAGGGTTAAACCCTTGTGCCAGCAGGAATGAAGACCAACAGCTTGCAGGTTTGAATCTGGGGACAGTTCGGGTGAGCTCCATCCATCGGCTCAAGCTCCCCATGCGGGGACATGAGAGAAGTCTCCCACAAGGATGGTAAAACATCAAAACATCCAGGCATTCTTTGGCAACGTCCTTGCAGACGGCCAATTCTATCACACCAGAAGCAGCTGTTGCTCATATCGCGGACAGCCCCCCCTAGATCACACACACCAGGCAGATGCAATAAATGCACTTTTATTTAGAATAAGGAATAATCCAAAGATAGTAAGATGCAAGACAATTCAAATCCAAAGCAAAAAGGAATCCAAAACCGTCCAAAACGAAGGTAAAGTGAGCTGGCATAAATCCCATGGAAAGCAAAGTTGCAAAGCAAGCAAACCGCTCTAGTGGTCCTCATGAACTTGAAACCCAGGACCCAAGTCCTTCCAAGCTGAACGTAGCTTCAGGTCTGACTAGAACGATCTCAGCACACTCTAATAAAGAGAACTACTTTCTATGTGACCAAATGCACCCCCTTCCTCAAACTCCAATCTTTCCGGGAGGATCTGATCCTAGCCCTCCTGTCGAATTCCTGCTCATTAGTGGCCCCAGGTGCAGTGCTATCATGCTGGGAAACTCGATCCTCCCTATCCTTGGAATGCTCATCTGACCAGGGAGTGGAGAAGTTCTCATGGGAATCAAGGTCGCTGGGCCTCTCACTGTCTAATTCAGAACTGACGTCCATGGAGTCATCATTATCCTCATCTTCAGGCCCATACCCATGTAACCATCCATCATCCCAGGCTAATTCTTCATCTGCAGACTTGTACCCATCCGGCCTCCCCTCATACCCGATCTGACTCTGATCAGCTGGAACCCCCGGTGTCTTTCTATGGCCACCAGGCTGGAACACCACAGCAACTTGAAGTTTCTCAAGTCGCTCCTGACACAAAACAAAACAAAACCCTATGTTGATTTAACAATTGATTGCATATTATTTATTTATTTATTTTGCTTCTATACCGCCCCTCTCAGCCCAAAGGCGACTCGAGGCAGTGTACATATGGCAAGGACTGCCCAAGATAAACACATCAACAGTTACCAACACAATCACATGCATAGATCTACTCTTATTGGGATTAACAATAAAATAACAGATAATGTTTTGAAGAAAAGTATTATCACTAAATTTTGAATTAAATTTCACCCAAAAGTGGCACCTTGCACTTTTCATAATTATTACCATGAGGTACAGGATCCGATTTAAAATTCTCGCAGCCCCTCTAAACACACACTCTTGTGCATGCATCAGTCTTCTTTTTTTTTCTTAATGTAATGAATGTAGGATGTATAGTGGATGAAAAATGTGCAGGCATTTAATATTTAAAATGGCACACAAAAGTCGTTCAGCAAGTGTTTTGCAAAATGTATACATTTCGAAAAACATATTCAAAAATACAAAACGATGCTCATGTCAGTGTTTTTTAATGCACCCATGAGCTTCAATCAACACAACTTCAGAACAATAATAAAATGAGCTAATCTGAACTTTATAATTCCAACCATCTCTTATTCAAGCACACAAAACCTCTTCCCACCCTGCAGGACTGAAATAGTACAGCTCAATAAAAACTGTACCGTTTTAATATTCTGGACAGCTCTAGGAATAGCTGATAAGTTATGCATTTCAGCTTTAGGGCATCTAAGAAGTTATTCTTGCTTATTCACTGTTAAGATCTACCAATATAATCTCCCCCCTTGCCAATGGCTTCCAGCTTTGGCTGTCTTATTAAGGATAGCCAAATGGTATGCTACATTATCCTAGTATATGTAGAACTCATGAGGATTGCAGATATTTGCCCACAATTTCCAAAAGGTCTGAAGGAAGCGTGCTGCTATGTACGCCGGCAATAAACTCTATTTTTGTATCACTGTGGTATGCTAAGGGAACTGATAATGCAATAAAATGTAATGATGTAATGAGTCTTGATAATGAGGTCCCTTGCCATCCAGCCCAAATTGCATGCCTGGAAGCGGGGCTATCCTAACAACACTAACAAAAATGTTCTCCCTGCTGAACTTGCCTACCTTTATAATGGAAACCGCCATTCTCTCTAAATCCACTGTCAGTGGTACCATTTGCAAGACTATAACCCTAATGAAGATAGCCCTCCTTTCATGTTCTCTTTCCCATCTCCTTTATGCAGGCACACTTCGATTGCAAAAGAGTTTGGTATTTCAGCAATTGTGTTTGCCAGGTATTCCTTCGACCATATTCCTTTTGCTCTGCAATATGCTTTCCTTTGTTTTGTTTTCTTAATGACAACAGCCAGTTGGATTTTTATGGGATCTGAATCCCTTACAGACCACTTGTTGTTGTTGTTGTTGTTGTTGTTGTTGTTGTGTCTTTCTCCCAATTTGGTAGTGTACACACTGGTAACTTCAATGTCAGACTTTTGCAATGCACTTTATTTCTGTGTCAAGTTCTGAAACTCCAATCAATTCAAAACATGGCAGACAGCATAATTAAAGGAACAATATCAAACCCATACTAACTAAAGTCACTCCATTGGTTGTCAATTAGTTTCCAGGCAAAGTAAAAAATGTGAGTTTTTACCGTTAAAGGGTCCAGGTTACCCACATGATTGCTTTCTCCTATAGAATTCACCCGTTAGGACCGTAAAGTTCTATTTTTATTTATTTATTTATTTCCAACATTTCTACCCCGCTCTTCTCTACCCCCCGAGGGGGGACTCAGAGCGGCCTAACAAAAGGCACAATTCGATGCCAACATAATAAATACAATATAAAACCAAAAATATACAGCATTAAAACACATTAAAATACAATTAACATTAACACATCATACACATTCTCTTAAGTTAAAAACAGTATTTCATCCATAACAGGAGCATTGAGCCATATCCATCAACTTGCTGTTACAAATCCAGTCCAAAGTGCTGTATTGTGCTAATGTGCAAACGCTTGGTCCCACGCTTTTTTCCTGATTGCCAGGGGGGATGGGGTTGATCGTATGTCGCTTGGAAGCGCATTCCACAGACGGGGAGCCACCACCGAGAAGGCCCTCTCTCTCGTCCCCACCAACCGCCTTTGGGAAGCTGGCGGGAGCGAGAGCAGGGCCTCCCTGGATGATCTTAAATTACGAGATGGGACGTAGAGGCTGATGCGTTCGGACAAGTAAGCTGGGCCAGAACCGTATAGAGTTTTAAAGGTCAAAACCAGCACTTTGAATTGAGCTCGGAAATGGACAGGCAGCCAGTGGAGCTGACACAATAGGTGGGGTGGAATGCTCCCTGTATGTAGCTCCAGTTAGTAATCTGGATGCCTCCCGTTGGACTAATTGTAATTTCCGAACTGTCTTCAAAGGCAGCCCCACGTAGAGTGTATTGCAGTAATCTATTTGGGATGTGACCAGAGCGTGGGCGACCGTAGCTCTTGGGGACAGCTGCTCCAATGAGCCAGAATTCAACTGGCAACTGTCACCCAGAGGACATTTTCATCACTGCCCCAAGATTGTGGAATGACCTGCTTGAATAGTTTGGACAGCTAAATTAGCTGTCAAAAGTTAAGACACAACTGAAGAGCCATCTCTTTTAGCAGGCCTACCCAGTCAACTCTGAACCATGACTTTTAGATTTGCATTCTATTTCTGTTGTATTTTGATCTTTATGTATGTTGGTGCATGTATTGTATAGTGGTATGTTTTGATATACATATTTTGTGATATGTTTTTCATGTTGATATGTTTTGTTTGCGCTGTACCTGCCTTGAACCATCAGGAGAGACAAGTGACAAGTGACATTATTATTATTATTATTATTATTATTATTATTTTGAAAGCACTTAGTTAAAATTAATCAATTACAAAAGTTAAAGAATCATTAAACTATTTTAAAAAACCCACCACAAACCCACAAAACCATTTAAAAGCATAAACTACTTTAAAGAGCACAATGAAATAACAGATGCAAAATCCAGCACATTGAATTATTCAAGATAGATCTTTCTCAGTCAGTCCTCAATTCTTGTCAAAACAGGAATATGTTGTTGTTGTTGTTGTTGTTGTTTTACTGACACAAAAACATAGTATGACCCAACAAACAAGATCTATTTGCTGGATTCCGTAGCAAAAAAATCACAAGTCGAACACTTCCCAAGCATTTAGCACTGTGAGATGTATTTTCGATATTGTGCACACATCCAAGTAAGGTGGCCTTTTTGCAGTCGACAGATCATGATTTTGTTCAATGTTTATTGTATTCAAATGTTGGCTGAGATCTTTTGGCATGGCACCCAGTGTGCTGATTACCACTGGGATCACCTGTACTGGTTTATGCCAGAGCCTTTGCAATGGGTTTATGCTAAAGCCTTTGTCGTGTTGTGGGGCTTAACTGCTCCAAGGATGCTGAGAGCTGTGGTGGTGGTAGTGTAACTACCAGCAGGTCCAACCAAGTCAGATAAGTCTCCGCTGAAGAGTGGAACTAAGAGCACCTAACCCAGGGTTTCTCAACCTGGGGGTCGGGACCCCCAGCGGGGTCACGAGAGAGTTTCAGAGGGGTCGCCAAAGACCATCAGAAAAGATATTTTTGTGATGGTCTTGGGAAACCCTTTGGCAGAGAAGGTTGAAGATCCCTCCGCTTGTCATTCTCTTTCTTTTTGGAAACAGACTGTGAATTCCCCCACCAAAACTCTCCTCTGCTGTGATTGGCAGGCTTCCCAGCCAATGAGGAGGGCTGTTTCTGAGACTCCAAGCAGGGAGGGGAGAGCAGGCGTGCTCGGCGCATGGCAGCATGATGTGCATGTGTAGGTGAGGGAGAGTGTGTGGGATGGAGGCTCACGCCAGCAAGTCCCTTCAAGGTATGAGGGTTCTGTGTAGGAAGTTCGACCCAATTCAGTCATTGTTGGGGTGCAAGGGGCTCTTTGATTGTAGGTGAACTAAAAATCCCAGCAACTACAACTCCCAAATGTCAAGATCTATTTTCCCCAAAATCCACCAGTGTTGGTTTTTGGGTATATTGAGGATTCATGTCAAGTGTGGTCCAGATCCATAATTGTTGAGTCTATAGTGCTCTCTGGATGTAGGTGAACTACAACTCCCAAACTCAAGGTCAATGCCCACCAAAGCCTTCCAGTATTTGCTGTTGGTCATGGGAGTTTTGTGTGCCAAGTTTGGTTCAATTCAATTGTTGGTGAGTTCAGAATGCTCTTTGATTGTAGGTGAACTATAAATCCCAGCAACTACAACTTCCAAATGACAAAATCACCTCCCCCAAATACAGTTATGAAGTAGCAATGAAAATAATGTTATGGTTAGGGGTCACCCAGGGCCGGCTCCCAGCGATTCCGCGACCTACGCGGTCGCGTAGAGCATCATCGGCTGGGAGGGGCACCACCAGCTGAGAGGGGCGCCGCCGCGCCGAGTCCGCGCCCCCGCCGCCGCCACACTGCCCTGCGCCGCTGTCCACACGTGCGCAGAAGCACCTACAGGCGCTATAGCGCCTGTTGACGTTTCTGCGCATGCGCGAATGTACGAGCACGTGCACTTGCTCCCAAGCGTGCCTGCCGCTTTGGAGCCAGCGCGCATGCGCAAAACCTGCACTGCATGCATGTGCGCTGGCTCCAAAGCGGCAGGCACGCTTGGGAGCGCGAGTGCGCGTCTTTCTCGACATTCGCGTGCGCAGAAACGCGCTTCTGCGCATGCGTGGCTGGCAGAAAGGTGCGCCGCGGAGGTGTGCCGCGGCCAATGGGGCCGGTGGCGGCGGCAGCATGGCGGTGGCGGCGGCACGTGGTGGTGGCGGTGTGGGCGTGGCGGCGGCGGTGAGTGACGCGACGGCAGGGGGGGCGACAAAATTTCTTCGCGTACCCCCCCAAATTAGGTCGGGCCGCCCCTGGGGTCACCACAACACGAGGAACTGTATTAAGGGGTCACAGCATTAAGAATGTTGAGAAACACTGACCTAACCCATTAGCACGATGGTGAAACAAACCAAAATGAAATCTATACTGGCTTGGTCGTTGCCCATGATAAAAGGACTGCGGTGAATGCTGTTGATTCTTGACAACCATTGACAAGTGGCCTACAGAATCAAAATACAAATGAACAGTCACAGAAGCAGCAGAAAGATACAATTCCAGAAAACCACATCATCATCATCGTCATTATTTTATTATTATTATTAACCTTCCTCTTTCTGGAAATAGAGTAAGAAGGATGCCTTGTGTAAGCTGTCTTAGAAGAAAAGCTAGGATCAGCTTCTGAGGAGTCTTCCCATGATCCCACCAGGTGTACCTTTGAGGATAGTGAGACACAGAGAAAGGCCTCCCAAAAAGTATCAAAACATGGAAAAGTTCATAAAGGATAAGATGTTTCTTCAGGATCTAGGATGTAGAGGACTTTACTGGTCAAAATCAGCAATCTGAATTGTGCTCAGGAATGGGCCAACAGACAGAGGAGCTATTGCACCCATATGGATTTTCCTGAGTATTTTGTAATTTTTTGTTTTGTTTTTTGTTTATTTTTATTTTTTAAAAAATAATTTTTATTGAATTTTGCAAAAATCAGACAAACAACAAACAACCCTCAACACAGAGGGGACAAACCAGATGTCAATCAAGACATCTCAACCATAACCCATCCCAATAGTGAGCATTTTGTTATAATTACAGACTTCCTGTTCCACCTTCCAACCTTATCTAATACTTCTTGGTTAGTTTCTGTTTGTCTTACAATCTCTCATTTTACATATCCAAACGTAGCATTTCATTTTATCTGCATATATCTACATATATAAACTCCTTTATATCCTTAAGTTCTCTCAGATAAGTTATTATCAGTGACCAGTCCGTAGCTTCCATCTGCTGTGTCATAGCTCTTGTTAAACTGTCCATGTTCATTATTTCCATCAACTTAGAGATCCAATTGTCTATCTTCGGAGGTGTTTCTTCTTTCCATCGCTTAGCGACCACCAATCTTGCCGCTGTGATACAGTAGACGAAAAGCTTTTCCTTATTTTTTTCCTATCTGGAAATCTATCAAGCCTAAAAGCATATATTCCGCTTTAAAAGAAAATTCAATATCCAAAGCTTTTTCCATTTTTTAATGGATTTCCCCCCAGAATTTCCTGATTCTTTTACAACCCCACCACATATGCATGAAATAGCCCACCTCCTTATTACCTCTCCAACATTTGTTGCTACTGTTTTTATTGAATTTGGCCAGGCTAAATGGTGTTAGATACCACCTGTGGAATATTTTAAGGCCATTTTCCTTCAAATCATAAGCATATAGATATCTTAGGTGTACTTTCCAAAATCTTTCTCAGTACTTTAAAAGAATGTCATGTTCCAGATCTCTATCCCACCTAACCATACAATTCTTAATATTTTCCTCTTCTGTCTGCCACTGAAGCAATTTATTATATAAAAGGATTATTTTTCCTTTTTTTCTTCTCTACTAATTCATCCCAGAATTGTTTGTTGTCCTTAAATCCTATCACTTTATCTTTCTTATATATTTCACATATTTGTCTGTATTGGAACCAGTCCAGGGAGTTATCCAGTCTTTTAAGCTCTTCTAACTCTTTCATAATTGGGCCGGAGCCCGATTCTTTGAGAATTGCTCCATAATTCAACCAATTATTTTTACCATATTGTCTCCTGAAGTGGGCCTCCTGGGGTGATAGCCGTTTTGGGATGCTTTCAAACAATCTATCTTTCTTTTTCAGCCATACCTTTAATAGGGGCTTCCTAATACAATGACCATTAAAGTTCCTCTCTATTTTAGCCTTACTGTACCATAAATACCCATGCCAACCCGTCCTTAAGTCGAACCCTTCTATCGTCAATAGTTGGGTATCCTTTAATAGTGTCCAGTCAATAACCCATTCCAATGCACTGGCCTCGTAATATGATACGAGATCAGGGACTCCAAGCCCACCCCTTTCTTTTCAAATTTTTCCAACTTATCCTGGGTTTTTTCCTTTTCCATATAAACCTTTTCAATTTTTTCTCCCATATTTGGAAGTATTTATTATTATTCAGAATTGGAAGGTTTTGAAACAGAAACAGAAGTTTATGGAGTATGTTCATTTTCATAAGGGAGATTCTCCCTAGGAGTGATAAATTTAAATGCATCCATCTCTTTAGATCTTGTTTGATTTGTTGCCATTTTAATTCATAATTATTCCTAATTAGGTCTATGTTTTTGGGTGTTATATAAATACCTAAGTATTTAACTTTGTTCGTGATAGATAATCCTGTATTCTCCTCTAATTTTCCCCTTTCTTTCTGGTTCATGTTCTTGACTAGTAATTTGGTTTTTTTCCCTATTCATTTTAAATCTCGTTACCCTCCCAAATTCATCTAATTTCTCTATCCAAAATTGTATGTTTTCACATGGGTCCTCCAGAAGTTTTGTCCTTCTCCAGTTACAACTATCTTAAGGGATATCTCAGTAGTGATGACAGAGAGGACACATCTTGTTGAACATGGAAATATAAAACATTTGGATACCAGTCCTGCTCATACTGTATTTCAAGTTGTGTAATATTTCATTCAGATTTGTATTTTAAAAACGGACCAGAAGGTTTTGCTTTTTTTAGCTATTGCCCACAAATGGCAGCTACATTATTAGTAGATAGATTTGTGCGGGTCTTAAGTTGATTCAGCCATGTATTCATTAGGTAGTCATGAAGTCAGAATTTCTCAGTCTCTCAACTGGTACATTGAGTTATAAGTAGAAATGGATACTAAATCCTTAAGCAGTTTCTCGGGTG